>JASDDO010000010.1:467874557-468459381 GCA_030015575.1 Agapanthus africanus | reverse complement strand
CACTAGACGGTAAAGATGCATTTTCATAAAAATGATAAAATACAGTGTATATTCAAATTCAAATTATCAAAAGTTACACCATCAAATTACATCTTTGCCCTCAACCCCAGGCACATGAGGGCCAAATAAAAGCCGTAGCAGCCCTAGAGTAGAGCAGCAAGGCGGAGCGGATGCTGTTATAAGTATAATAGCATCCATGATATTATATCCCACGGTCCAGATTCATCTAAAATTGAAGTCAACGATCAAGATTAGTGTAAACAAAAAGGGCTTGTGTATTGGTATATCTACTTGATTTGCCCTTAGACATGTGGCCAGGATCATCTAATTTCATAGACCCTAACATTTTCCCGAAATCAATCCTCTCAGTCCTAGACCCTAGGCATCTGCGCTTGTGAGAAATTAAATTATATAATCAAATTAATCATAGTTTATAACTCATTTTCGAATCTTCCTATAATGGATGAAAATCTGGCCGTTGTCTCTACTTGTGATGTGGGCATGTTTTTGTGACCCAATTTCTTACACAACAAACAAACGTGGCCCCACAAGCCTAGTCTCCTGCACAAGGTCCCAATTCAGCGTCCATTTAAAAATGTTGGAAGACTCTTGGTCTTCTCATTTTCAAAAACAAAACAACAAAAACCCAAAGGACTGTTGTTGTACCCTTAGGGATAGTTTGGGTTAATCCTTGCCGTTGGATTAGAATTTCACGGTCAGATCTGATGCAGGGAACTTTCATATGATGGGGACCATTTGCATGACCATCATATCCACATTCATTTCCAATTCATGATGTGTCTTAGATACATGTTTTTTTTGCACCGGTTTACGTTTATGCCCTTAGGGCGGTTTTTTATATAGAAGCCCTTGGAAATTGTTGATTTTAGTTAAAATTTCTTCTTTGAAGGAATTTTCGTAAATGTAACATTTTAGAAAAATAAAATATTATTTTTAGAAATTAAATATTAAAATAATATATTTAACGAAAACTATTCAATTTTCGAATTTGAGGTTTTCGTAAAATGATTTAATTATATACCAATATTTGGAAAATAATTGGATATTAAAATAATTTATTTATTAAAAAAGTATTTATTGGATTTGGGCATTTTATAATTAATTATATGCAAGTTTATATTAAAATTGATTAGTGCACTACTAATCACGATTATACCAAATCCGTCTTTTTAAATAACCATGACATGTTGATTTCATGTTTGTTTCATTTGCATTTGTTAATATTTGGCTTTAGATGAGAGACGGAAAAAGAGAAAGAGAAAGAAAATAGACCATGCTTGAGAAGAGAGAGTGGGGGGACACAATGATGACATGGAGGTATGGCATGAGAGAGAGAAAGAGAGGATGCCATGCTACACCCTTGATCCTTTCTTCACTTCCTTTCCTTCATTTTTTTTCTTCACTTCATTTCCTTCACTCGGTCTCCTTCTCCTCCTCCATCCTCCTCTACCCCTTGAGATCACCTCAAAAACCTTACCAAAACCTCATACCACCTTCACAAAAGGTGATCACAATCTCATCCTACACCATCTAGTGAGCTCAAGTTTGGATTTTGAGCAACTTACACCATCTTGGATTTTTCTTCAGTTGCCTTAAGAGGTATAATTCCATTTCTTATTTTGTTAAATTGTTTCTTTGCCTACTAGTTAAGTTTAGTGTTTGTTAAAATATATTTAGTGATCTTAGAAATTTCTAAGTTGATGTGTAGTAGGAGGCTTGATTTGTAAAGTGGCTATTAAGGTGTAGTGAGTGTTTACATGACCTTAGTGATGTTTTACTGGTCAAGGCCAGAGACTAGAACTCAATACACAAACTTAGAATTTTCTCCGATATCGGTTTTTGGTAAATTGTGACTTCTCTGTCGGATCTGCTATGACCCGAGACCACCATAAAATAAGTTCCTATGACAGTGAGACGTGCAGGATACCTAGAGTTTTTCCACAAGACCCGAGACCTTAACTTCAAGTCCACGCCGCAAATAAATTCATTATGGCCGCAGATTGCGGCCACATCTGGGTGGATTCGTGTGATTTTTAGTGTGTGGTCCCCTTATGTGATATCTAGACCTATCTTATATGCAAAATGTTTTGATTTGACCTAGGGCAGAATCTTGGAGTGGTTTCCTTAGTTGTTGATTTGTGTTTTCCGATTTCTAAAACTTGGGTTTTGGTATTTGAATTTGGATTTCTTCATTGGACGTTTATACGTCAACGACGAGGGTTGTTTAGTTGCTTTTGCATGAGTAAACTATAGATTCTAACCTATGAGCACTTCGCGCGCCGTATCGGTTTTCGGACTTAATTTTAATTGCATTTCGATGTGTTTTTATTGTAGGTACCTTCGCGTGGACTTCCGAGACGACGAAGCACATCGACTTCGACTAAGCAAGGAGTTTAGCAGCCGAGTAGATTTATATCTACGGGGGAAGTCGGGTGGATGGCGTATAGCACCCCCGCAATTATAAATGGAAACCGATATATAGAATATAGTCGGAGAAACCTATGCTAGGAAACTACGGATATGATCAAAGAGCGAGTATGAGATGATATGATTAATACAAGATGACATGAATTGAGATGTCAATGTGACGATATAAGACGATATGAGCGGATATGCTTGATACGAGGATGTGAGGCGATATGAATATTCACATATATATGCCTAGATATGAAATGAGATTGTTAATGAGATGATATAAGATCGATAAGGATATGATATGAGATATATATGCGTAGGTATATATGAGAATAAAAGATGATATGATGTACGAGACCCTAGATCCGTACCCTTATCGATGAATAGGACGATAGATTCTTAATCTAATTTGTTGCCACCGTACGATAAATTACCGTACGCGATAAGTTATACTGGATGATTGATCCATGCTCGTGATTTAAGGATGATGATCGAGGATATTGACATATCGGATACTACGAGGCTGGATCGCCGACGTAAAGATTTCACCTGAACCATACTTATTTCCAAAACCGACAAATCATATGCACTTTTAAATGGAAAGCTCAAAGGATGTTACGGATTTTCAAATAGTGTCTTTTCTTCAAAAACACCGTCGCCCCCACTTGTAAAACTACGATTCGTATCATTTCAACTGACCATATGGTTCATGTGTAGTTACGTACCTTGTTATCGTTCATGTTATTGTTGGTTTATCCCTTGTGACTTACGTATTATGTTCCCGGTATTTACCGTTTTATGATATCATCTGCTACTACACCTGCATTATTACCGATTATACGCATGTTACACTTACACAGATTTGCCGGCTCACACGTTCATCTTCGGTAATTGTCATGCCACTTACACCGTAGAAATGCTATATCACGATACTATTCTTAACTGTAAAGTACATTCATTGTTCAGTACTATCACATGACATGCTTGCATGATATTCTTTATATGCTCACATTACTGTTCTATATTTGCATATGTCATACTTTATGGTTATATGCATTGAGATGCTGTTTTCATGAGATTCTGGATTTGAGAACCGCGGTTATATTTCAAAGGAAATTATGAATTGTTTTAAAAACGCGGTTTCTCGTTATGTGATTTCGAGACGTCCACCATGGGTTTTCTCGGTTCTGAGCTATGAGCATACCCAACTCGAGGTAGGGAGGAACCGTTTGCGGGTATATGGTGGACCCGGTGAGGTACCCCGAGGTGGGAAGCTCGTAGAGTTAGGCGATAAGCCCGACAGGGGGAGTACTACCTACCGGTGATAGTTTGGACCCGGCGGTTATCCAGAGGATACCGACCGGAGTTGTGAGATGGATATGAGGGCCGATCCGATAATGCGGCGCCTGAAAAATGAGGATTTATGTGTCGATACTGGACATGGGTTTCATGATGTTTCGAGTGTCGGTGTTGGACACTCAGGTTCCATGATGCTGTGGTGTCGTTAATGGACACACGTGGATGATATCTACATGCACACAAGCATATCATTTCAGATGTTTGTTTTTACATGTCCTTGGCATTGACTCTATTGTTGATATATATGCATACATGGACTCCCTAGATGTCATAGTATTATCTTCATGATACAGTATGACTTAGGAATCGTTGTTTATTCGATTTCTACATGTTGATGTTTTCTACTCACGAGTTGGCAACTCACCCCCGTTATGCCACAGTTTTCTTGCAGGTTCGACCGCTTGGATCAGTAGCGGTATCGCCGGCACACAGTTCCATCAGAGTGTTTTGCTTTGGTAGGTGGGACACACATTGGATCGTGCCCACTCTTGCACTTATTATTCCGATTGTATCTAGATAAACTCCATTAGATCAGAAACTAGATTTTGTATATTGATAGACCTAGACAGACTTGTGTTGCGAGACTTAGAGTGATGGGTGTATGTTCGTTTCTTTTGATGTCTTGCTTTATTGATTATTTTTTCTGTGTTTGATCTTCGCCATAGTGCATCGTATATTTACTGCTTTATTTTGTAGTTATGATTCCGCCAACCGGCGAAGAGCTAGCTCCCGCTTAGGGATGCCTATATATATTGCTTGTATGTGGTTTTGGATGAATATTTACGAGGGGGTGCTTTCCAAATTTTTAAAGGACGAAAAATGTTTTCAACCAGTATATAATCCACTTGTATTTTCATATATCATATATTTAAGCATTTAAAGAAAAACTTGATTTTATTATACCTTTATTTTAAAACTGCATCTCCACCATTTTCCACAAAAAGGTTTAGATTTCTGGGCTCCGGCTTACTTGAATTAAGTTATTCCTTTAGATGTTGTGTGATTTAAGTGCCGGCCACGTGTCAAATTCCGGGTAATGACAAAGTTGGTATCAGAGCGTTAGATTTAACCTTGGTTCAAGTTTATGCTTGACCTTACGGAACTTAGACTTGACTGAGAGGGTATTAGACCCGAACTTTCGTCGCGCAGGTTGACCTTAGGTGATAGAGTGGCTAGCTTGAATAGAGTGACGTACTGTCACGCCCCGCTTCCCAAAATACGGAATACGATGGTGACAAGGCTAGCCATGCTCCTACGGTTAAGGAAATATCCTACCGTAGTGTCACGCCCCGCTTCCCAGAGTACGCAAGATTGGGCACGTGACATAGCCAACCATGCTACCTGTGGGTAGGAAGTATCCATCCACAGTCACATTACGGTTGTAGAGATATCAAGAACAAGATAAATAAACTATCTAACACATGTCCAAATCCATAATGATAAGAGTCAATGAAAAATAAATGCGGAAGCAATGATCCAATACAATAATGGAAAGGTACGTCCCATAATGCGGGATCGAACCTGGAAATAAAATGCAATAAATGAACTAACCACTGCAGAACTCACAAATCAGCCTACTGGATGAAGTACTCCTGCTCGGTCGCCGACAGTGGTAAGGAATCTGGGCCATGTAAAACCCAGACGTCAGCGCGTCATGTCAACCAAATAATATAATATAAACATGGTAATAAGCAATGCAGGTATGAACATGAATAAAGCAGTACTAAGAAATAACAGAGCAGGGTAATGTGCAATGGTGACTAAACTGTCCTATCAGGTTTCTACTCTATAGTCTTTGAAATCAATTGATGAATCGTCGATGTAACTCAATAGTATCCCGTGCGTGCCCGGGACCACGGTCAAGGTTCTCGGGGCTGAATCCGAGACGTGCCGCTAAGCAGTAATAGGTAGCTGGATGGATGAGTGATGTCAGCATCATCACTCCGGGGCAGGCCAAGCCCGTAAGACTGATCAGAACTGGTATCGAACTGTTGAGTTACAAGTCGGTTTCACCTTTGATTTCCCCATACCCCCAAACTATGTATGTCAGGTCAGGTATTCAGTAGTCAAGGACTAATGCCAACACAAAATCAGGTAAAAGTAGGTCTGTCTGGATAGACAGCAGGAATGGTCAGGTTTGTCGGCATTAGGCATGAAATCAGGTAACAGGTCAGGTCACGTTTCAACAGGTTGAGTCGATATGTACAGGGTGTCATGTCCGGTGTATCAGTACATGTGTCAGGTGTATCAAGATCGGTCAATATGTAATGCAATCAAATGTATGCTGATAACAGGTATAGTAACGAATAAGGAACAACAGCAGGAACAGCAAATAACAATATTATTTCATGTAAACACAGTGATACTTTGTATTCTCTTATTAACAGGTTCAAGCACCCTTGGGGTGCAATAATCACAGTGTAGCGCAATATTAATAACAGCAGGCAATAAAGATATAAGTGTGCGACTATTATCCTCTAAATAGTAAAATGATTAGCAGGTAGTTGTTATTAAGGTTACGGTGGCAAAATACGATTTAGGTGGCAGTATTATAATGTACATCATATTTCGTCCAATGAGATAAGTAGCAATACTAGTTAATATAGCAAGTTTGTGAGTGAAACATTTAATTAGTTTAACGTAGCATGTAGCAAGAAATCTTGCCTCGACGGTTTCGCAAACCGGAAAGCACGGATGCAATGTCGGCAGACAACACGAGACGGGTGCACGGGCCACGGATCGAGTCCCAACAGCGAACAGCGGGACCACACGGACCAGGGTACTTCGCTGGAGCGTCGGGTCCAAACGACGGCACGGTCGGAATCCGGCAAAAGTTATCGGCAACGAAGTTAGCAACACGATATACGTAATAAGATCAGCGGGGGGGGGGGTTTATCATGAATGGAAAGCTAAAAGGATGCTTACAGGGAGACACCAGGGCAACCACGACGGGCTCGACGGCGATGGGACGCCGGCGGCGATGAACAGTGGGTGCGACAAGGGTTGACTTGGAGGGATCGGGTGATGCAGCGATGATGGGGAGGTACTGGCCTGGTCTGAGTTGCAGGAGGAAGAGGAGGTGGCTGTCGGTGTTCTTGCGACGACGAGGGGATCGACGGCGACCCTTTTCCGGCGAACCAGAGGGTAGGTGATGGGGTTTTGGGCTCGGGTTGGTGGTGGTCCGGCGAGGGGAGGAGGAAGACGACGACGAGGTTGGGACGAGGGTGAAGGGATGAGGATTCTGGTGTCGTCGGCGATGGGAGGCGGCAGCGACGGCGGCCACCGGGTGCTAGTGGTGGCGTCGGGGTTGGGTTAGCAGGCTCGGGAATGAGAGAGGGAGGCTGCGGTTGCAGTTGCGGGGTGAGGACGGCGACGGCGAGGTCGCGGTGAGGTCGACGGCGACGGCAGGAGATGGCTAGGGTTAGGGCTCGGAGGGTTCTCGTGGGTTTTCTCGTGATGGAGAAGAGGAAGGAGGCGGCTACGAAAAAATATATAGGAAGAGGGAAAGAGAAATTGTTAGGGAGAGAGAGAGAAAAAGATTTGAGGGAGATAGAGAGAGGTTGAGAGGCGAAGAGAAAGAGAGAAAGAGAATAGAGAGAGACAGAGAGAGACGGGGAGAGATAGAGAGAGAAAGGGGGGCCCACGAGGGAATTAACTCCCTCGTGATTGGCTGAAACTTTTTAAAAGGGAAAATTTAAAAGATTTTAAACGTTAGAAATATATTATCGTATATATATTTCAGTTTCACAATATTTTATTAAATGAGCCTTTTTGGCGCTAAATGAAACATTTCCAAATCGCGCCCGGGTTGCGCCCAAATGTTCCAAATTCAAATTATAGGATTTTAAGCGAGTTCCAAATTTTGAAAAGAGGTGTTTAATGATTAAAATACATGCCCCCAAGTCGGACACTTGTACGCGCGCGTAGACGTCCAAATTTGCCCGTTTCGCCGAACGGGATGAAATCTCGACGCGCGGACGCTACCACGCGACTAGTGGCGACGAGTAGGCCAACATGGATATTTTTAATTTTATTTTAGGTGTTAAAATTTGTTATGCGCCAAAATGACTTAACCGGTTAAAATTTAGCAATAAGCACCAAACAATCAAAATAATTGAAATGAGTAATGTATAACACCCAACTAGAACCAGAAATAGTATTATTGGGCTCGGGTGTTACACGTAGTCACACTTCGGCTTCTAGCATTACGTAGTAATTAGTAATCAATGCACAGGTAATGAGAAATGCAGTCACTAATTCTATCAAAACAGATATGAGATATACCGGATAGAGATCAAGGGAAAGATAGCGCTGGCATTGCCGATCTAGATGTCCGCAATATTCTCGAGGTACGACGGATCCTGATCCGAGCTAAGTCCACTCCTCACTCTGAGCATGCATACTCAGGTCATCAGAGCGACACAAAAGCAAGATATATAAATATGTAATATATGGAGTGATGATAAACATGAAGCAGTAAACATAAAATAATGATGTGAGCATGAAATAACCGGTACAGGTAAACAGTAAAGCATGTGTATCGAATTAGTAGCCAATGCAATGTTCATGTCACTGTTGGGGTAAAAATTTACACCCCGGTTGACCAAGTCAAAATCAAAGTCAACCCCAAACCAAGTGGGCCAATGCCCGGAGTGAGCCCGAACATGAAGCGGCCGGTCTCCCCCCATGCCAAAATTTTGTTGTATTTCTTGTATTTTATTTTATGAATAAATGTAAGAAAATGAGCATAAAGCCAAATTTTTGTAAAACCCATGGCTTATGTGCAAAAAGAAATGGTACATGAGCCATGGGATAGGCAAAATGCCATTTTGTGAAGCCCAAGGGGCTATGTGTAAAGTGTATAGCCTATAAAGGCAAAAATGATGAAAATATCTCAACAACTTTTTCTCTCTAAAAAAAAATCAGATCTGTGATCTTTTCCTTCCTCAAGATTCTAAAACCCTCTTCTTTCTTTTGAATTAAATCAAGAGTTTTACTTTTCCTTTTATAAAACTAAATAGTTTTTCACCACAAAACCCACAAAGGGGAACTCAGATCTGCTATCAGATCTCAAAAGGAAGAGATTTTTAAAATCTCACATCTCTTGATCTTCAAGATCCTGCCAACAGAGGAGGAAGAGGAGACCCATCTCCAGAAGCCCCATTTTGGGGAAGAACTAGGGCTCAAGGGGAGAAGCCCTTCATCAGCTTCAAAATATCCTAGGAGTTTAACTCCTCATACACACACACACACACATAAAATAATACGTGCTCCTTTCTGGGAGTACAACTCCCATCGTAGGGACCAAGTCCCTTTTGCCGCTCGAACGTCCACGTGCTGACATGTGGGGCGCTAGCACTCAAAACGCTAGCGCCCTTGCGCTCAAAGCGCTAACGCCCAAAGCGCTAGCGCCCGAGCGCCCACGTGCTGACACGTGGGGCACTAGCGTTCAAAGCGCTAGTGCCTGAGCGCCCACGTGCTGACACGTGGGGCACTAGCGCTCTTGTGCTCAGAGCGCTAGCGCTCAAAGCGCCAGCACCCAAAGCGTTGGCGCTTTTTTCCACGCATCCTTTGGATGCCCTTTACCTTTCACACACACACACACACACACACACACACACACTCTACAAAACTGTCCCTCTCAAAAAAAAATTGGGCCGGGGCACTGCCCCACACCCCGCAAGGGGGCTGCTAGCTCCCTTAACCCCCAGCCCGCTAAAAACTCTGTGTGGCTCCCGATATATCCAAGCCCCCTCCAAAACAAAACACACATACACTGCACATTGAGTTCGCATGACCAGTTTAACCCGTCAATCGGAGGTTCCTTCGCTCCAAAGGCGAGAGGTAATTAACGGCAGCTTAGTCCGCGGCTGCCGGAGATTTGGATCCCCACAATCCATAAACCCCGGCTTACCCTAGGCAGGGGGAATCTGTAGTACGCCTGGTGAGCGCGCGCGTATTCCCATCTCAATGGGGTGACGAAAAACACCCTACAGATTCTAGCACGCCCGGTGGGACCTTTCTCTCCTCCTATATTTCGGGTTAAACGTTCATGCGAACTCAATCAATATACATATCTATATTTATACTAAAATAATGCTCTTTCATGCAGGTCTTCAAGCAATCAACTTTCAACGACAATGTCTCCCAAGACGAATTCAGCTTCCAACGCGACCCCGATCCCGTACGTGATCAAGGTCAATGCTCGTGTTGTTCTCCCCGCAAGTCTCAGTCGACAGTGGGAGGAACTGCCCCGCCAGTTTGGTTCCGTCATCATCTACCCTGCCGGAAGTGCTCATCTGGCAGAAATCCCGGCGAAACAGGTGGCCAAGCCGGTCTCAAGGGGCAAGAGGCTGAATGTTGTGATCGCCAAGGCACCACAACTGAAGCTTAAGACGGTGTCTAAACGACTCTCTGGCGCTCCAGCTGGGGGAAAGACTTCCGGTACAAAGGGCAACATCAAATGTTGCAGACGAGCTCAGGTGGTGACTCCAACCAATGCACAATCAGGCGTATCTCCAAGGTCCTCCATGGCCCGGTCTACGGCGGCTTCCCGAAGAGCCGTAATCAGCCAAGTGCTCAAAACAGAAAAGTTAAGGCAGAATTGTTAGTGTATATGCCCTAGGGGTCATTATTGAATCATACTAGCTTGTATATTACTTAATGGAAGCTTGGGATATTCACAGTTATAATAACAGTCTTGCTCAACATAGTAGTAAGCTACTTGGTTTATATCTATTTTAATATGTGTATATGTTTCTTTTAGCATATCGCGAATACATATTGATAGAGCCCATAGGATCTTGCTTGACTGCCAGTATTGTGATGGCAGTCACACTAGTGGGGGCTGGGTAGTCTACAAGCACATCCTTTTTCAGGTCCCTAGTCGTAGGATTATCAAGACAGGGCATCGATACTCCGGAGTAGACTAGTGTGTACGCTTTTCATCCCAGTTGGGGAGATGGTCTGTCCCACAGCCATCAGTACGTCACACTGGAGATAGTATGCATGTGCTCATTAGGTTACGGGTACACCGGACAGGACTTGCAGGGAACTGTTGGTTGGTATTATACCCATCGTCAATTAACAGTTCCCAGGTGACATGAGTACAGCATAGTCCGTTGACTTGACACTGCTGCTTCGTCTCGAGTGTGTTCGCACTGTTCTTAGATTGCTACCCTACCACAGCTCAAAGGAGTCGTGCAAACAGGTAGCAGTTGGGTGCAGTCCCGAAGCACTTGGAGGAAGTGGCGGTTAGATAGGATTCGTCTCTCCCGGTATTGGGAGTTGATATCGCGCTGTGTTTGGAGAGCCATTACGCAAGGTCCCTGGCCAGGGCAAACGAGATTTACTGGTAGGATTTCCAGTAGCTTCTCAAGGTGTAATGGGCTTCACTCCAACACGATTTATACCGCTTTTAGGGGACTGACACTTGCCGCCCCTAGGCCCAATATGCGATAGTATTAGACGAACAGACTGGACTGTACAGGGATTGTCACATCAGACTCAGTAGGAGTTCGGATGGGTTTCCTCATCGGCCTTCTTATCAACATCTACCTGGGGACCGTTACGTACATCTAGTAGCGCTTGCGACCTGTGGTTAAACCCACTGCCAGCGTAGTGTTGAGTCTTTAGATTCCCACACAGAGAGTTTTCCTGCTTCAGGTGAAACGATATAGAGGTCGTATGGTTTTACGACATGGTTCGGACATATACGTGTACTTGTGCACGTATGATGTTCGGACAGATTATATTAGCGGGCTTTAGTTTAAGCCAGATTTTAGTATTGGATTATTGGATTTATACAGTCTCAGTATTTCCGTGTTTTTATGGATGGGAGGGGCATTCTCGTAATTAGTCGAGAAGTTTCTAGAAGATGGGTAACTCATTTAGATTTAATTCATTTATGAATTAAACTAAATGAGCTGGAGAGCTTATGTGTAAATTGCATTAAATGAATTAGTGACTCATGAGATGATTCATCCAAATGAGTTAATGAAGTATTTATTGCTTAATGACTCATGTAATGATTCATTGATTGTATTAAATGAAGCATGGTTGTAATTATCATATATGATTTATTTGATAATTTTTATGCTTCATAAAATATAGAATTGAGTTATAATTCATTTTCATTCTCACATACGCACTCTTTCTCCTCAAGCTCTCCTCTTCTTCAACCTAACCCTAATTCTTTCATGTGTTGAGATCCCAAGGGTTAGAAAGACTAATAGATCCTTAATCCACTTCTATATCTTCTAGGTCACTTGGATTAGCAATCCTAGCCACTTAGTTACCTCAAGTGAGAGGTTAAAGGTTGGAGAAGGAACTCTTGGGTGGATCTTCTATCACATCGAGGAGGCCGACGAGGAGGTGAACAACAAGAACAAGAAGGACTAGTATCTTGAGATATAATCATCTATCATAGTAGTTTAGTACTTCTAGATAGTTTGTTAGTTAGGGTTTAGCAAAGATCCGTAAAGTTAGTCGATATTAACTTAAACAAAATGATTGTTTTACCTATTCCGCCTCCCCGCATCTTGTGGGGTGTCTAACGTCGACTTACAGTGGTATCAGAGCCTAGCTAAACCATAACTAACATGTTAGCAAAGCCTTTGGAAATTCAATCGCAAAATAATCTCGAAAAAACGACGTTTTCACATAGTTTCTGCCGATTTTAAAACGGGGTCTAAAAATTTTTCAGGGACCCTTAAAAATACAAGCAGGGTTTTTTAAGAATTGTGAAGAAATTTGGGATCTTGACTCGTCCAAACCACCGCGGAACCGCCGCCGATCCAAGCGATCCACCGTGGATCCGCGGCCGAGTTGACACCGAGTCAATCCAAACTTGCTCAGTTATTCTGCTGTGTTGATGTTGTGTTTTCTGGGATATTTTGTTTCTGCTCAGGTTTTATATGCACAAAGAATTGTTTGGAGTAGATTCATTGGTATTGCTTGATCGAAATTCCAAGAACTTTGGCTAACTTGATTATATCTGTATTGTGTTTAATGTGTTCGTAAACCTCCCCTAATTGCTAGTATGTCAGTTAGCAGGGGGTTGCACATTTCTGTAATAGTTTTTACTGGTTTGTGAATATGGACTTGTTGGATTGTCATGAATGGATAGCCGGGGATGTGAGACGGGTGTTTATTTCATTCATATGTAAATTGTAATTTGTTGTAATAATCTTTTGCGGGGCACATCCGGGTTGAGGTTGTAGCCACCATTGTATTATTTCATTTACTGTTTTCTGCTCCTAGGATAGACCCAAGGTGGGGTGCACAAACTACCGGGTACTTTGAAGTGCTTAGTGACCTACTCACGTTGTTGAGGGAGACCGCTTCACTTCGGGTACTTGACGGGTAGTTTTCCGTACCCGTAGGGGTCTATGGTGGGGTTTTGGCTATTCATCGTGACTATATAATCCGTCTTTCTTTGCAGGCTCAAAAGGAATGCGGATTCCTAGAAAATCCAATATGTTCATCTGTGATCTGGAATACCTATTATTACGTCTGACGAATGTACAATATCTATATATGATATCTAGTAGGCGTTACTTATGTTTTGCACCCGCGCTAGCCCAGCCCCCGCTCTGTCATTAGTTAAGTAACCTAAAGGGTGAATGACGGGGCCCAGTGGCGAATGCGGATGGCATAAGAGGACGTTGTATTTTCGTTGTTTTCTGCAATGATAGGGTAATTGATGGGACGCATTATATTAATACAAAGAAAATAAACCAAAGTTGAATCGTTGGAATAGTTTAAAAGAAACCACTCGGTTATTTTAAAACAGAAGATTTTTTTTAATTGCGGAGTTTAAACCACTCCTTTTAAAAGCTATCAGGTTCCTTCGATCATATCAAGTTCACTACGTTCAAGGTTTCGCCAAAACCACTCGTAGCCCTCCGTCATTTCATTTGGGTATTCAGTAGTATTCAAGCTATGTATTTTGACCAACGCCAAGGCATAGTGTTTGGTAGTGTTGAGTATTCATCTATTGCATAGATAGATGAGTTGGTTTGGGACAGTCGTATTGCCACTTGGCCAACGTCAGGGGTATGTACGGGTGGGTTCAAATTAACAAGATAATGATGGGTAGAACTTGACATGTGACTTATGACATTTTGACCAACGCCAAGGTCATAAGAGCATGGGGCAAAAATACATATCGGGAATTTCTAAAGAAACTGAAATTTGCTAGAGTTGCATACCATTTGGAGTGTGATAATTTTGGTAGTATTCCTTCAGCTTTATCACATGATGATATTTGGATCCCGATCCTACTGTGAGTATATACTACTCATCGGGAGATTCTTTCACTTAACGATCAATGCTATAAACCAAGTAGGTGTCGAGAAAGGTGTCAGCGGGGCTATGCCCCCAGAGAAAAGAGATTATTTAATTAAGGAACTTCGCGAAAGCGTCGTAAAACCTCCCTCGAAGTACCGACACCGGCCTGGCTGAACGGTTAAGCAAGTATTGTACGGTGAGAATAGTCCTGACTAGTTCTTCCTTTTTGGTTTAAGGAGGAATTCGAGAAACAGTGGAAGCCATCCTGTTTAGATAAACTAAAAACCACTCTAAACTTGCAAGAGCATCATGCTAAAGTGTTTTCTTCTCTCTCCTAATTGCAGCGACCCAGATCATGACAGGCCTTAAGTTATTATTAGATAAAAATATTTTGACAAGGCTAAACTATAAAGATTGGTTCCGGAATATCAAGATGGTAATAACTTATGACAAATTGGGGTATGTCCTTACTACTAAGGCACCTGCCGTCCCAGATCCTGAATCCAGTGTCGCGGATAAAGAAATCCGCAAGACCTGGGAGTTAGATTGCGCGAAGGCCAAATGCATCGTGCTTGCCTCTATGAATAATGAACATCAGAGGAGGCACGAGAATATGGATCTTGAATCCATATTTCTCCACACCAAGGAACTGTATGGAGAGCAATCTCGTATAGCTAGATACGAGACCTCGAAGAACTTATTTCAATCGAGGCTGGCCGTCGGATCATCTGTAGGAGAACATGTCCTTAAGATGATTGGCTATATTGAAGAGCTCGCAGACCTCGGGACAACATTAGAGAACGATCTATATACAGTCTTGGTTCTTCGGTCCCTTCCTTCCACCTACGCCCAATTTATCTTGAATTTCACCATTTAAGATAAGGAAGTTGAGCTTCCAAAACTCCTTAACATGTTGAGGAGTGCAGAGGGCACCTTGCAGAAAGTAAGGGAAACACCCACTATATTTGTTCGTGGTGCTTCCTCTTCCAAGTCCAAGGCAAGGGCCAAAGGAAGGAAGAAGAAGGCCGCTACCAAACCAAGAGGTGGTGATGGTAAGGTAGGAGTTAAGGGAAAGGCAAAGGTTGCGGTGCCAGTAGTGGCAAAGGACGAGTGCTTCCACTGTCGTAGGAAAGGCCATTAAAAGAAAGATTGCAAAGCTTGGATTGCCAAGAATCAGGACCCGAAGCAAGTTGTGGTTTCGACTTCAGGTGTGTTTGTAATTGAAAATTGTCTGTCAATCAACTCTACTTCTTGAGTATTGGATACCGGATCAGGATCTCATATATGCAATTCATTGCAGGCACTGAGAAACCGTAGAGTGCTGAAGTTGGTGATATGGCCCTCCAGGTTGCTAACGGAGCTAGCATGAATGTTGTGTCCGTAGGGGATTATCACCTTGGATTGACGAGTAGACATATTTTGGATTTGCGAAAATATTTTTGTGTACCCAGTTTAACGTGTAATATCATATCAGTATCGTTGTTATCAAAAGAAGGTTATGATTTCACGTTTGTAAGCGATGTTGTTAACATCCACCTTAATCATGGTTTGATTGGGTCCGGTACACTAGATAACGGTATATATGTGTTAAACCAATTACAGATTTTCAATGTCCAGAACACACTAAAAAGAAAATCTCCAGATATAAATCAGGCTTTCTTATGGCATTGTAGACTAAGTCACATCAATGAGACAAGGTTAACTAAGTTACATAGAGAAGGATATTTGGATCCGTTCGAATATCAATCTTATGCCACTTGTCAATCATGTCTCAAAGGAAAGATGACAAAGACTCCATTCACTGGACATGGAGTAAGAGCGAGAGAGCTCTTTGGGCTTATACACAGCGATGTATGTGGTCCAATGTCTACACATGCAAGAGGCGGTTTTTCATATTTCATTACTTTTACGGATGATTACTCTAGGTATGGATTCATTTTCTTAATGAAACATAAATCCGAGGCCTCTGAGAAATTCCAAGAATATAAGAATGAAGTGGAAAACCAAACCGGCAAAAGTATCAAGACACTGAGATCTGATCGAGGTGGTGAATACTTAAGTGTCGAGTTCATGGGTTACCTAAAAGAGAAAGGAATTCTCTGTCAGCTTACTCCTCCATACACTCCACAACATAACGGTGTATCGGAAAGACGAAATCGAACCCTATTGGATATGGTACGTTCCATGATGAGTAATGCTAAGTTACCGCGATCTTTCTGGGGTTATACACTAGAATCAGCTGCATATCTTTTGAACAGGGTTCCTACCAAGACTGTGCCTACCACACCATATCAGATGTGGAGTGGGAAGAAACCCTATCTTCAGTATCTGAAGATATGGGGATGTCCAGCTTTTGTTAAAAAGCAGCATGCGGACAAACTCGAGGCATGATCAGTACAGTGTAAGTTTGTGGGATATCTAAAGAACTCCAAGGGGTATTTTTTCTATTACGCAGAGGAACAAAAGGTTTTTGTTTCTCGTAATGCCTATTTTTTAGAACAACAGATTTTAGAAAAGGAAACAAGTGGGAGCGCAATAGAACTGGAAGAAATTCCAGAACCACAAACTACTACTGAAAGTTTTGTAGAACCAGAAGTTCAAGAAGAACAGGACATTCCCGCACCCCTCCGCAGGAGTAGTAGGCCGTCTCATCCGCCTGATAGGTACTACGGTTTTCTCATAGACGGGGATAGAGAGGATTGCGTCATTAATAATGATGAACCTACTAGCTTCCAGTAGGCCATCCAGAGCGGCGACTCAGTAAGATGGCTGGATGCATTGCGGAACGAGATGGAGTCCATGTACACCAACAAAGTATGAACTTTGGACTTTGCTCCAGATGGGGTAAAACCCATAGGATGCAAGTGGATCTTCAAGAAAAAGATTGGTGTAGATGGACAAGTGGAAACCTATAAGGCTAGACTTGTTGCAAAGGGTTTTCGTCAAAGACCTGGTTGGACTATGACGAAACTTTTTCTCCAGTGGCTATGCTCAAATCCATTCGGATCTTTCTTGCAATTGCTGCCTTCCATGATTATGAGATCTGGCAGATGGACGTAAAGACGGCTTTTCTAAATAGTAATTTAGAAGAATGCGTCTATATGTATCAGCCAGAAGGTTTCAATCAGAGTGGGAGCAGCGGGAAAGTGTGCAAGTTGCTTAAGTCCATGTATGGACTAAAGCAGGCATTGCGGAGTTGGAACATCTGTTTTGATGAAACGGTCAAAGAATATGACTTTATCAAAAATCCAGATGAACCATGTATATATAGTAAAATTGTAGCACAAACTGTCGTATTCCTCGTCTTGTACGTGGATGACATTCTCTTGATAGGAAATGACATTCCTATACTACAATCTGTCAAAGGATTCTTATCACACAGGTTCTCCATGAAAGACCTGGGTGATGCCTCTTACATTCTGGGGATCCGGATCTGTCGTGATAGATGTAAGAGGATGTTGGGACTTTCGCAGTCCAGGTATATCAATACTATACTGAAAAGATTCAGTATGGAATATTCTAAGCGCGGTAATTTACCGGCTTGTCACGGAATCACCCTCTCCAAAGAGATGTCTCTCAAGACTGATTTGGAGAGGGATCGCATGTCGATTATACCCTACGCTTTTGCGGTAAGCTCTATAATGTATGCGATGTTGTGCACCAGACCAGATGTAGCTTACACACTGAGCGTGGTAAGCCGGTATCGGTCAGACCCAGGAGAGAAGCACTGGATAGCAGTAAAGAACATTCTCAAGTACCTGAAAATGACTAAGGATATGTTCTTGGTTTACGAGGGAAAAGACCTCAAGATTGAGGCTTTTGCTGACTCCAGCTTCCAGAGTGACAAGGATGACTCCAAGTCCATGTCAGGTTATGTCTTTACCCTCAATGGAAAGGCGGTGTGCTGGAAGAGTTCCAAGCAGGACACCGTTGCTGACTCGACGATGGAAATGGTGTATATCGCTGCTTGCGATGCGGCAAAAGAAGCAGTCTGGATGAAAAAGTTCCTCACAGAACTTCAAGTGGTTCCATCCATTGTTGATCCAATACCTCTGTATTGTGACAACAACGGGGTTATAGCTTTAGCAAAGGAACCCAGGTCCCATTAGAAGTCCAGACACATCTTAAAGCGGTATCACCTGATCTGGGAGATCATAGATTGCCGGGAGATCGAGGTCCGGAGAGTTGCTACAGAGGAGAACACTGCAGATCCATTCACAAAGGCCTTACCTCAGACACAGTTCGAGAGGTTATTCGAGATGATAGGTCTTCGATACGCCAGTACATGGCCCTAGTGCAAGTGGGAGATTGTTAGTGTATATGCCCTAGGGGCCATTATTGAATCATACTTGCTTGTATATTACTTAATGGAAGCTTGAGATATTCACAGTTATAATAACAGTCTTGCTCAATATAGTAGTATGCTACTTGGTTTATATCTATCTTAATATATGTATATGTTTCTTTTAGCATATCGCGAATACATATTGATAGAGCCCATAGGATCTTGCTTGACTACCAGCGTCGTGATGGCAGTTACACTAGTGGGGGCTGGGTAGTCTACAAGCACATCCTTTTTTAGGTCTCTAGTCGTAGGATTATCGAGACATGGCATCGATACTCCGGAGTAGACTAGTGTCATCCCAGTTGGGGAGATGGTCTGTCCCACAGCCATCAGTACGTCGTACTGGAGATAGTATGCAGGTGCTCGTTAGGTTATGGGTACACCGGACAGGACTCGCAGGGAACTGTTGGTTGGTATTATACCCATTGTCAGTTAACAGTTCCCAGGTGACATGAGTACAACATAGTCTGTTGATTTGACACTGCTGCTTCGTCTCGAGTGTGTTCCCACTATTCTTAGATTGCTACCCTACCACGGCTCAAAGGAGTCATGCAAACAGGTAGCAGTTGGGTGCAGTCCCGAAGCACTTGGAGGCAGTGACGGTTAGATAGGATTCATCTCTCCCGGTATTGGGAGTTGATATCGTGCTGTGTTTGGAGAGCCATTACGCAAGGTCCCTGGCCAGGGCAAACGAGATTTACTGGTAGGATTTCCAGTAGCTTCTCAAGGTGTAATGGGCTTCACTCCAACACGACTTATACCGCTTTTAGGGGACTGACGCTTGCCGCCCCCTAGGCCCGATATGCGATAGTATTAGATGAACAGACCGGACTGTACGGAGATTGTCACATCAGGCTCAGTAAGAGTTCGGATGGGTTTCCTCATCGGCCTTCTTATCGACATCTACCTAGGGACCGTTACGTACAGCTAGTACCGCTTGCGGCCTGTGGTTAAACCCACTGCCAGCGTAGTGTCGAGTCTTTAGAGTCTCACACAGAGAGTTTCCCTGCTTCAGGCGAAACGATATAGAGGTTATATGGTTTTACGACAGGGTTCGGACATATACGTGTACTTGTGCACGTATGATGTTCGGACAGATTATACTAGCGGGCTTTAGTTTAAGCCAGATTCTAGTATTGGATTATTGGATTTATACAGTCTCAGTATTTCCATGTTTTTACGGATGGGAGGGGCATTCTCGTAATTAGTCGAGAAGCTTCTAGAAGATAGGTGACTCATTTAGATTTAATTCATTTATGAATTAAACTAAATGAGGTGGAGAGCTTATGTGTAAATTGCATTAAATGAATTAGTGACTCATGAGATGATTCATCCAAATGAGTTAATGAAGCATTTATTGCTTAATGACTCATGTGATGATTCATTGATTGTATTAAATGAAGCATGGTTGTAATTATCATATATGATTTATTTGATAATCTTTATGCTTCATAAAATATAGAATTGAGTTATAATTCATTTTCATTCTCACATATACACTCTCTCTCCTCAAGCTCTCCTCTTCTTCAACTTAACCCTAATCCTCTCATGTGTTGAGATCCCAAAAGTTAGAAAGACTAATTGATTCTTAATCCACTTCTATATCTTCTAGGTCACTTGGATTAGCAATCCTAACTACTTAGTTACCGCAAGTGATAGGTTAAAGCTTGGAGAAGGAACTCTCGGGTGGATCTTCTATCACATCGAGGAGGCCGACGAGGAGGTGAACAACAAGAACAAGAAGGACTAGTATCTTGAGGTATAATTATCTATCATAGTAGTTTAGTAATTGTAGATAGTTTGTTAGTTAGGGTTTAGCAAAGATCCGTAAAGTTAGTCGATGTTAACTTAAACAAAATGACTGTTTTACCTATTCCGCCTCCCCGCATCTTGTGGGGTGTCTAACGTCGACTTACAAGAAGCGGCTCAGGTATCGAGCCAACAAGAGGGCCAGGATTTCGGCCAAGTGGAGTCTTGTGAGGGTCCGAAAGCAAGGTTACTCCGCGACGACGGCTGAGTCGGCCGTAAAGATCAGCAATTCCTTCGAACCTCTGAAGTGGGTTCAGAAAAATGCTATGACCGCCAGAATCAAGAAGATAGCGGTCCGAACGTCGCTACAAAAGGACGCATATCGGCCCCAACAGAAAAAATATGACATTGTCTCTTCAAGAGTCTATCAGGTGCTCTGTACCGCACGAAAGCAGCGGGGCAGATCTAGAAAAGAAGCGCCAGCACCATTCAAGAATCCGGTCAGGCTAGCCGCCTTCAATCTGTTGCTAACCCAAGAAACCAAATTCCGGTGATCCTCGGTAGACCATTTTTGGCCACTTCCAATACCGTAATAAATTGTCGCAATGACTCTATGACTCTATCCTTCGGGAAGACGTCTAGAGAGTTCAATATTTACAAGTCAGGAAGTCTGCCCCCCGTGCCTAATACTTGTACACTAGAAGTTTGCTCTATTCACGAAATCACACAGGAGGACTGCGAGTTTGAAAGTTTCTTGTTTGATGAGAACAGTTTTGACGCCACTAGTGCGTCCCTCCTTAAGCCTACCACAGTCGAAACAACCGATATTGATTATGAAAGTTTCACTTTTTCGGATGATGATGACTCACAGCCCGAATATGAGTCTTTTGATTTTTTGGATGAGTTAGTTGAACCATCCGAATCGGTTGTTTGCAGTGATTTCGAACCTATGTTGGAGTCCTTTGAGTTCGAGGTAGATTCCGCAATGATTCTTTCGCCTCCGAAACTCGAACTCATGTCCTTGCCGCCTCACCTTAAATATGATTACATAGGTGAGAATGAGACTTTTCCCATTATAATATCAGCCTCTCTAGCCTTCGAGCAGGAGAACGCTATTTTAAAGGTCTTACAAGATAGGTGGCAAATTTTCGGTTGGACTATGGCGGACATCGAGGGGATTAGTTCCGTCATAATTGAATATCATATGCAATTGATGGATGATGCCAAGTCAATAAAGGACCGACAGAAACATTTTGGGGGTATTGTGGTGAGTCAACCTCCTCCTTTAGAAGTTGAACCACCCCCATCTCTTTTAATAAGCTATGAGAATGCCAATATTCCACTGACTGCTAATCATTCTCATTCTCATTTTGATTCATCACCATATCATATCTATTCACTTCTACGCTTTCACTACTATCACTCTTATCTTCCCCAATTCTTGTTGGATCGGTACAACATGTTCTTCCACCAACCGACACTCTTTACAGATAAATTTTTCGACTGGTTAGTGTTGATGTTTGGTCTGTGCAAAGTCTGGCAGTAATGTCTAACATTGTTTCACTGAAATTTGGGGAGGCCTTTCTGTATATATATTTTTGTTTTTCTTTTAACAATAAAAAAAATTTTAAAAAAAATTAAATAAACAGGGGAGTGCCGACATTTTCACTCTATTGGTGCAGCATGACAGCGAGGACACTGTCAAGTTCAAGTTTGGGGGTATGCTCGGTACGTCTTTTTCCTTCGCATTCATTTGTACATATTTGTGCATTTGCATATTTATTTGAAAACCCATAAAAAATTGAAAATTTTCAAAACAAAATTTATAAAAAATTATTGTATTCAATTTTGGCCATATTTAACTTGAGTTTGACAAATAGGTTAACTAGCTACGAACAACTAGATCTTAGACTTGGTAAATTAAAAACCCTAAAAATAACCTTCTTTAAAGATTAACGGTAGAAAGTATATGTCTGTGTAATTTATTTAGAAATAGGCAACTTTTGAGTTCACCTTTTGGGCTAAGTTGAAATAAAGGAAAAATATTGATATTCTTATTAGAGTATAAGTTGAAAAATAATTCCTGGCTTAAGTATGGATTCTAAAAATGTATACCCTACAAAATTGCACAATCACACACCTTAAAGCTTGGAATAGTAGAGGAGACCTTGAAATGCTCTTGTCTAAAAGTCCTTAGTACGAAGAAAATGCAAAATACAAAAGTGAATAAGAAAAATGAACACTGGTTTTGTGATTACTTAAGGCTAAAAATAGAAAAATATATAGCGAGGGTGCTTCATCACCTAGTGCCTTAGACCAACTGGTTTGGGAGTCACTGCTAAAGCCTTGGGTGTTGCAAAACTAGGACGTACGCTTTAAAACGCTAACGCATTTTGTAATTGGTCGTTGGTACCTCAAGAAGTATTAACGGTCGCATGAAGGATGTGTAAGCGAAATTCACCAATTAATAAGTACTTGGGACAACGGACAAGGGTATGATTGCTTGATTTGAATTTCCAAGTGTAGGGGTGATCTATACACACACGTGGGGATATGTGATTAGAGTTTAGATAAGAGAAAGGAATGAAGAATAAAACTTATATCTTTAGTAGAGTTGATAGAAAAATTCCTAAGTGGAGATGGAACCCTAAAAGGAAAACCTAAGAAATGCCGAAAGCTGAGTGATTCTATAGAACATATATAATCTTAAGTTAAATGATGAGGAAGTGTGAAGAATATGGGTGGATAGTTTATGAGTCGATGATAATAGAATTCTGTGTTAGAAAACCTAATTGGAGAATTATTGTCGAAAGAGCCAAATTGATAGGATTTTGTGGGTGTAATCCGCTGAAAACCCTCAGGAGACAACACTCCTCCTACTAGGGACACCTAAAGGTTTAACGGCTTGTTGCACGAGCTCAGTGCAATCGCGTTTCCCTGCGAAAGTGCGGTTAGGTTTTATCGAGAATAAAATAATAAGTTTGCTCGAGGACGAGCAAAAGATAAGTTTGGGGGTATTTGTTCATATCATAATATTGCAATTTATATTCCCCAATTCTTATTCGTTTTATAACTAAACAGGTGCTTTTGACGCATGACTGCTGCATATTACAGGATACAGGTTCTTGGAGCAAATACAGTGAAAAAGATGAAAGTTGATACAAAAGAGTGACTTTTGACAAGCAAGTAGAAGGGTCCTACTTAAGCCTAGACGAAGAACAATTCACAAGGCAATGCATGGTCCGAAATGTCAAAGGAAACAGTTAAAAGACCACTACAAATTTCACTAAAAATTCTAGAGAAGATCCAGAATCCAAATAGAGAAAAGTACTGAAGAAATAAAGAGGACAAGACATTATAATGAAGCCCAGGAAATTTGGTGAGATGATCTCACTAAAGGGCCGCAGAACCGCGGCCCAAGTCCACTAATGCCGCGGTTCCGCGGCCATTTAAAGCCCTTGTCGGTGCAATTTTCTCGTGACGGTGCGTCGGTGCGTGGGTTGGGATTTTTCGTGGGCATATCTGTAAAATCACATACGCGAGAATCTGTAACCCTAGTTTTCCCTGTTTACTTATAAATTGTAATCAAAAGATTGTAAACGGGATGCCTCTTTTCAATGAAATAAAATTCAGAATTAATTCAGTGGGAAGAGCATCATTTCTGTAAGTCTTATTTTAATTTCTGCCGTAGTTTAAAATTAATTCCATTGCCCTAGTTTAATCTAGTGTAGTCTTTCTTGAACTGCAGTAGGTAAGTAATTTTAACATGTTATTTCTAAAAGATCTCCTAATGAGCGAGTAATTTCCTCGCTTGTTAGGGTTAGGAATAAGGGAGGGATTGAGAGATGAATATCTCTCATCTCTTTCAATGCCAATAATTTTTCATAACTAGAACTTCATGCACGCATGCATGATCCGCTCCCTACGACACCCTACCCACGAGGTAACGGTGAAACCGTAGTATAAAGGACCGGACATGCATGACGTCCATGAAGGTTATAGCAATTAGTAGGAAAGGACGGACAAGGATCAAGAGGAAGAAACTTCGTTTCTTCCCAATCATCCTAATCCCCTTTACTAATAATTGTTATAACTTCTAAAAAGATTTAATCGAGGGCATTGAAAGATGTGTTAATATCAATCTTATCAAACCCTACTTTAGACCTAACCCTAGCAAGTTCTTTAATATCGTACAACTTAGTTTTTTTAGAATCAATCAACAAAACCAAACAACCATTAGAATCAACTCGTAAAAACACCTAGGAAAATTACACATCCCTGTGGATCGACCCGTATTCACCGGCTAGTTTCATGCGACGCCGTTTCTGATTACGGTAAAATATTTTTGGTGATCGTAAAACCAACACTTAATCACCCAGCCCACTCCCTCCTTCGGCCCGTCTCCAAGTGCACCCGACCCGACCCGCTTCTCCCATTCTCTCCCCCAACGGCTCTCCCTCTTTCCCGCTCACGCCTTCAAACCGCGACCCATTCCCACCGCCGCAGCTCGCGCCCGCGTCCTCGCCAACGCTCGTGCGTACGTCGCAGTACCGTTGCCCTCGACCCCACGACGCGCTCCTCTCACCTCCCTTATCTCCTTCACACCTCGCTCTCCCCCTTCGTTTTTCCAAATCCCACCATTTCTCTCTCTCCTCAAAATATACAAAACCCACCGAGCACTCAATAACCCTCGCTCCACCACCGGCAACAACCCTCGACAACCCCTCGGCGACCCCTCGCTCACTCCTCCTCCACCAACATAACTCCTCACCCCTACACTCCATCAACCCAATCCCTTACACACCCAACCCGTCATACCCGAGCCGACCACCACCCTGCCCCCTCGACGCCGGCGAGCCCCCGCTGACCTGAAATGCCTCATCAATCTTCTACATCCTCAGCATCGTCATCATCACTCCAAAATCCAGAACCCGACCCCACTTCTCTCCCTCTTCAAAATATACAAAACCCAATCAACCCGACATCCACTGCAGCCCATCGCCGGAGCGACGCCGTCGACCGTCGTCGACCCCAATGCACTCGCAGAGGACCACTGAGCACCCCTCATACCTCCAGTGACCGTGCAACGACTCCGGGCAACTCCGATACAAATTCCGTATCGCGAGCCAAGCTCGCGCAAATCGTTTCACGACGTACACCGCGCGTTCGTGACGCTGCTACTGCCGTGCAACCCCGAGACGTTTCCAGGCAAGTGTTTTACTTGCTACATGCTAAGATAATTGTGATACAAACTTAAATCATTTAGTTTATAAATTACCGATTCCCGATATATTATGCGACCTATGTGTTCGATGCTAGACCCCAATGAAAATACTTGTTTAATTTGACGGAAACAGATGTTTTCTGTTGGCCCATATGATGACGAATATCGTGTATAAATCTCACTGGAAAATACGATTGTTAGTGACTAAAATTGATATCCCCCAAATATGCCGATAAAACTAGAATTTTTCCGTATCTGAAAATGATTAAAATCACTGTAAATTATGTACATACTGGAATGATGAATGCTAGGGCTTAAATCGAAGATGACTCGACGAACTTTAACCCTATGTAAACTTCTAATGATTTCTGTTCTGTAACTGTGATGATATTTAGATCGGAGTGCGACTCTGGACTGCAGTCCAGAGCGACTCTGATTACTGTGTACTGTCCCAAAATGTGTGTCACTTTGTTTCCTGAATTCGTATGTTACGGAATTCTGCAGTGAATTAAAGATGGATCTGTTAGCTAAGCAAAACAAGTGGTTTCATTCTGTTTCATTGCTGTTTGCTATTTAAATTGTAAATAAAAGGGCAGAACGTATAACTGTCCAGAACAGATTCAGAAGTGACATACTGATGTAAAACTGTGTATAACTTTCGACGTACAGACACGATTGAGGATCCGTCTATTGCGTTGAATACTATATTGAAAACCCTAGATTTTATTCAACTGTAGCATAGCTAAATTCTGAACCCAACTGGGTGCAATTCGTGTCGCGAAACGGACGTTCAGTTCTGAAACTGAATTTCCAGCCGCGAGCACTTAAAACGAAACATCTGTATCTTGAAAACCGGAATCCCGATTGAACTAAAAATAATTTTGATGAATTTCTGACTGAGTGTTCTATTTATCTTACTTGTATCATTTTGTTGAATTCTTAACATATGAATTTATGCAATTTTTGTAAGATAATGACATGCATATTGATTCATAATACACTTAGCTTAATGATGGCATACATACATATATCATACCCCATTTGCCATATACTTAGTGTTAGTGCGTGTTAGAGTCAGTGGACATTGCATTATCGTGCGTGGTTGATGTTGGTTTAGGAGTGATGAGTATACCAATGGGAAGTGAATATTCGTGACAGTGATTGATACAGTGAGCAGTGATAAAACCGTGCCATTGGTATACTTGTACACGACTGAATCAAGATCATAAATAATGTAAACCTGGGGATAAAGGGGAAATCGAAGTGGAAAGAGAATCGTATTTAGCGGGACCGTGTTTTAGAGGATGATCATTCGAGCAGTGATATATATAGTAGGTAGGATCTAGCGATCCGGCTGACAGAATTATGTCTCGGGCATGTGGGCCGTTGTCTCGGGTATGTACGAGACTCCTGTTAAACATGACCTCCTTCCACTATACGATTTCAAACATGACCTAGAGACCGATAGGGACACAGAGCATATTCTGCATCATATAGTGACATAGTGATTACTCGCATTGTACTTTCACTAGTATTGCCTCTTTTACCTGTTTCATCTTATTATATAATATTGTTATTGTGTCGCTCTGACGACCTGAGTATGCATGCTCAGATTCCGTGGAAGAACCAGCGCAGGAGACAGATCTACCTTTCGAGTTCACGGAGATATAGTCTGGTGTACTTTCTTCCTTTACTGCTTTCCATAAAAGTGATCGTGAGATTGAACTTAGTTAGTAATTGTTTTTGTTATCTGTAAATTGTGAACAATGGATTTTAATGTAATAAATTAGTGATGTGATTCCTTTACTACTGTGCTTTAATTACCGGTTACCATGCAATGCTAGAATCCGAAGTGTGACTACGGCGGGATGATTCCTTGACCGTAGGAGCATGGCTGGCCTAGTTATCCCTCGTTTTCCGTATTTTGGGAAGCGGGGCGTGACAGTGTTCGACGTCTTACCTATGACACTAATGCAAGTCTTCCATAACCGTCCCATTCCAGTTATAGTTACACTTACATATGTCTCATAGGCATCGACAATGCAATAATTAATTGGTTCCGCTGATTGTGTACAAGTACGTGTCACTTTACTTATTCAATCACGCTTTTACACTAATGTATTTGCCACAATCTAATCACTAATACTTATTACTGGGTAATGTATCACGGTTACTAGATTATCAATGCATATGACCACTACTCAATGAGGATATAACCGATACATGATATGGTGAGAATGCAATTGATTACGATATGAATAAAAATATCGACAGCCAGTGTCCTACCACTTTCATAATTTACTATAAATCACATGTGTAGAATTAAGCAAAACAATATAAAAAGGGTATGCAGTATGTTTAATTGTCTGTCCATAAAAATTGTTTTCGCATCAATCGGGTTTCAGGTTTGCTAGTTATGGTCATTTCATTTTAAGTGTTTTCTACTGGAAATCCAATTTCTGAACTGGAATTCCGTTTCGTAACACGTTTTACTCTAAGTTGGAAGCATAATTAGGCGACGCTACGGTTAAATAATATGTAGATTTTTCTGTTATATTTCCAACGCATCAAACGGATTATCGATAGGATTCCTGTATTAGAAGTTAGGTCATATTCAATGTGACGGTGTAAGAGATGTCACTGCAGAAATTGCAGAACATAACAGTATTCTAAAATGCAAATTAAATATCAAACGACAGTGAAACGACACGGGACTAGATTCATGTGTTATCTAATTAAATTATCTACATGATCATATGGGGTTCCACGCATTTTCAGTTTAAAGCGGGGGTGCACAGGTGTTCAAAGTCTAGTATCCAAAACGAAACGCTGCCCCGGACTGCAGTTCAGGGTCGCGAATCGCTTCAGTATTCGTTGTCATAACTTATCAAAATGCAAAGATGGACTATGGGGTGCTGTAGCTTTATCTATTGGATTCGATATGAGCCCTAGAACATTAAGTTGCGCGTTGTATTCAATTTAATATGGATTTTAGAACGTGGCATGTGCAGTGAATTCCAGATTCGATGTCGCCTCTTGGGGCGTCGTTTCATAATCTAACATCGTTATTTTTATGGCTAAATCTCTACAATTCCCTTATTAGCAGCGAATAAATTCATTGATAAAACATTTATGGACTTTTGATAAGATTTTGATTGAGGAAAACACATCGAACACCTAGTGTGCGTGCATGCGTGTGTGTATAAACACCATTGTCGAAACATCGGTTTTCCCCAACTAATCAGTGCAAGGTATAATCACTACAAGTTCTACATGGTGTTAAGGCATAACATAATGCTCGAATGCGTTCTCCCAAAAACGATCAATTTACGACGGTCGTACATTAAAATGCAATGACAAATGCAATGTATATATGTATATCAATATAATTAAAAATTTAATAATCGGCTAACAATAGTGTGATAGCATGTAAAGCAAGTGAAGGTTTCACTTGCCTCAAGATGACAGTAATGACGACGGTGACACGGATGGCACGATCATGGCACTGGCGGCAACGATGACGACGATTTGCATGGCACGACAGCTACAACGATGAACTATAGCAGCAATAGTAGGAGCAGCAGCAACTCTTGAGGCTTGGCTTGACAGATGGCAATGGCGTGGCGACGGCACGGGGCAGTGGCAGTGGAGGTCGACGGCCACAGTATGGGTGTTCGATGAAATGTCGGCGGGGCTTTAGGCTCGGGTTTGTGGTGCTGGAGTCGAGGATGAGCAGGGGGTTGGGAACTCGTCGGCGGCGCTAGGGGCTTGTCGGTGATGGACAGTGGCGATGAGCTCGAAGACGCAGGGGTTGCAGTGAAGCTTTCTGTGGCGAGGGGCAGCGGGTGGCGAGGGCCAACGGGCAGCGAGAACTTAGAGACGGGGAGGTGCTCGAAGAAGTTGGAACTCGGTGGCGGTGCTCGGGGCTCGCCGGTGAGGTGGTGGTTTATAGCGGGGTTCGAGTTGGCCGCTGGAAGTTAAGGGGGTAGCGATGTGGCGATGGGTTCGTGGTGGCGAATACTCATTGGCGATGGGGAGCGGTGGTGAACGGAGGTGGCTAGACTCGGAGCCCTGATGGAGTTCGGCGGCTGCTCAGGTAGCCTCTGACATCGTCGGTGGAGCGGGGGGGTCGACGGTGATAGGTAGCGGTGGTGATGGGGTTCGGGTTTGTGGGTGCGAGGAGGTGGCTCTGGGTGTCGCCAACGGTATTGGTGGAAGAGAGCAGGGAGGTGAGGTCGTCGGTAGGAGTGAGGAGTTTCCAGCGGTGAAGGTTGGAGGGGCTATGGGTTTGAAAGTTAGAGATAGAGATATGGAGATAGAGAGAGTTTTGTATTTGGAAAGAGATATAGGAATTAATGAAATTAATAAGGGATCAAAGGAGGAGTTAAATTGGATGTTATGAAAATTTATTGGAGAATTTCAGTTGGGATTTGAGGAGATTAATGGGAGGAATTTGAATTTAAAGAAAAGAAGGAGAAGGAGAAGAAGCACGGTGAAGGGGGGTTTTAGGTGTGCTGTGTAAGATTTGGGTGTGGGATTTTGTGTGTGGGTTTTGGGAATATAGGTTAAAGAAAAAGAAGTATATAATATATATATGTGCGGAGAAGAGAGAGAGGCAAGTGAGATTGATTATGATTAATTAGGGGGAAAATGTGTGATTAAAGAGGGTTAATGGAAAATTTATGGGAGATTGGTTGGAATTTGAAAAGAGGACAATGCTGTTGAAAGAATGAGGAGAAGGGGTTGACCTAGGTGTCAGTGGGATTTGGGTGTTGGGCCAAAGCTACGGTTTTATAAAAATAGCATTTTGGGTTTTGGAGAGAAAAATATGACAATACAATTTAATTGGGAAAAATAAATAGAAAAGAAATACTTGAAAAATATAGGAGTGTTTTGGGAAAAATTTATTCAAATACAGTGAAATAGTGTACGCAAGGAAACCGGGTATTACACGTACCGTGTGTATGTTCCGCGGCATACTTACGACACGATACTCCGCTTAAGTGACCTTAAGATGTACATTTCTTGAGATCCGTGATTTTATTCGTTCCTATAATCATACTCCCATTGATTTCATTCTTTCTTATAATCATATATCCATTTTGGACCTTTTGATTCCTTTCGTTTCTTTGACCTATCTTCTTCGGTACCTGCTTGAGCTTCCTGTCACCGGGGTTTTGAGCGCAGAGAGAGATGCTGCTAGAGATGCGGTCAGAGCGAGCTCGTCACGGACGAGGGCTGACCATGATATTTTCTGGTGACATAGGGACGTATCAGTATAGTGTTTGTGTTGAGATCTCTCGTTTGAGGCGAGTGTTCGGATTTGCACCGGATGATCGGGCCATTGATAGAGGCTGCCAGATTGAGAGGACTGTTGACATACAGCCTACCCCAGAGGTCGCGATGCTGTCTACCGTGCAGACAGATGACCCAACTATTGTTGAGAGTGACGGGATGTCGCCTCCAGAGTTTATGAGCTGAAACCTCTGGTGTTTACAGACAGGGATGTGACAGAAGACCGCTAGTCCATCTTGAATAGAGTGACGGAGATGATTCGTCTAATTGGATGCCCGACGCAGGCTCAGTTAAGTTGGAGAACTCCAGTTGGAGGATCTTACTCAGATCCAGAGTAAATCGATCAAGAGAGGATATTGTCGTTGGATGCTCCAATATGAGATCAGTAAGTTGACCCGTTTCGGATAGAATGACCTCACCCGGATGCGTTGTGAGTTGATCGAGAATGGACAACTGAAGCATATTCCTCTGAAAATTTGGACGAGTTCCCGAGGGTGTAAGCAGCTTGATATCTTCCACAGAGTGGTGAAGATACCCGAGTTCGTAGTTTCGAGTCTGTGTGAGAGACTCCGGATTGACTGTAGCCGAAAACGAATTGCAGCACTTAGCCCGCAAGTTATGACATTGACGTGGGCGATGATGAAGACAGGTGAAACAAGAGGTTCGTGCGGGATGTTAACGAATTGTGTTACTCCCCGTTGACGCCAGAGGATTGATGTGTATGCAGAGACGCTAGATACAGCCAAATTTCAGAGGAAAGCTGTGCTGAGGAAGCGGCTGTCCGGAAATGAGGAAAAGAGTTAAGCAAGAGTGCCAACCTTTGTATAATTCAGCAGAGGTGAGATCGGAAGAGACCCTAAGCAGGTTCTTCCAGGATGCCGCAACGATAAAGATTTACATCCAGGATCAGTTGTGTCGCGCGTATTCAGAGAGCCAAATGCCACCATCAGTAACGTGCGGCTTTATGAGTGGTCATGTTAATTGGCCAAGAGATAATCAGAGGAGTGCTAGAGCGGAATTGTTCTGCCATTATACCCAACTGGGCCGACGAGCGGAAAGATTGTGAGATTGGTAATTCAGAAAGAAAACAAGGACCCAGAGACAGAGGACGCCAGACCGTGAGTAGGTTCAATACCCAGTTCTTTTTGTACACCAATATCCGTATTTTTATAAAGTGTTGCTTACAAAATTTGTTTATATACATTTATAATTATTTTATTTTAAAACCTTAGCCCTAGTGTCTATTTCCCTTTTATTTTCCATTTTCCCTTTTTATTTTTCCCTAAACAATCCCGGCCCAAACCCAAGCCCAGCCCATGCCTTTCACCGACCCGACCCAACCCTCCACGCCTGACCCGCTTCCTTCTTCCCCACTCCCTCTTTACTTTCCCGCTTCTTTTCTCTTCGTCCCCACGTCGCGCTTGTTCCCACGCCCCCTCCTCGTCACGACCACGTCCCCACCCCTCGGCCCACGCCCTCACGCGTGTGCCCGCTCACTTCCCTCGACCTCATCTCTCTACCTCTCTCAAACTCACAATCTCTCTCTCTCTCTCTACCTCCTTCTCTCTTCTCAAGCTCTATTTCAACCGCCGCCGGCGAATTCACCACAACCACCGAACACCACAGTAGAACACCCCTGAAGCCACCACCTGACAACCCCCTTCCTCCAATTCCCAACTGGTCACAGTCGCAACCTCCACAGAAGCAACAGAGCTCCCTCACTATCTTCTTCCCTCCTTGCCTACACCACCACCCCCTCCACTGCACCGATCACCTCTTCGGCCAACACCCACTGCAGCAGCAGTCGACGAGCTACCATCATCGACCTGTCTCCTGCACCACGATCCCCAAAAAGCCGCCGTGTCGTGTCGTTCCCGCCTCCGTGCCGCTTCGTAACTGCTACTGCACCAACACCGTGCCACAGTCCCGTGCCGCACCATGCCTGTCTCCGTGCCACCGCAGACCCACTCACGTGTCGCGCCCCGTGCCCGGTCCCCGTGCCACCGCAGACCCACTCACGTGTCGCGCCCCGTGCCCAGTCCCCGTGCCACATCGTGCCAGCCCCCGTGCCACACCATGCCCAGTGCCGCGTCACGCCGTGCCACGCACCGAGCCAGGACCACGCCCACTACCGTATTACGCCCGCATCACCACCGTGCCCAGTACCGGATCACTGCGCATCGTGCTCGCGCTACGCGCCCGTGTCCAGCATCGCGCCGTCTCGTGTGTCGAGACAAACTCTGCAGCGGCGTCGCTTCCATATCAAGCAACCGAAGGCAAGTGAACCCCCTTTCATCTGCTATAATTATGCTAAATTTATTATAATTGGTTAATTATGAGTTAGTATATTGGACGAAGATGGACCTATGTATATACGTGCTACATGTTCGATGTTAAACGCTAAACCATAACTTATTTTAAAACACCTTAATTTGAAATAAACGAACCACTTTACTGTTAAGGAATATCATGTAAAATTTTGGACACAAAATATCGAGATCATCACTATGAAATGGCATCCTGATAACCCTTTCGAAATCTGAATTTTTCTGGACATGTTAGACCGTTAAAATCCTAATAAATCATTTACATATCGGATCCTAGTGTTCCTTGGCTTGTATCTAAACCAACAGATTAACCTACATTACTCTATAGTTGATCTCTAAATTTTAACAAGTTATGATAGAGAAAACTGAGGAGAATTACGATCTTGGACTGCAGTCCAGAGCGGTAATCCCAGTTAGCCCTTATTTTTAAATCACTGTATATTCTTGCTCAATTGCGAGAATGTGCGGAACCCTATATCATTACGTGGAAAATTGAGTTATATTTCTTACTCCACTGATTTCACTGGATTTCAGTTCCGTATGATATTTTTAACACATTTTATAATGTCGACGTGTCTAGCTGAATTCTGCAGTGATAGATTTTATATCTCAACCTTAACCTGACCATAACTTCCTGTTGATATAGGATATTACTGATCCGCCAATTGCGTTGGAAACCTAACTTATAATCTTAAATATTATTCAACAATAGTGTCGCCTAATTATGATCCCAACTGGAAGTAAAATGTGTTACGAAACGGACTTCCAATTCTGAAACCGGATTTCCAGCAGTGAACACTTAAATTGAAATGGCCATAACTAGTAAACCTGAAACCCGATTGACGCGAAACCAATTTTTTATGGATATATAATTAAATATACTGTTTACCCCTTTTACATTGTTTCGCTCGATTCTGCATGTATGATTTATAGTGAATTATGCAAGTGGTAGGACATTGGTTGATGATATTTTATTCATATCATAATTATTGCATTCTCATCATATCATGTAGAGCTCATATACATTGATAACCTAGTGGTCATGTACATTACTCAGTATTAGATATTAGTGTTTTGATTGTGGCAAGTACGTTAGTGTTAAAGCGTGAATGAATAAGTGAAAGTGACACGTACTTGTACACAATCAACGGACCCAGTTAATTTATTGCATTATCGACGTCTATGAGACATGTATAAGTGTAACTATAATTGGTATGGGATGATTATGGAAGCACTTATATTAGTGTCATAGGTAAGGCACCAAATACTGTCCATTTATTTTGGGTACCAGTCGAGACATGCTTGATGGAGATCATGTCTCCAGTTCTCGCGTAGACTTGTCATGGACCGACTAGTATTTGAGTTTATGGCTGGTGTTTGATGTAGAACACAGGGTGTGGGGTAGTTTGAGTGTGAGTTCAACGGAATCTCGGGAGTCTCATTATCGGCATATACAGCGATTCTGAGAGTTATATGGATGATATTACTGATTATTAGCGACTCGGGCCCGTGTTCCCTTGCCCCTGTGGCCCTACCCTTGGGTGGGGGATACTCACGAGTGGTTGACTCTCACACTTATACTGACGATAGGTTTAGTGACCTGAACAGTGAGACTTAGAGACTGATAGGTTTAGTGACATGCATTGATTACTGATTCGATATACCTGCCTTACGGTTTACCTACTTTACTGTTTACCTGTACTGGCTCCTTCATGCTCATATCACCACTTCATACTTACTATTTCATATTCATCATTATTGCATATGTTACATATGTATTTCTATTTATTGCTATTGTGTCGCTCTGACGACCTGAGTATGCATGCTCAGAGTGAGAAGTGGATTTAGCTTGGACCAGGACCTGACGTACCTCGAGGACATTGCGGTTATCTAGATCAACGACTCAGCGCTATACCTTCTTGATCTCTATCTGGTTAGTTTTTGTATCTGTTTTGATTTAGTGACTGCATTTCTCATTACCTATGTATTGATTACTGATTGCCACGTAAAGCTCGAAGCCGAAGTGTGACTACGGCAGGATGTTTTCTCGACCGTAGGAGCATGGCTGGTCTTGTCAACCTCTCGTATCCCGTATTTTAGGAAGCGGGGCGTGACAGTAGGAGGCAAGCGGTTGTTTTTGCTCTGCCAGATTTAGACGCACCGGCATTTTTTCGACATTGAAGGAGGTGTAACTCAATGTCATTTATTGCGATTTGCGTTTTGTGATCCGAGTATCACACTTTTATCGCTTGGATTTTGAGTTCGATGATTGGGTTTCGTGATATTATGTTTTCGTGCACCATGGCTGCACATACTAGATATTTTCATCTGTGCACAGTCATTGCATTTGATTTATGTTTTATACACCGTTACATTGGATATTTTGATTTGTGCACAGTTGTTGGATTTGATATCGATTTTGTGCATTTGATTGCACGTATTTATGATTCTATGTATTTCGTGACAGTCAATTTGATTTCGTGCATGTTGTATACACTTGATTTGATTTATTCACTTAGTATACCTCACATGTGCTTGCAGTGCATTGATACGGATTTGGTGCACGCAGTTGTACACGTTTATAATTTTATACACCTTGGCACGCTCGGTATTGTTTTTGTACGCATTTGAGACATTGATGGGTTTTCGGGCACGTAGTGCACCAGATATTTGTTTCGTGCATTTGTTGCACCAGATTTATATTTCCGTGCATTTACTACACTATATGTTTTGTGCGGATCTGACTGACGCACTTAATTTAGATTTTCATGTACATTGGGCGCATGGGATGAGATTTTGTGCACACCAGATGCACTTGATTGAGATTTTTATTCGTGCATATTTGTTGCACTTGATTGATATTTTCGTACACTCTAGATGCACATGATATTGTTGTCGTGCACACCCGTTGCACTTGGCAGATGTTTTCGTGCACACCCGTTACACTTAGTTTTGCTTTTGTGCACATTTTTAGTCTTGTTTTGGACTTGGTTTTTCGTGCGCACTAGACGCACGTGATATTGGATACGCCTTTTGAGGTTGATTTTACTCTTGAGCATCAAATTTTTATGATGGGTACTATATTATATAGTAGCCGAGCATGACTGATCTGAGAATAGTACATGAGTACTTTTGCATGCATAAAAGTTTACCAAGAGGTTTTCAAAAGGGAGTTATAATCTCCTTATTTTCTACTTGCCAGTGAGCGATACGAACTTTTATAAGGAGAACCTTTTGGGATATTTCAAAAATGCGGAACGTATAATTGAGCAAATATACATATATATCTTTTTCTTACAAATGAGTATCCGCCGCTTGTGCCGTGAGTTACACATCACACGACGATTCGGAAAAGATTTTGCATATGTTTTATTCAGTTTTTAGAGGACTTTATAAGGATGCGTACTATATACGTATTGTGATTTTGACTATAGTATATTTGGATTTCAATAGTCGATTTCGAGATTTGTATTTCCATTATAACTCCAGTGATTGTGTGACGCTTGATGGAGTTCAATTTTGAGTTTCGCATTCGTTCTTATGCGCACTCGATGCACTGTGATATTTTTGAGTATTTCGTGGTTTCGGAGCCCCATTGATTTAAACTGGTTATTGAAATGTTTTGGTATTTGGGGGTTTAAATTTAAATTTGGGACTGAATTTATTTAAGGGAGGAAGATTGTAACATTCAGAAAAATAAAATATTATTTTTGAAAATTAAATATTAAAATAATATATTTAACGAAAACTATTTGATTTGCGAATTTGGGGATTTCGTAAAATGATATAATTATATACCAATATTTGAAAAATAATTGGAGATTAAAATAATTTATTTATTAAAAAGGTATTTATTGGATTTGAGTATTTTATAATTAATTATATGCAAGTTTATATTAAACTTGATTAGTGCACTATTAATCACGATTAGGCCAAATCCGTCTTTTTAAATAACAATGACATGTTGCATTTTGTTTCATATTTGTTTGATTTACATTTATTGATATTTGGCTTTAGATGAAAGAGGGAAAAAGTGAAAGAAAAAGAAAATAGAGCATGATTGAGGAGAGAGAGTGGGGGGGACACAATGATGACATGAAGGCATTGCATGAGAGAGAGGATGGCATTCTACACCCTTGACCTTTTCTTCACTTCCTTTTCATCTTTTTCTTCACTTCATTTCCTTCGCTCCTTCTTCTCCTCCTCCTTCACCCTCCTCTACCCTCTTGAGATCACCTCAAAACCCTTACCAAACCCCATGCCACCTTCACAAAAGTTGACCACAAGCTCATCCTACACCACCTAGTGAGCTCAAATTTGGATTTTGAGCAACTTGCACCATCTTGGAATTTTCTTCAGTTTCCCTAAGAGAGATAATTCCATTTCTCATCTTGTTAAATTGTTTTTTGCCTACTAGTTAAATTTAGTGTTTGTTAAAGTATGTTTAATGATCTTAGAAATTTCTAAGTTGATATTTAGTAGGAGACTTGACATGTAAAGTGGCTATTGAGCTGTAGTGAGTGTTTACATGACCTTAGTGATGTTTTACTGGCCAAGACCAGAGACTAGAACCCAATACACAAATTTAGAATTTCCCCCGATATCGGTTTTTCGTAAATTGTGACTTCTCTGTAGGATCTGCTATGATCCGAGACCCATGACAGTGAGACATGCAAGCTACCTAGAGTTTTTCCCCAAGACCCGAGACCCTAACTTCAAGTCCAGGCCGTAGATAAATTCAATGTGGCCGCAAATTGCGGCCACATCTGGGTGGATTCGTATGATTTTTGGTGTGTAATCCCCTTATGTGATATCTAGACCTATCCTATATGCAAAATATCTTGATTTGACATAGGGTAGATCTGGGAGTGATTTCCTTAGTTACTGATTTGTGTTTTCTGATTTCTGAAACTTAGATTTTGGTATTTGAATTTGGATTTCATCGTTGGATGTTTGTACGTCAACGACGAGGGTTGTTTAGTTGCTTTTGCATGTGTAGACTATAGGTACTAACCTATGAGCACTTCGCGTGCTGCATCGGTTTTCGGACTTGATTTTAATTGCATTTCGATGTGTTTTGATTGTAGGTACCTTCGTGTGGACTTCTGAAACGACGAAGCACATCGACTTCAACTAAATAAGGAGTTTAGCAAGTGTATCTACGGGCGAAGTCAGGTAGATAGAGTATAGCACCCCTGCAATTATAAATGGAAACCGATATATAGAATATAGTCGGAGAAACATATGCTAGGAACCTACGGATATGATCAAAGAGCGAGTATGAGATGATATGATTAATACAAGATGGCATGAATTGAGATGTCAATGTGACGATATAAGATGATATGAGCGGATATTGATATGAGGATGTGAGGCGATATGAATATTCACATATATATGCCTAGATATGAAATGAGATTATTAATGAGATGATATGAGATCGATAAGGATATGATATGAGATAGATATATGCGTAGGTATATATGAAAATAAAAGATGATATGATGTACGAGACCCTAGATCCGTACACTTATCGATGAATAGGACGATAGATCCTTAATTTAATTTGTTGCCACCATACGATGGATTACCATTAGCGATAAGTTATACCAGAGATTGATCCGCGCTCGTAATTTGAGAATGATGATCGAGAATATTGACATATCGGATACTATGAGGCTGGATCGCCGACGTAGAGATTTCACCTAAACCATACTTATTTCCAAAACCGACGAATCGTATGCAATTTTAAATGGAAAGCTCAAGGGATGCTACAGATTTTCAAATGAAGTCTTTTCTTCAAAAACACCGTAGTCCCCACTTTCAAAACTACGATTTGTATCATTTAAACTAACCGTATGGTTCATGTGTAGTTACGCAGCTTGTTATCGTTCATATTATTGTTGGTTTATCCCCCGTGACATACGTATTATGTTCCCGGTATTTACCGTTATATGATATCGTCTGATAGTACACTTGCACTATTACCGATGATGTGCATGTTACACTTACACAGATTTGCTGGTTCACACATTCATTATCGGTAATTGCCATGCCACTCACACTGTAGAACTGCTATATCACGATACTATTTTTAACTGTAAAGTATATTCATTGTTCAGTACTATCATATGACATGCTTGTATGATATTCTTGATATACTTACATTACTGTTCTATGTTTGCATACATCATACTTTATGGTTATATGCATTGAGATACTGTTTTCATGAGATTTCTGAATTTGAGAACTGTGGTTATATTTCAAAGGAAATTACGAATTGTTTTAAAAACGCGGTTTCTCGTAATGTGATTTCGAAACGTCCACCATGAGTTTTCTCGGTTTTGAGCTATGAGCATATTCGACTCGAGGTAGGGAGGAACCGTTTGTGGGTATATGATGTAGGGTTCCTAGGCACACTAGTGAGGTCTCACAAGCCATCAATCATGCCAATTTCAAAAATTCTAGGTGCCGAGAAACCCGACTACGGACCGTTGGCTAGAAATCTAGGCGAAAATATAATCTAGTTAACAACTTAACTACAAAGAAACGGAAATACAACCTTTGTAGATCCGGTGCTCCACCTCGATAGCTCCGCAACGAAGTCCCTTTGCTGTCCAAATGAATTCCCGGGCTCTAGCGTCGGCTTCGTCGGAGAAATGGCGAGCTAGGTCGTCAATGTCCATGCCGAAGATGATCTACGTCGAGGCATCGCTAAATCAAGCTCCACCTTCACCAAGTCATGAAAACTTATGAAGGAAACACACTCTACTACTTGACAAGAGGTAGATGATGAAGAAATAGGAAGTGGGTAGACTTTAGAATTGGATTTCTCACTCATTTCCATCAATCACCATTGATGGAGCTTGCTTTCTTCAAGTGAAGAAAGGAAGAAGAAGAAGAATTATGTTATGATAAGTTAATTAAAAAAGAAAAGAATAATCAATCCTTATCATAACATGACCATAATTAAGTGTAGAGAACTAATCATGGTTTAATGCAATGGTTAGGGTTAAGCTAAAAACAAAATGGTCATCAAGTCAAAGCATTCATGAAGCTTCATGAATGAACAAAAGAAATGCCACCATTTTATCATTTCATTTCCTTTTTCCAATAAGAAAAAGATTAATAAATAAATGAATAAAATGAATAAGCAAATAGTAAACCCTAACCATTCCATTAACCAAGGTTTAATTCTATACACTTAATTAAAAAGGCATGTATCATCAAACATGATACAAGCATGTACACAAAATCATATCGCATATGCAATGCGCACACCCGAGCGAGAAAATCCATTTAAAGTGAACCGATACTAGTTAATGCAAAGTAATATATCAAATATATAATTATGCATTAAATCATTAAATCAACACTTGATTTAACGATCCGGTCATATCGCATATAACCGACTAGTATCATTAGTAACAACTTATCGAATCAACACTTGATCCGATAATCCGGCTATATCGCATATAACCGATCAATGTCACATCGCGAGAATCGAATACAGTATCACATACTGGTATTATTCTCGGTCCCGCACATATCTCATATGCGCTCCTATTTCGTTTTGCTTGAGCCAGGAAACCTCTGTGTAGGACTCTAAAGACTCGTCAATACGCCGGCAGCAGATGATGATCATATCAAGCATCCACAAGCCGCAAGCGGTCTGCTAAACGTAACGGCCACCCGGGTATTGAGCGATCAGAAGATCGACGAGCAAGCCCGCTCACACTCCTGTGAATCCAAGCAGTAACACTTACCGTACAGTCCGGTCTGTCCGTCTGATATGTCGCATATCTCGCCTAGGGGTGGTAAACGTCAGACCCCAATAGCTTGATAAGTCGTGTCGATATGAGGTCTATAACAATTCGAGAAACTACTGGTAACACTTACCAGTAAATCTCAGCAACCCTGGCCAGGGATTTCCTGTTATAGCCAATCGCACACAGCGCAACATCAACTCCCTATACCGGGAGAGGCGAATCCCCTCCTATCGCTCATTGCCTCCATGTGACTCGGGACTGTACCCAAAAACCACCGTTTTGCACGCCCTCTTGGACGTGGTAAGATGGAAATCAAAGCACAGTGGGAACCGCACAAGACTCTATGACGATCTCGGGTCTACAGACTAACCTGTACCAGTGTCACCAGAGAACTGCCATCTGACGTGAGGTATAATACCATCTGGGAGTTCTCGGCGAGTCCGTCCAGTGTACCCAGTCTTCACTGAGCACCCGTATATCATCTCTGATGTCAAACACCAATGGATATGGGATCATCCATCGCCCATCTATATAGGTCGAGAAGGTATACGCTAGTCTACTCTGGCATATCGATGCCCCGTCTCGATACACCCACGACTAGAGACCTTGAAGGATGTACTTATGGACCACCATGTCCCCACTAGTATGATCCGCATCATAGTCCAGGTAGTCAAGTACACATCCTAAGGGCTTTACCAACATGTAACAGAGAGACAATCAGCATACACGTTAAGGTAAAGAGTAACCAGATAGCATACTATCATGTCGAGCGAGAAAGTCCTCCCTATATATGTCCCAGCATCCACTACCATATACATCCTATGTACAGTAATGGCCTCTAGGGCATACATATAACTAACAATCTCCCACTTGCACTAGGGCCATCTGTAGCAGTGGTTGTAGTATCTCATACTCAACCATCCCATAAAAGTCTCTCTCTGGGAACAGGCCTTTGTGAGTGGATCCGCTGTGTTGTCCTCTGAGTCTACTCTCCAAACCTCGATCACCCTGGAGATCAACTATCTCCATGATCAAGTGATACTGCCTTAGAATATGTCTGGATCACTGATGGGACCTGTGTTCCTTGGCATAAGCCACAACTCCATTGTCTCACAATGGTAGGAACGTAGTTCATTTCATGAACCAATATACACCCAAACAGCCTCTTTGGTAGCATCTTAAGTAGCGATGTATCCTGCCTTTATCGTCTAGTATGTCACGGTATCTAGCTTGGAACTCTTCCAACATACCGTCCCTTTACTGAGGGTAAAGACAATGCCTGTGACTGACACTCAGTCGTCATTATCACCCTGGAACCATTCCAGTGATTCTCCCCAGGGTCGATTGATACCTTCTCACTTCAACTAGTGAGAATCCTAACATCCATTTAGATCTATCTCATAGATCCAAAACCCAGGATTTAGGAGGTATCACTTTGATCCTATATGGAGAATCATTGTGATAAGCGGAGATTGACCGAGCGTAGCATAGGAAACTCCTTCCCTATCAAGAGTATGTCATCCACGTACTCTACGAGGAACACTACCATACTCCCTACTACCTTCTTGTATATACAAGGTCCATCTACCATTTTGATGAAGTCAAACTCTTTGACTACCACATCAAAACAGATGTTCCAACTCCGCGATGCCTGCTTTATCCTATAAAGTATCTTGCACACGTTTCCGCTGCTCCCACTGTCTACGAAGCCCTCTGGCTGTGTACTTATAGACGCTCTCTTCCAAATCATCATTTAGAAAAGCAGTCATGACACTCAACCACCAGATATCGTAGTCATGGTATGTAGCCGTGGCAAGTAGGATCTGGATGGACTTAAGCATAGATCCTTAGAAAAAGTTTCATCATGATCCACACCTGGTCAATGATGTAAACCTTTAACAAGTCTAGCTTTGAAAGTCTCAACCTTTCCATGTACACCAAGTAATCTTCTCAAGATATACTTGCTCCTGATGGGGATTTAACCCTTCAGATATTGCAACCAAAGTCCATACTTTGTTGGTGTATAAGGATTCCATCTCAGATCACTAAGCATCCAGCCATTCTTACAGAGTCCCACTCTTGATGGCCAGCTCGAACTTAGTTGGGTCATCATCTCATGATGCAATCCTCGCTCCCACTGTCACAGACAAACCGAAGTATCTCTCAGGTGGGTGAGGAACCCTACTAGATCGGCGGAGAGGCTGAGGTTCGTTGGAATCTACTGAATCCTTTGGTTCTATCAAATCATCAGCTGTAGCTTGTATAGCTGGAACTATTCCAGTTCTACATAACAGACCTTGCCTCGAGTTTGTCTGGATTATGCTTTTAGACATAGCCCGGACAACCCCAAATCTTAACCAACTTAAGATATGGGCTTTTCCCTTTCCATATCACATATGAAGTGGTAGGCACTGATTCGATTCGAACCCTATTCAATAGGTATGCAACTTCATAAGTGCATAACTCCCAAAAAGGAAATAGGAAACTCAGTAGTACTCATCATAGAGCACACCATATCACATAGGGTGCTATTGCTCCACCCCGATATACCATCGTGTTATGGTGTATACGGAGGAGTAATGCTGAGAGAGAATCTCATTCTCCTTTAGAATAGACCAGGATTTCCGTGCTCAAGTATTCTCCTCCTTGATCTCATCAAAGGACATAATACTTATACCCGTATTTCGGTTCTCTACTTCTAACTTATATTCTGTGAATATCTCAGAAGGTTCGGACTTGTGTTTCAACAGGAACATAGGTCTGAATCTCGAGAGATCATCAGAGAATGCAATGAAGTATAAAGGACCGGTCTTGGCATGTGCAGACAGGGGATCTTACATACATCATCATGTATTAATCCCAAGAGTTTACTAACTCTTTCTCTGTTTCCAATAAACGGAGCTATGGTCATCTTATCTCTGTGACATGACTGGCAAGTTTCAGAAGATGTAAATTCAAACTGATTTAAATATGCATCTAAAATGTAACTTCAGCCAGTCGGATCGCATTGATATGACCTAGTCTACAATGCCTCAAGAAGGATTCGTTCATTTCTGAACTCTTCCTCTTGTGTGTGTTCCGTATACTAAAGAACTGTAGTTTGATTTAGAACATTAATGCTTTTAGATAACGTGCCTGAACCGATCAACTTTTGATACAGGAAATGTTCAAAACATTATCCAACAATACAAAATTTTACCGTTTCTTTACTAATAAAGAGACAGATATGATTTTGTATATCAGGTTCGGTATCTAATAACATTCGTTCAGAATCAATGTATTGGTAATACAGGGTGACAGTGACCAACAGACTTGGCTGCAACACTTGCCCCGTTTTCTGCCTCATGAAACTTATCACCCGTTCTCAGTTCTCTACCTATCCGTAGCCCTATGTAACAGATTACATATCTGGGATCCTGATCTGGTATCACATACCCAGGACGCAGAGGATTCTGAGAAACAATTCTTTGTAACGAACACACCCGAAGATGATGCATCAACATGCACACTCTTCGTTTGGGCGGCACGGGAAATCTGGTATTCCCCAATTTCCTGCTCTGTCTTATAACAATTATAAGTTGGAGTGGGACCAACGTTCCCCAGCTCAGTATAACAAGCGGGTTCGGTCAAATATCCGTTTTATTATCTTGATTAAGGCGTGATATGGTCGCTACCTGGAGAGAGAGAGAAGAAAACACTCAGCGTGCGCTCTGTCAAGAATAGATTGGTTATTATTTTATCTAATCAGGATGGCTCCCACTGCTTTTTATCAAATCTTCCTTCAAACCCTAAAAGGAAAGACTAGCCGGGATTAATTACACACTACAAGTTCGCCAATCTTTCAGCCAGGCCAGTGTCGGTACTTTGAGGGAGGTCCCCCGTGCTCTCGCACGAACCTAATTAATGTAAACCTCGTTTTCCCAGAGGCGTAACCCCATTGACACCTTTCTAGACACCTACTTGATCTTCTAATTGTAATGTGTAAAACTCTCCCAGGAGTAACAATTACTCGCAGCGGGTATCGGGATCCAACTATCTCATAGAAGGTATGCAATCTCATTGCAAATTTCAACTCTTGAAATTCCCGATATATTTTGCCCCTAACGTGCTATGACCTTGACGAAAGCCAACAAACCATAGCCCGCTAGTCAAGTTCAACCCGTACATTTCTTGATCGAATTAAACCCACCCGCACGACCCTTGACGAAAGCCAACAAAGCCGCACGACTACCCTAATCCAATCGCATCGTATGCAGCAGATAAGCAGCATATAGCTACCGCACACTGCACCTTGACGAAAGCCAACAAATGCAGCACGAATACTATATACAACTTATCTGAAATGACGGAGGGCTACGACAGGTTTTTCTGAAAACCTATTGCGTAATGAACTTGATATCGTTGTAGAATCAAATGATTTTAAAATGGAGTGTTTTTTTTAGGCTTTTCTAGATTTGCTAAAGGAGTCACTCCCGGTGAAGGGATCGTCGGTCCTTTCCTCGTCGAATGAGGTGCGGGATATATCATATATATCACTGTGCAAAGAAAAAACTTTTAAAAGCAATCAAAAGACAAACCGATTGTGCAGCATCTGCCAGTTATTGCTAAAGGAGTCACTCCCGGTGAAGGGATCTCGGTCCTTTCCTCATCGAATAAGGTGCAGGATATATCACATATACCGCTGTGCAAAGCAAGAACTGTAGCTACCTGTTTTATTTTGAAATTCGATTCTACAACATCTTAGATTTCTTTTATTTCATTAATCACATTAATGAAGTCCCATCATTTAAGTACCTAAAACATCACAGATAAATACGACGTACACTTATGCCATCCGCATTCGCCTCGATGTCCCCTCGTGCACCGTTAGGTTAGGTAACTAACGGCAGAGCGGGGCAGGGATAGCGCGGGTGTAAAACATAAGTAACGCCTATATAATATATCATATATACTATATACTGTATCTATCATAGAACATCACATGATCACATCACAGATATCGCAGCAGAAGAATCATATGAAATATTGGATATACTAGGACGTCCGTGTTTTCAATACGAGCCAGTATAAAACACGGATTCCACGGTCGCGATGAATAGCCAAACCCACACCCCTAGACCCCTACGAGAGCGGAAAGCAACCCTACCAATTCTAGAGTTAGGAGACCCGGACTCGACTCCTCGAGTTGGTCTCCCACTGGACTCCAGAACCCGGTTACTTGTGCTCCCTTCCTTGGGTCTATCCTAGTGCGGAAAAGTAAATAATATACAAAGGGTGACATCTTCCGCAACCTGGAAGTGCCCCAATAAAAGAATATTACATACAAGTTTTTACATGAATGAAAATGAAAAACACTCATCTCACATAAAAACCCCCGGCTATTCAAATACGACGATCCAATATAACATATCCAGCAACACATAACATCACATGTCATCAACGTAAGTAAATATGTCCATCCCAATTGTCGTTGACATATAGCAACGAAACCGGCGATATCACATATTACACTTACGGCCACAGAAAAAAAAGTGTAAAACTACAACAGTTGGAATCCGCAACCTCTTTAGACATCGCATGCCTAATCAAATGAATTACTTAGACATCGCATGCCTAACAATTATAAACCCCGCATTTTAGTCCCATCATCGAAAACACTTTTCAATATCAAGTCGGGCAATTCAACAAGATTCCCGACATCCTGATCGAATGCTCGTCGCAAACTTTAGTAGGCGGCCGCACCCCCGATGCCGTCGACGAAGTGCACCAAGGCGGAACACCGCTGCCGCGAGCACCCGAACGGATGCTTTCGGCGACGGGGTTCTCCTACAGTCACTTGGTCGGGGCTATGGAGTGTAGCAGTCTATTAAGTTTACCGGCGAGTATCCGCGTACGCTACGTGATTGCGACGGACTTTTGATCACATCAAAATTCCGTGGAAACCGATCAAGTGAGACTAAATTGCTAGATTTCCAACATTCATTCAGTTATCTCATAACTACTTGTGAATTCCAATTATTGTATCCCATTCCGGATAAATAGAAAATGTCAAACTTTCCGATCGAACAATCGAACACCCAAATTTTCCCGATACAGATCAACACATGAAACAAGTCTAAAAACATTCAGTTTGTGCCTCAGTACCAACGGTCCAGCCGTAGAAAGGTCAAGCCAACGCCTCACATGTGGCACGCCGTACTGCCCCAAACCCGAAGGTTCAAAGGGCAGTTCAAGACGGTCACATAATCGAGTTAAGGTTTGTTGTCTTCTAGAGGGTCTATCGCGTTACTTGCACTACTTAGAACGTCTTTAAACTTCGGAAAAATCCAACACTTGGAAATTTCCCGACAGGGGAAAAATTGGGTATTTATATCCGGTCGAACTTTTTAACATATTCTAAAATTTATCCGGAAAGCCACATAGACAAAATCTGATAATCCGATCGAACATTCGAATCCCCAAAACAACCTCAGAAAATTCAACTCTTGAATAAATATTAAAAATTCCCAGAAAATCCAACTCCAGAAAATAGGAATTACTGTGCAAACAAAAGAAGCTGACGTCATTAATGGGCCGCGGAACCGCCGCAGAAGCTAGGCTTCTGCCGCGGTTCCGGCGCAGTTTGGACTGTTCATGAGAAAATTTTTGCGCCGTAATTCTTATATTTCCCTGCTGAATTTTTTAGCAATTTTTAATTTGGAAAAATCCCAGTTTTTGAAAAAAGGACAGAGAGCTATTTTGGGTTCTAAATTTCGGTTCGATCGGACTTCAAATTGCGTCTAGACTTCTTATAAGGCTCTAGCTAGGCTCTGGTACCACTGTAGGGTTCCTAGGCACACTAGTGAGGTCTGACAAGCCATCAATCATGCCAATTTCAAAAATTCTAGGTGCCGAGAAACCCGACTACGGACCGTTGGCTAGAAATCTAGGCGAAAATAAAATCTAGTTAACAACTTAACTACAAAGAAACGGAAATACAACCTTTGTAGATCCGGTGCTCCACCTCCATAGCTCGGCAACGAAGTCCCTTTGCTGTCCAAATGAATTCCCGGGCTCTAGCGTCGGCTTCGTCGGAGAAATGGCGAGCTAGGTCGTCGATGTCCATGCCGAAGATGATCTATGTCGAGGCATCGCTAAATCAAGCTCCACCTTCACCAAGTCATGAAAACTTATGAAGGAAACACACTCTACTACTTGGCAAGAGGTAGAGGATGAAGAAATAGGAAGTGGGTAGACTTTAGAATTGGATTTCTCACTCATTTCCATCAATCACCATTGATGGAGCTTCCTTTCTTCAAGTGACGAAAGGAAGAAGAAGAAGAATTATGTTATGATAAGTTAATTAAAAAAGAAAAGAATAATCAATCCTTATCATAACATGACCATAGTTAAGTGTAGAGAACTAATCATGGTTTAATGCAATGGTTAGGGTTAAGCTAAAAACAAAATGGTCATCAAGTCAAAGCATTCATGAAGCTTCATGAATGAACAAAAGAAATGCCACCATTTTATCATTTCATTTCCTTTTTCCAATAAGAAAAAGATTAATAAATAAATGAATAAAATGAATAAGCAAATAGTAAACCCTAACCATTCCATTAACCAAGGTTTAATTCTAAACACTTAATTAAAAAGGCATGTATCATCAAACATGATACAAGCATGTGCACAAAATAATATCGCATATGCAATGCGCACACCCGAGCGAGAAAATCCATTTAAAGTGAACCGATACTAGTTAATGCAAAGTAATATATCAAATATATAATTATGCATTAAATCATTAAATCAACACTTGATTTAACGATCCGGTCATATCGCATATAACCGACTAGTATCATTAGTAACAACTTATCGAATCAACACTTGATCCGATAAACCGGCTATATCGCATATAACCGATCAATGTCACATCGCGAGAATCGAATACAGTATCACATACTGGTATTATTCTCGGTCCCGCACATATCTCATATGCGCTCCTATTTCGTTTTGCTTGAGCCAGGAAACCTCTGTGTAGGACTCTAAAGACTCGTCAATACACCGGCAGCAGATGATGATCATATCAAGCATCCACAAGCCGCAAGCGGTCTGCTAAACGTAACGGCCACCCGGGTATTGAGCGATCAGAAGATCGACGAGCAAGCCCGCTCACACTCCTGTGAATCCAAGCAGTAACACTTACCGTACAGTCCGGTCTGTCCGTCTGATATGTCGCATATCTCGCCTAGGGGTGGTAAACGTCAGACCCCAATAGCTTGATAAGTCGTGTCGATATGAGGTCTATAACAATTCGAGAAACTACTGGTAACACTTACCAGTAAATCTCAGCAACCCTGGCCAGGGATTTCCTGTTATAGCCAATCGCACACAGCGCAACATCAACTCCCTATACCGGGAGAGACGAATCCCCTCCTATCGCTCATTGCCTCCATGTGACTCGGGACTGTACCCAAAAACCACCGTTTTGCACGCCCTCTTGGACGTGGTAAGATGGAAATCAAAGCACAGTGGGAACCACACAAGACTCTATGACGATCTCGGGTCTACAGACTAACCTGTACCAGTGTCACCAGAGAACTGCCATCTGACGTGAGGTATAATACCATCTGGGAGTTCTCGGCGAGTCCGTCCAGTGTACCCAGTCTCCACTGAGCACCCGTATATCATCTCTGATGTCAAACACCAATGGATATGGGATCATCCATCGCCCATCTATATAGGTCGAGAAGGTATACGCTAGTCTACTCTGGCATATCGATGCCCCGTCTCGATACACCCACGACTAGAGACCTTGAAGGATGTACTTATGGACCACCATGTCCCCACTAGTATGATCCGCATCATAGTCCAGGTAGTCAAGTACACATCCTAAGGGCTTTACCAACATGTAACAGAGAGACAATCAGCATACACGTTAAGGTAAAGAGTAACCAGATAGCATACTATCATGTCGAGCGAGAAAGTCCTCCCTATATATGTCCCAGCATCCACTACCATATACATCCTATGTACAGTAATGGCCTCTAGGGCATACATATAACTAACAATCTCCCACTTGCACTAGGGCCATCTGTAGCAGTGGTTGTAGTATCTCATACTCAACCATCCCATGAAAGTCTCTCTCTGGGAACAGGCCTTTGTGAGTGGATCCGCTGTGTTGTCCTCTGAGTCTACTCTCCAAACCTCGATCACCCTGGAGATCAACCATCTCCATGATCAAGTGATACAGCCTTAGAATATGTCTGGATCACTGATGGGACCTGTGTTCCTTGGCATAAGCCACAACTCCATTGTCTCACAATGGTAGGAACGTAGTTCATCTCATGAACCAATATACACCCAAACAGCCTCTTTGGTAGCATCTTAAGTAGCGATGTATCCTGCCTTTATCGTCTAGTATGTCACGGTATCTAGCTTGGAACTCTTCCAACATACCGTCCCTTTACTGAGGGTAAAGACAATGCCTGTGACTGACACTCAGTCGTCATTATCACCCTGGAACCATTCCAGTGATTCTCCCCAGGGTCGATTGATACCTTCTCACTTCAACTAGTGAGAATCCTAACATCCATTTAGATCTATCTCATAGATCCAAAACCCAGGATTTAGGAGGTATCACTTTGATCCTATATGGAGAATCATTGTGATAAGCGGAGATTGACCGAGCGTAGCATAGGAAACTCCTTCCCTATCAAGAGTATGTCATCCACGTACTCTACGAGGAACACTACCATACTCCCTACTACCTTCTTGTATATACAAGGTCCATCTACCATTTTGATGAAGTCAAACTCTTTGACTACCACATCAAAACAGATGTTCCAACTCCGCGATGCCTGCTTTATCCTATAAAGTATCTTGCACACGTTTCCGCTGCTCCCACTGTCTACGAAGCCCTCTGGCTGTGTACTTATAGACGCTCTCTTCCAAATCATCATTTAGAAAAGCAGTCATGACACCCAACAACCAGATATCGTAGTCATGGTATGTAGCCGTGGCAAGTAGGATCTGGATGGACTTAAGCATAGATCCTTAGAAAAAGTTTCATCATGATCCACACCTGGTCAATGATGTAAACCTTTAACAAGTCTAGCTTTGAAAGTCTCAACCTTTCCATGTACACCAAGTAATCTTCTCAAGATATACTTGCTCCTGATGGGGATTTAACCCTTCAGATATTGCAACCAAAGTCCATACTTTGTTGGTGTATAAGGATTCCATCTCAGATCACTAAGCATCCAGCCATTCTTACAGAGTCCCACTCTTGATGGCCAGCTCGAACTTAGTTGGGTCATCATCTCATGATGCAATCCTCGCTCCCACTGTCACAGACAAACCGAAGTATCTCTCAGGTGGGTGAGGAACCCTACTAGATCGGCGGAGAGGCTGAGGTTCGTTGGAATCTACTGAATCCTTTGGTTCTATCAAATCATCAGCTGTAGCTTGTATAGCTGGAACTATTCCAGTTCTACATAACAGACCTTGCCTCGAGTTTGTCTGGATTATGCTTTTAGACATAGCCCGGACAACCCCAAATCTTAACCAACTTAAGATATGGGCTTTTCCCTTTCCATATCACATATGAAGTGGTAGGCACTGATTCGATTCGAACCCTATTCAATAGGTATGCAACTTCATAAGTGCATAACTCCCAAAAAGGAAATAGGAAACTCAGTAGTACTCATCATAGAGTACACCATATCACATAGGGTGCTATTGCTCCACCCCGATATACCATCGTGTTATGGTGTATACGGAGGAGTAATGCTGAGAGAGAATCTCATTCTCCTTTAGAATAGACCAGGATTTCCGTGCTCAAGTATTCTCCTCCTTGATCTCATCAAAGGACATAATACTTATACCCGTATTTCGGTTCTCTACTTCTAACTTATATTCTGTGAATATCTCAGAAGGTTCGGACTTGTGTTTCAACAGGAACATAGGTCTGAATCTCGAGAGATCATCAGAGAATGCAATGAAGTATAAAGGACCGGTCTTGGCATGTGCAGACAGGGGATCTTACATACATCATCATGTATTAATCCCAAGAGTTTACTAACTCTTTCTCTGTTTCCAATAAACGGAGCTATGGTCATCTTATCTCTGTGACATGACTGGCAAGTTTCAGAAGATGTAAATTCAAACTGATTTAAATATGCATCTAAAATGTAACTTCAGCCAGTCGGATCGCATTGATATGACCTAGTCTACAATGCCTCAAGAAGGATTCGTTCATTTCTGAACTCTTCCTCTTGTGTGTGTTCCGTATACTAAAGAACTGTAGTTTGATTTAGAACATTAATGCTTTTAGATAACGTGCCTGAACCGATCAACTTTTGATACAGGAAATGTTCAAAACATTATCCAACAATACAAAATTTTACCGTTTCTTTACTAATAAAGAGACAGATATGATTTTGTATATCAGGTTCGGTATCTAATAACATTCGTTCAGAATCAATGTATTGGTAATACAGGGTGACAGTGACCAACAGACTTGGCTGCAACACTTGCCCCGTTTTCTGCCTCATGAAACTTATCACCCGTTCTCAGTTCTCTACCTATCTGTAGCCCTATGTAACAGATTACATATCTGGGATCCTGATCTGTTATCACATACCCAGGACGCAGAAGATTCCGAGAAACAATTCTTTGTAACGAACACACCCGAAGATGATGCATCAATATGCACACTCTTCGTTTGGGCGGCACGGGAAATCTGGTATTCCCCAATTTCCTGCTCTGTCTTATAACAATTATAAGTTGGAGCGGGACCAACGTTCCCCAGCTCAGTATAACAAGCGGGTTCGGTCAAATATCCGTTTTATTATCTTGATTAAGGCGTGATATGGTCGCTACCTGGAGAGAGAGAGAAGAAAACACTCAGCGTGCGCTCTGTCAAGAATAGATTGGTTATTATTTTATCTAATCAGGATGGCTCCCACTGCTTTTTATCAAATCTTCCTTCAAACCCTAAAAGGAAAGACTAGCCGGGATTAATTACACACTACAAGTTCGCCAATCTTTCAGCCAGGCCAGTGTCGGTACTTTGAGGGAGGTCCCCCGTGCTCTCGCACGAACCTAATTAATGTAAACCTCGTTTTCCCAGAGGCGTAACCCCGTTGACACCTTTCTAGACACCTACTTGATCTTCTAATTGTAATGTGTAAAACTCTCCCAGGAGTAACAATTACTCGCAGCGGGTATCGGGATCCAACTATCTCATAGAAGGTATGCAATCTCATTGCAAATTTCAACTCTTGAAATTCCCGATATATTTTGCCCCTAACGTGCTATGACCTTGACGAAAGCCAACAAACCATAGCCCGCTAGTCAAGTTCAACCCGACATTTCTTGATCGAATTAAACCCACCCGCACGACCCTTGACGAAAGCCAACAAAGCCGCACGACTACCCTAATCCAATCGCATCGTATGCAGCAGATAAGCAGCATATAGCTACCGCACACTGCACCTTGACGAAAGCCAAAAAATGCAGCACGAATACTATATACAACTTATCTGAAATGACGGAGGGCTACGACAGGTTTTTCTGAAAACCTATTGCGTAATGAACTTGATATCGTTGTAGAATCAAATGATTTTAAAATGGAGTGTTTTTTTTAGGCTTTTCTAGTTTTGCTAAAGGAGTCACTCCCGGTGAAGGGATGGTCAGTCCTTTCCTCGTCGAATGAGGTGCGGGATATATCATATATATCACTGTGCAAAGCAAAAACTCTTAAAAGCAATCAAAAGATAAACCGAGTGTGCAGCATCTGCCAGTTATTGCTAAAGGAGTCACTCCCGGTGAAGGGATCTCGGTCCTTTCCTCATCGAATAAGGTGTAGGATATATCACATATACCGCTGTGCAAAGCAAGAACTGTAGCTACCTGTTTTATTTTGAAATTCGATTCTACAACATCTTAGATTTCTTTTATTTCATTAATCACATTAATGAAGTCCCATCATTTAAGTACCTAAAACATCACAGATAAATACGACGTACACTTATGCCATCCGCATTCGCCTCGATGTCCCCTCGTGCACCGTTAGGTTAGGTAACTAACGGCAGAGCGGGGCAGGGATAGCGCGGGTGTAAAACATAAGTAACGCCTATATAATATATCATATATACTATATACTGTATCTATCATAGAACATCACATGATCACATCACAGATATCGCAGCAGAAGAATCATATGAAATATTAGATATACTAGGACGTCCGTGTTTTCAATACGAGCCAGTATAAAACACGGATTCCACGGTCGCGATGAATAGCCAAACCCACACCCCTAGACCCCTACGAGAGCGGCAAGCAACCTTACCAATTCTAGAGTTAGGAGACCCGGAATCGACTCCTCGAGTTGGTCTCCCACTGGACTCCAGAACCCGGTTACTTGTGCTCCCCTCCTTGGGTCTATCCTAGTGCGGAAAAGTAAATAATATACAAAGGGTGACATCTTCCGCAACCTGGAAGTGCCCCAATAAAAGAATATTACATACAAGTTTTTACATGAATGAAAATGAAAAACACTCATCTCACATAAAAAACCCCGGCTATTCAAACACGACGATCCAATATAACATATCCAGCAACACATAACATCACATGTCATCAACGTAAGTAAATATGTCCATCCCAATTGTCGTTGACATATAGCAACGAAACCGGCGATATCACATATTACACTTACGGCCACAGAAAAAAAAGTGTAAAACTACAACAGTTGGAATCCGCAACCTCTTTAGACATCGTATGCCTAATCAAATGAATTACTTAGACATCGCATGCCTAACAATTATAAACCCCGCATTTTAGTCCCATCATCGAAAACACTTTTCAATATCAAGTCGGGCAATTCAACAAGATTCCCGACATCCTGATCGAATGCTCGTCGCAAACTTTAGTAGGCGGCCGCACCCCCGATGCCGTCGACGAAGTGCACCAAGGCGGAACACCGCTGCCGCGAGCACCCGAACGGATGCTTTCGGCGACGGGGTTCTCCTACAGTCACTTGGTCGGGGCTATGGAGTATAGCAGTCTATTAAGTTTACCGGCGAGTATCCGCGTACGCTACGTGATTGCGACGGACTTTTGATCATATCAAAATTCCGTAGCAACCGATCAAGTGAGACTAAATTGCTAGATTTACAACATTCATTCAGTTATCTCATAACTACTTATGAATTCCAATTATTGTATCCCATTCCGGATAAATAGAAAATGTCAAACTTTCCGATCGAACAATCGAACACCTAAGTTTTCCCGATACAGATCAACACATGAAACAAGTCTAAAAACATTCAGTTCGTGCCTCAGTACCAACGGTCCAGCCGTAGAAGGGTCAAGCCAACGCCTCACATGTGGCACGCCGTACTGCCCCAAACCCGAAGGTTCAAAGGGCAGTTCAAGACGGTCACATAATCGAGTTAAGGTTTGTTGTCTTCTAGAGGGTCCATCGCGTTACTTGCACTACTTAGAACGTCTTTAAACTTCGGAAAAATCCAACACTTGGAAATTTCCCGACAGGGGAAAAATTGGGTATTTATATCCGGTCGAACTTTTTAACATATTCTAAAATTTATCCGGAAAGCCACATAGACAAAATCTGATAATCCGATCGAACATTCGAATCCCCAAAACAATCTCAGAAAATTCAACTCTTGAATAAATATTAAAAATTCCCAGAAAATCCAACTCCAGAAAATAGGAATTACTGTGCAAACAAAAGAAGCTGACGTCATTAATGGGCCGCGGAACCGCCGCAGAAGCTAGGCTTCTGCCGCGGTTCCGCCGCAGTTTGGACTGTTCATGAGAAAAATTTTGCGCCGTAATTCTTATATTTCCCTGCTGAAGTTTTTAGCAATTTTTAATTTGGAAAAATCCCAGTTTTTCAAAAAAGGACAGAGAGCTATTTTGGGTTCTAAATTTCGGTTCGATCGGACTTCAAATTGCGTCTAGACTTCGTCTAAGGCTCTAGCTAGGCTCTGGTACCACTGTAGGGTTCCTAGACACACTAGTGAGGTCTCACAAGCCATCAATCATGCCAATTTCAAAAATTCTAGGTGCCGAGAAACCCGACTACGGACTGTTGGCTAGAAATCTAGGCGAAAATATAATCTAGTTAACAACTTAACTACAAAGAAACGGAAATACAACCTTTGTAGATCCGGTGCTCCACCTCCATAGCTCCGCAACGAAGTCCCTTTGCTGTCCAAATGAATTCCCGGGCTCTAGCGTCGGCTTCGTCGGAGAAATGGCGAGCTAGGTCGTCGATGTCCATGCCGAAGATGATCTACGTCGAGGCATCGCTAAATCAAGCTCCACCTTCACCAAGTCATGAAAACTTGTGAAGGAAACACACTCTACTACTTGGCAAGAGGTAGAAGATGAAGAAATAGGAAGTGGGTAGACTTTAGAATTGGATTTCTCACTCATTTCCATCAATCACCATTGATGGAGCTTGCTTTCTTCAAGTGAAGAAAGGAAGAAGAAGAAGAATTATTTTATGATAAGTTAATTAAAAAAGAAAAGAATAATCAATCCTTATCATAACATGACCATAGTTAAGTGTAGAGAACTAATCATGGTTTAATGCAATGGTTAGGATTAAGCTAAAAACAAAATGGTCATCAAGTCAAAGCATTCATGAAGCTTCATGAATGAACAAAAGAAATGCCACCATTTTATCATTTCATTTCCTTTTTCCAATAAGAAAAAGATTAATAAATAAATGAATAAAATGAATAAGCAAATAGTAAACCCTAACCATTCCATTAACCAAGGTTTAATTCTATACACTTAATTAAAAAGGCATGTATCATCAAACATGATACAAGCATGTGCACAAAATCATATCGCATATGCAATGCGCACACCCGAGCGAGAAAATCCATTTAAAGTGAACCGATACTAGTTAATGCAAAGTAATATATCAAATATATAATTATGTATTAAATCATTAAATCAACACTTGATTTAACGATCCGGTCATATCGCATATAACCGACTAGTATCATTAGTAACAACTTATCGAATCAACACTTGATCCGATAACCCGGCTATATCGCATATAACCGATCAATGTCACATCATGAGAATCGAATACAGTATCACATACTGGTATTATTCTCGGTCCCGCACATATCTCATATGCGCTCCTATTTCGTTTTGCTTGAGCCAGGAAACCTCTGTGTAGGACTCTAAAGACTCGTCAATACGCCGGCAGCAGATGATGATCATATCAAGCATCCACAAGCCGCAAGCGGTCTGCTAAATGTAACGGCCACCCGGGTATTGAGCGATCAGAAGATCGACGAGCAAGCCCGCTCACACTCCTGTGAATCCAAGCAGTAACACTTACCGTACAGTCCGGTCTGTCCGTCTGATATGTCGCATATCTCGCCTAGGGGTGGTAAACGTCAGACCCCAATAGCTTGATAAGTCATGTCGATATGAGGTCTATAACAATTCGAGAAACTACTGGTAACACTTACCAGTAAATCTCAGCAACCCTGGCCAGGGATTTCCTGTTGTAGCCAATCGCACACAGCGTAACATCAACTCCCTATACCGGGAGAGACGAATCCCCTCCTATCGCTCATTGCCTCCATGTGACTCGGGACTGTACCCAAAAACCACCGTTTTGCACGCCCTCTTGGACGTGGTAAGATAGAAATCAAAGCACAGTGGGAACCACACAAGACTCTATGACGATCTCGGGTCTACAGACTAACCTGTACCAGTGTCACCAGAGAACTGCCATCTGACGTGAGGTATAATACCATCTGGGAGTTCTCGGCGAGTCCGTCCAGTGTACCCAGTCTCCACTGAGCACCCGTATATCATCTCTGATGTCAAACACCAATGGATATGGGATCATCCATCGCCCATCTATATAGGTCGAGAAGGTATACGCTAGTCTACTCTGGCATATCGATGCCCCGTCTCGATACACCCACGACTAGGGACCTTGAAGGATGTACTTATGGACCACCATGTCCCCACTAGTATGATCCGCATCATAATCCAGGTAGTCAAGTACACATCCTAAGGGCTTTACCAACATGTAACAGAGAGACAATCAGCATACACGTTAAGGTAAAGAGTAACCAGATAGCATACTATCATGTCGAGCGAGAAAGTCCTCCCTATATATGTCCCAGCATTCACTACCATATACATCCTATGTACAGTAATGGCCTTTAGGGCATACATATAACTAACATATGATGGACCCGGTGAGGTACCTCAGGGCAAGAAGCTCGTAGAGTTAGGCGATGAGCCTGGCAGGGGAAGTACTACCTACCGGTGATAGTTTGGACACAGCGGTTATCCGGAGGATACCGGCCAGAGTCGTGAGATGGATATGAGGGCCGATCCGATAATGCGGCGCTTAAAAAATGATGATTTACGTGTCAATGCTGAACACGGGTTTCATGATGTTCCATGATGCTGTGGTGTCGTTGATGGACACACGTGGATGATATCCACATGTATACATTTTAACACCCTAGTTCATTCATATTAGTTTTTTTGGGGTATTTTTTTTTTATTTATGGCTATTTCTTTATTTATTGTGTTTAGGGTGCGAATAGTGTATTGGTATCCGTCTTTGTATCCGACCCGACCCGCTTGCTGAAAATCCGTATTGATTCATATTTATGATTTATCCCGGCTATTTATGAGGATCCGTGCACTTTCATTTTTTTTATATATACTGCATACTTGCATTATATCTCGCATCTGCATTTTTTTAATATAAAATTTAAAGTCAAATAAAATATTTTTAAAATACTTAGCATGGCTTGCATGATACCCCTAACCCTGTCGTAGCATCCGCGCATCTTGTTCTCGTCCCGTTCAGTGAAACGGACCTGTTTGGATTGCTACGTGCATGCTACGTGCATCCGTTCTTGGGGATATGCTTTTTCGTGACCTGGATATCTTGTTTTGATGTTGGTTGACACGTATATTTTCCGTATTTTAAAACTAAATTTTTAGAACCGACCCCGACGTGTTTTGGACTATTTTTGTATTAGCCAAAATCTAAAATTTATTAATATTATATTTTAGTATACTGTTAAATATTCATATACGTTAAAATTTTGTAAACTAAAAATATTTTTAAGATTTAAAATCAAATCTTTTGATTAACAGAACTCTTCTCTCTCTCTCTCTCCTCTCGCGATCTCTCTCTCTTCTTTAACTCACGAGGATCCCGTTACCACTTCCCCCTACGCTCACCTTCCTTCTTCTTCTTCTTCTTTATATATTCTGCCACCTCCACGAGAAAAGAAAAACCCTAACCCTAGCCTTCACACTCGCCTCACCCCGACGTCCTCATCATCGTCGACCTCTCCTCCTCTCCTCGACCACCTCATCACCTTCCTCGCTTCTCATTTCCCGAGCTCCCAAAACTCTACATGAACCCAAAACCCACATACCTCGCCACCGTCGACTCCTAACCGCCGTCGACCTTTCCTCGTCGTCACCTTCCCCATCACCACAACTTCTTTCTCTCCCCTCACTCAACCCGACACCACCCTCACCTGAGCACCAAGAACCCGACCTCCTGCACCCAACTTGAGCCCCTGCAACCCTCCTCGCCGGAGCTCCGATCACCCCGACGACCGCTTGCTCTCATCACCGTCTTTGTATCCTCTTTCTCCTCTCCAGTACACCCTGCAACCACCACAGCCCTCTTCTTTCTTCTTCTTCTTCTTCTTTCATTTCTTCTCTTTTTCTTGATTCGTGTTTTCCGATCATCGCAGCAGCCGTGCCGTCGCTGACAATCAGGGCGACCCAGTGGACATCTCCAGCCAGCGTGGTCACCTTCTTGCTTTGCCTGGACATGTCTCGTGTGCGCGTGTGTACATTGTGACGTTTACCCGATGTCGGACACTGCGTATACACCCCGTCGTGAGATCCATTCAGGCAAGTTTATCTTGCTACATGCTATACTACTATATTTTGCATTCATGCGAATAATAATATTACATATTGTTTAGTTATGCATCCATATTACAATTTTACAGTTTTTCGATACCTGTATGCATCCATACCGTTATTTACATATCTAGTCGCATGCAAGTTTATCTTGCTACATGCTATGTCTATATATTTTCATTTAAATTAATAAAAATATTACATGTTTATTTTATTGTGCATCCATATTACAATTTTACAGTTTTTCGATACCCGTATGCATCCATACCGTTATTTACATATCTAGTCGCATGCAAGTTTATCTTGCCGCATGCTATACTATATAGTTTACAACCATATGAATAAAAATATCACATATTGATTGCATTGTACATCCATATTGATGTTTACTGTTTTCGGATACCCGTGTGCATCCGTATCATTTATTATATGTATAGTTGCATCTACAGATCATATTATTTCATATTACTGTTATATTAGCACTCCATGCTTGATAACGTGCATCCTACGTAGTCATGGAGTTGTAGATGTAATCCCTGATAGATATTTGTGCATCCGTGTTTTATTGTGCATCCGTACTTTTATCGTGCGTCCGTACTTGCTACAGTTTTATTATGAGCATCCGTTGGATACACTGTGCACTACCTAACATGACCTGTTATACCACTGCTTGACTTGATACCTGATCCTGTTCATAATGCCGACAATCCTGACTTGTCGTCCTGACGAGCGTATCCTGTTGTCTACATAGACAAAGATGTACCTGCTTGATCATGTGTTGGCATTAGCTCCAGATTATCAATACCTGACTTGAACACATAACCTTGGGGGTATGGAAAAATCTAAAGTGTAATTGAAGTGTAGCTTAAAAGGGTATTACTTGATCCGTGGTCCCGGGGGATAACGGGACAGAATCATTCATGATTCTTACTTGATCCGTGGTCCCGGAGGATAAAGGGACAAAGTCATTCGTGACTCCAACTACCTGATCCATGGTCCCGGGGGATAACAGAACATATTCTTTGAGTTACATGGAGGAGTACACTAATTGATTTCAAACAAACTTTAGAATAGATAACCCGGTAGCACAGTTTAGTTTTATCACTGCACGTCACATATACTGATAAACTTCACTATTCTATATCCGTGTTTACTTGTTACATTCATGTTACTATTCATGCCTGCATATCTCGTTACATCCTGGTTGCTTATTATTATTGATATTATGACGTACTGACGTCTGGGTTTTGCATGGCCCAGATCCTTTATCTCTCTCGCAGGCCGACCAGGAGTATTTCAGTCGACAGACCGAGTAGTGAGGATCCTGTTAGTATTTTAGTTTAGTTTTCTTTCAGCATTTTCATTTCCTGACGTGAGCCCGTATTTGGGACGTACTTTCTAGATTGTTATTGTTTATTTGATTTAATGCTTCCGCATATTATTTCTTGACTCGTTTATTCTGACTTATGGACATATATTAGATAGTTTATTTTATTTCTACTGTTCTTGATATCTTATAGACAGCCGTAATGTGACTGTGGAGGGATATTTCCTAGCCACAGGTAGCATGGTTGGCTCTGTCACGTACCGATCTTAGCGCACTCTGGGAAGCGGAGCGTGACTGTCACGACATGAAATAGCTCGTGACTGGCACTTGAATCATATGAAGTCTATAGGACCCCATCTAATCCAAGTAAGCCAAAAAGCCCAGAAATCTAAAACCATTTTAAATAATAAATAAAGGAAGATAGTTTTTAGAAGTGAAGAAAGCATGTTTCAAAAGCAAGATTTTTAAATAACTAAGCCGAATATGCATTTTAAAATGTACAGTCTTTTATGAAAATTTCGGCAGAGTTTCCTTTGTAAAAACTGGCCCCGAACGGAGTACAACAAGAATAATATATATGCAATGATAAAAGGCATCTCCGAGTGGGAGCTAGCTCTTCGTCAATTGACGGTCACAACCACGCAAGCAATATAATATACAACGCCGAATGGCGAGGATCAAAACTCAAAAAGAAACTCAAAATAACATGAAAACCGTAATACTACTACACGCGACTCTAAGGTCGAAATAATACATCACTAATGTCTAAGTCTGAAACAATATACAAGTTTTGGTTGATGAAAATTCTAGATACAATGAATAATACATCAACGATGGTTGTTCTGATGCAAAAGAACCCACATACCAAAGCAAATCACCCGCAAAGGAAAAGTGTGCCAGAAATACCGCCATGGAACCTGTACGGCAAAACCTGCAAGAACTGTGGCACAACGGGGTGAGTTGCCAACTCGTGAATAGAAAATATCTACAAGCAGAAATCGAATGCATGACATAGTCCTAGGTCAATACGATCAGTATATAATATAAAGCTCAAGAGTAAGTCTGAAGAATGATAAGGTGGCAATATAACATCTAAACATGTAAGTAGTGCCAAGTACTCGTGCCAGTGCCTCAGGTAATAACATGTCATAAATATAAGGTATGTCTGCATGAAGTAAATATGATAAAGTATCAAAATGGATATCAATACACATATATTAGCGTCCCATTCCACTAATATTAGTGTAAGGGTATATATAACAGCGCCCTCATACCCTGATATATATACAAATGAAGTATGATCAATGTAATAAAAGTCTGTATGTGACCAATGTCTGTATATATATGGATCCCGTCCACCTGTCACCCAATGAAAAAAGCATCATGCATGCAAATATGAGGATATAATTAAAATCATGGAAAACATCATGAAACCTGTGCCTGGCATCGACACGTAAATCCTCATCTATCAGGCACTGTCACCAAGACTAGCCCTGATCGGTACGTATCATACGCTCCCTCGAAACCCGAGTGCCCAGCTTCGACCCTCGAATTTCGACGTATCATACGTACATAGCTCCGGTCGGTATCCTCAAGATAACCGCCGAGTAAAAGGTAATATCACCGGTAGGTATTCGCCCACCTCCAGGCTCAATCGGCAAAGTCCATCGATCATCTTGCCGAGAGGAACCATACCGGGCCCCACCATGTACCCTCATGCGGCCTCGACACCTCCTCGCATGGGGTATATATATACATCAGAACCGATAAAACTCATGGTGGAAGCTGAAATATCATATCAAGGGTAACCGGGTTTTTAAAGTATTTACATAATCTTTTTGAAATACCCACGGTTCCCAAATCCAGAAATATCATAGAAACAACAAATGTCTCAATGCGCATAATCTTAAAGCATAATGTATGTGACATATAAATGAAATGCAAGTATAACAGTATATCATGCAACATGGAATAATAGCATGCACATACAAGGTCATATCCTGATGCAATAATACTACTGTGTAGTGACATGGCAATTATCGATGATGAAGTGTGTGTGCCGGCAAGCAAGTGTACGTGGAACATACACATCATCGATAATGGTGCTGGTGTCCTAACAACATGATAGTAATATAGCAATGTGAATAGCATGAATATGCCGAAATCAAATAATCAACACCACAGTGAAGAATCTACATCTAACTATAAGTCCATCGGGAGGGGTATAGAAATCACCTAAATCTGAGTCGATATATATATATATATAATAGTCGATGATCCCGCCTCAGTAGTATCGCGTACGATACAGTATATCATATGACATCCTCAAGTCATGAGTGCGGATTTATCATCAATATAAATCGTCGTACGACATCCCAATAGCTGGGTACGGGTCAATATCACAATCCTCTCATCAAATATCAGGTATCATTATCCTCATATCACATAATCTGGGGTACTGATCTAAGTCTAGTACAACTGATACCATCTATATAACTGCGTGTGTAAACACACGTCCAAAGGCCCGCTAGAGATCACATGTCGTATCCTAAATATGAATCGCATCACATCACCGATCTTGCGGCACAATGCCCAATATCATCGACTCATCTCCAATGTCATCCAATATCATCATCAACACAGTGTAGATATAAAGAATATATAAGGGTGTGCGTGTGGGTGTAAATCTATTCTAGGGTTCGCGACTATGAACTACACTAGTTTACTTCTAACCCTAAACTATCCAGTATACCTAACACAATATCCACGACACACTATAACTATCATATGTATAATATATACATATATAGTATACTATCCACGGACTGCGGGGGTGCTATATGCCATCCACCCGACTTCCCCCGTAGATATAATCTACTCACCTTGCATCTACATTTGTCGACGTCGCCACGCGTTTGCTTGTCGTCCCGAAGTCTTCATGGGGTACCTACACATCAACGTATCGTAAATGCGTATTAAAACCAAATCAATACTAAAATGACATACGAAAACCCAAACGATACGCTAAGGGACCTATAGGTTAGAACCTATGGGTACGCTTTCAAAACAATCAATCAATCCTCGATATCGTCATATAAACGCCAAGTATTCGAGGTAAAACGCAATACACAAATCCAGAATTCAAAATACGGAATACAGAAACACGAATCCAAAACAGCAACTAGGGAAAAGGGTCCTAGATTTCACCCTAGGTCAAATTGGACAATTTTGCACATGCCAGGGGTCTAATCTACTGATAAGGGGGCACCAAAACCAAAACGAGCCAATTTGGTGCAGGTCTCGCCGCAAATTGCGGCCAATGGGATTAAATCTGCGGCCGGGTCATGGAGTTAGGGGCTAGGGTGTCACGCCCCGCTTCCCAGAGTACGCTAAAATAGGCATGTGACATAGCCAACCATGCTACCTGTGGTTAGGAAAAATCCTTCCACAGTCACATTACGGCTGTAGAGATATCAAGAACAGGAAAGTAAACTAACTATCTAATACATGTCCATAAGCCAGAGTAAAAGAGTCAAGAAATGCTATAGTATGCGGAAGCAAAAGATCAAATAAACACTTGGAAAGTAAGACCGGATACCGACATGATCCCTACCGCTCGATCTAACAGCGGCAAAACTCCTGATCAGTCTGCAACAAAGGTAGAGGATCTGGGCCATGCAAAACCCAGACGTCAGCGCGTCATAACATCAAGCAATAATAAATGAACAGGATACACGAGATATGCAGGCATGAATCATAAATAGTAACAAGTCAACAGGGATGTATAACAGTGAAGTGTATCAGTGTATGTGACGTGCAGTGATCAATCTAAACTGTGCTATTGGGTTGTCTACTCTAAAGTTTGTTTGAAATCAATTAATGTAATCCTCCATGTAACTCAAAGGATATGTCCCGTTACCCCCCGGGACCACGGATCAGGAATATATGAACCAAGAGTGGTTCTGTCCCGTTACCCCCCGGGACCACGGATCAAGATGTAAGAGTCACGAATGGCTCTGTCCCGTTACCCCCCGGGACCACGGATCAAGATGTAAGAGTCACGAATAGCTCTGTCCCGTTACCCCCCGGGACCACGGATCAAGTAATACCCTTTTAAGTTACACTTTAGTTTACACTTTTGATTTCCCCATACCCCCAAGGTTATGTGTTCAAGTCAGGTATTCCGTAATCAAGAATTAATGCCAACACAGGATCAGGTAGGTGCAGGTTTATCTGGATAGACAACTGGAACGGTCCGTAAGGACTACATGTCAGGTTTGTTGGCATTAGACACAGGATCAGATAACTGGTCAGGTCATGGTACATCAGGTCAAGTCAAGCAGTGTACGGTACCATATCATGTCAAGTAGGAAGTGTAACAGGTCATGTCAGGAAGCACAAGATGTCATGTGGGTGCTCATAATCAAACTAACATAAGCATGTGTATAAATAAACAAGCATGAGTACTATCAGAACAATAAACTGGAACATGTAATATGATATGCAAATAGATATAATTTCAAGGATATGGATGCACAGTTATCGATTAAGGTTACATTTATAGTTCCAATATTAATTAGGATGTAATTTATTAAACATGGAGTGTTAATATCACATTATTATGTAGTAATGTGATCTATGGATGCAATTATATGTATCTTAAATGCGATGGATGCAAACGGGTATCCGAAAAGTTATAAAACTATAAAATGGTAATGTGGGATGTACAACTAACCAATATGTGATATAAATATTGATATAATAATATTAATATGGATAGCATATTCAAAGCGATTAATAACTATAAAAGTGGTATTGATTAACCATGCACAAGAAGGTTCCGTTCAGAAATTCAGGGTCACCCTAATTTGTAAAATAGCTTAAAAATAACAAACGTTCTCCAAAATGGACGTGTCTTATACCAAAACAAAGATAATTCAATAAGGTTTTCATTTTTATAAGTATAAACATCTCAGGTTGTCCCTACAAAAAGTTATAAACATCCGAAGTTGAAAGTTTGCTGCTGGAATTTGCCTGGACAGCAGTTTAAAGACATATTCATTTGCATTATAAGTTATTTAAACAATTTATTTTGCAAGTAAATATTTCATAGAGTTATAGTATTATGAGTTAGCTTCGTAACGAACTAAAGAACGTATACTAATGATTTTTCTATGATTTATAATAAATTTTATAAGGTAAGGTGTACAGTAAATTTCAGATTTGTCATATCCGATTTTTCAACGACTTTTCATGTGTAAACTATAAGATTTTCAAATGTATAACATTATAAAATGAAGATTATAAACTAATTAAAGATAATAATAATAAATATTACGACGACATATATTTTAAATGATATGGTTGCAGTATAATGTAATCTAGTATATCACAAGATAAGTTTTCATGATCTAGATTTAATATGATATAAACGGATGCAAACGGAACATCGAAACGTTATAAAATTAAACATGGGGCACTAGATTTAAACTATAGGTATGGTATTTATTTAAATAGGTATAAAATGAATTATATAGCATGTAGCAAGATTAACTTGCCTCGATGGGTCGCGAATCGGGAAAACGGAACGTTAACCGTCGGCGGGGAAAACTCGCGACGGGCGCACGGTTCACGGAATGAACCCAAACGACGAACAAAGGAACCACACGGATCGGGGTACCTCGCTGGAACGTCGAGAAGCGTCACCGGCATGACGGAATTCCGGCAACAAAAGAACAGTTAAAAAAAAAGAGAAACGAGACATGAAGCAAGAAGAGAAAGAATGATAAAGAGAAATACGAGAGAATATATGAGAGAGAGAGAAAACGTGGAGAGAGAGAGAGAGCTGCAGGTGGGGGCCCACGGAATTAAAAGGAACGCGATTGGCTAAAGAGGAATCGTTAGTTAGGGATAAATATTAATTAAAAATTCAAAACATTTTAAGGAACAGTAGGATATACATATAAGTTAATTTAAAGATTTAAAAGATAGGTAATGAACAGTAAGATATCAGGTTAGTTAGAAAAATATATGCGATGGTTTTAAAAATATTAAATTTAGGATTTTGGCGCCAAATAAAACATTTCCAATTCGCACCCGGGTCGAGTCCAAAAATTTGAAATTGAAATAATAGGATTTTAAGCGGGATCCAAATTTTAAAATTGAGTGTTTTATGATTAAAAAGCATACCCCCAAAACGGACACATGTACGCGCGCGTAGCCGTCCAAACTCGCCCGTTTCACTGAACGGGACGAGAACACAATGCACGGACGCTACCACGAGGTTAGGGGTGTCAAGTAGGCCAAGATGAATATTTTCAATTTTATTTTAGATGTCAAAATTTGTTATATGTAGAAATGACTTTGCCGGGTAAATTTTACAGTAAGTAACAAATAAGCAAGTTAAATGAAAAGAGTACCACATTATGCTCAAACAGTAACTAAAAATAGTAGCATTGGGCTCGGGTGTTACATTATACCCAACTACAAAAAAAATTTCGTCCTCGAAATTCCAAGAATACAAAGATAGATAACTACAAGAAAATGTTAGGAAACTTCTGCCGGATTTCATCTTCTCGTTCCCAAGTGGACTCTCCATGCGAGCGATTACCCCAAGAAACAAGCACAAGGGGGATAACCTTGTTCTTAAGAACCTTTTCCCTTCGATCCACGATTTCAATCGGTCGCTCCTCAAAAGTCAAGTCTTCTCGTACTGTTAGCTCCGAATGATCCAAAACGTGTGTTTCATCTCGAACATACTTACGGAGTTGAGATACGTGAAACACATCGTGCACATTTGCCAAGGACTGCGGTAACGCCAAACGATACGCTATCTCACCAACACGCTCCACGATCTCAAGGGTCCAAAGAATCGAGAACTAAGCTTTCCTCGACTTCCAAAACGAATCACCCCTCTAATCGGTAATATCTTCAAGAATACCAAATCACCCACGGTGAACTCTAGAGGTCTTCTTGACGTATCTGCCCAACTCTTCTGTCGGTCCTGTGCTGCCTTCATATGATTTCTGATAGGGTTAACCTTCTCAACTGTCTGCACAACCAAATCTGGTCCCAATAATCTTCGTTCACCGACATCGTCCCAACAAACAGGTGAACGGCATTTACGACCATACAAAGCTTCAAATGGAGCCATCTGAATAGTTGCCTGAAAACTGTTGTTGTAAGACAACTCCACCAAAAGTAGATGATCCTCCCAAGATCCCTTGAAGTCCAACATGCATGCTCTCAACATATCCTCAAGAGTTTGGATCGTTCTCTCCGACTGACCATCAGTTTGAGGATGATAAGCTGTGCTAAACTTCAATCGAGTCCCCAAACTTTCCTGTAGACTCCGCCAAAAGTGTGATAAGAACCGAGTGTCCCGATCGGACACAATGCTCACCGGTACTCCATGCAATCTTACAATCTCTTGCATGTACCGCTCTGCCAAAGTCTCTGTTGATTGACCAACCCGAAAAGGAATAAAATGAGCTGCCTTGGTCAATCGGTCAACAATCACCCATATAGCATGGTTGCCTTTTGGACTTCGCGGTAAAGCCGTCACGAAATCCATGGTTATATGTTCCCACTTCCACTGAGGAATCGGAAGTGGTTGCAATAAACCAGCAACCCTTTGATGTTCAGCCTTAACTTGCTGACACACCAAGCACTTTGCCACAAAGCGAGCAATCTCCCGTTTCATGCCCTCCCACCAGAAATGCTGTCGAATATCTCGGTACATCTTTGCGCCTCCTGGATGTACAGAATAAGCTGAACTGTGTGCCTCCTTCATAAGCTCTTCACGAATATCCCCCTTTGGCACACACAAACGGGTACCAAACCTCAACGAACCATCTTCGGGGATTAATAAATCTGTTCGTAGTCCGGCTTCAACCTGTCCTCGAAACTTTTGCAGTCTAGGGTCCTGCGATTGTGCTGCTTTAATATTCTCGATCAATGATGACTGTACCTGCCGCTGCATCAACTGTCCCGTAGAATGCGATAGCACAACCTCCAAGTCAAATCTTCGAAAATCTTCAACGATCTCCTTCTGCGTAGTTAACACCTGAATTGTTGGTAACCGACTAAGCGCATCCGGCACGACGTTAACCTTCCCCGGATGGTACTTAAGATCAAGATCGTAGTCAGCCATCAGCTCCAACCATCCACGCTGCCTTATATTAAGCTCCTTCTGTGTGAACACATACTTCAAGCTCTTATGATCAGTAAAAAAAACTTCGACCCTTTCGCCCAGGAGGTAGTGTCTCCAAACCTTCAAAGCAAAAGTCACAGCCGCAAGTTCCAAATCATGAGTTGGGTAATTCTTCTCATGGGTCTTCAACTGTCTCGATGCGTATGCTACAACCTTCTCATGCTGCTTCAAAACACATCCCAATCCTTTCCCAGATGTGTCGCTGTGAATCACCAATCCTCCGGAATTGTCTGGCACGGTCAGAATAGGGGCGGTTATCAACTTCTGCTTCAACGTCTCAAAAACTAACGCACACTTATCCGTCCATACAAAAGGTACCTCCTTGCGCGTAAGCTTGGTTAACGGCTCTGCCAGACGAGCAAAGTTCTCCACAAATCTTCTGTAGTATCCGGCTAGTCCAAGAAAGCTTCTTATCTCCGCAACACACTTTGGAATCGGCCAATCACGAACTGCTGCAACCTTTTCTGGATCGACGGCAATTCCATCGCCAAACACAACATGCCCCAAAACTTTACTTCCTCCAGCCAAAACTCGCACTTGCTCATCTTCGCATATAACTTCTCCTGTCTCAACGTCTGCAGTGCGATCTTCAAATGCTCAGCATGCTCCTCAAAACTCTTCGAGTAAACCAGAATATCGTCAATGAATAAAAAAAAACACGATAAACTGGTCCAAGAACGGTGAAAAGATTTGGTTCATCAAGTCCCTGAATACTGCCGGCGCATTCGTTACTCCGAAAGGCACCACTAAGTACTCGTAATGTCCATACCGAGTTCGGAACGCCGTCTTGTAAATATCTTCTGTTTTCACTCGGACCTGATGATATCCGGATCGCAAATCCAGCTTCGAGAATACCCTCGTGCCACTAAGCTGCTCGAAAAGTTCGCCAATGCGAGGGATTGGGTACTTGTTCTTAATAGTCACCCGGTTTAATTCTCGATAGTCGATGCACATCCTTCTTGTGCCATCCTTCTTCTTTACTAGAAGAACTGGAGCTCCCAAGGCGGGTTACTGCTTCGAATCCAACCTTTCTCAAGCAATTCTGCAACCTGTTTCTTAACTTCTTCCAATTCTACTGGCGCCATTGGATAATACGCTTCGGATACTGGCGCTGCCCCAGGAATAAGATCAATTGCGAACTCCATGTCTCGCTTTGGCGGTAAACCCGATATATCTTCAAACACGTCCATAAAATCACGAACAACAGCCGGCTCTTCACTTTCATCACTTCCATTGATGCAAGAATATTATTTGTCGGCCTAGTCCTAAACTCGACTGGCCCGACAGAAAAACTCCCCTTCATCCCAGATAAACTCTGCTGCTCTCGGCTGCCGCAAGTACTTGTGAGAAAGTGGTCAAACCCAGGGAGACAATCTGCCTCTGGATGTCCACGTCCAGGCTGCGCATGAACCTCCATGCCCTGTCTGCATCGTTGGTAACTAAAGGTCCAGCGAAACTACTGAGTCTCGTCCATTCTGCTGCATGCACATCTACGGGTGCTCCCTTCTGCTTTAGTCCGATGAACTTCTCTTCCATTTCCTCCCGTGCAGTCCGCAGGAAGAACTTCTCCAGGAAACTCTTCGAAAAATCCGCCCACTTGACCGGCTTGGACAAACGGTTCTCTTCTACAAGCCACCATTCTCGGGCGTAATCCACTAACTGAATGCGCACCACATCAACTCTTTCTCATCTGGAATCTGTGCCGCAATAAGAAAATTCTCTGTGTCAACTAGCCACTGCTCTGTTGGCAACGGCTCCTCCAATCCAGCAAATGTATACGGACCCAAACGTCTGAAATCTGCTACTGTCCCTACTCGGTCAACTGGCTTAGCTCCAACATTGTTCACAGACTGCTGAACGATCTGCAAACCTTCCTAAAACGAGTCCGCTTGCTGCTGGATCAGCTCGGTCTATTTCTTTTGATTCTCCAGCATTCCCCTTATCACTCCAAGCATGGCGGCTTCGTCCACACGCCTTGGTACGTCTTCAAATTCTTACCGGCCATATTCCTGAACTCAAAACACCCAACATTAGCATGATGATAGATTCTGAATATAGATCAAGACTAGAACTCCAAGATACTTAAATAGAGTGCCGCATTGTAACTATGCCGCGGTATCATAGCCACAATTACATAACTCTACCCAAGTCGCCTAAGTCCTAGAGATAACAAGGAATCAGGTTTCGAGTCGATATGCAAAGGAAGTTTGCACATCGTAAAAGATATAATCAGGAAGAATGTGATTCAAGAATGGTAAACGGTAAGGTGGCAGGACATGTTTCCTAAACACGGGTATTCTGATTCGTGTATTGGGTACAACACCCAACTACAAAAGAATCAACCCGACTATCCTATGGCTCTGATACCAAAAGAACCATGTCACGCCCCGCTTCCCAGAGTACGCTAAAATAGGCATGTGACATAGCCAACCATGCTACCTGTGGTTAGGAAAAATCCTTCCACAGTCACATTACGGCTGTAAAGATATCAAGAACAGAAAAGTAAACTAACTATCTAATACATGTCCATAAGCCAGAGTAAAAGAGTCAAGAAATGCTATAGTATGCGGAAGCAAAAGATCAAATAAACACCTGGAAAGTAAGACCGGATACCGACATGATCCCTACCGCTCGATCTAACAGCGGCAAAACTCCTGATCAGTCTGCAACAAAGGTAGAGGATCCGGGCCATGCAAAACCCAGACATCAGCGCGTCATAACATCAAGCAATAATAAATGAACAGGATACACGAGATATGCAGGCATGAATCATAAATAGTAACAAGTCAACAGGGATGTATAACAGTGAAGTGTATCAGTGTATGTGACGTGCAGTGATCAATCTAAACTGTGCTATTGGGTTGTCTACTCTAAAGTTTGTTTGAAATCAATTAATGTAATCCTCCATGTAACTCAAAGGATATGTCCCGTTACCCCCCGGGACCACGGATCAGGAATATATGAACCAAGAGTGGTTCTGTCCCGTTACCCCCCGGGACCACGGATCAAGATGTAAGAGTCACGAATGGCTCTATCCCGTTACCCCCCGGGACCACGGATCAAGATGTAAGAGTCACGAATGGCTCTGTCCCGTTACCCCCTGGGACCACGGATCAAGTAATACCCTTTTAAGTTACACTTTAGTTTACACTTTTGATTTCCCCATACCCCCAAGGTTATGTGTTCAAGTCAGGTATTCCGTAATCAAGAACTAATGCCAACACAGGATCAGGTAGGTGCAGCTTTGTCTGGATAGACAACAGGAACGGTCCGTAAGGACTACATGTCAGGTTTGTTGGCATTAGACACAGGATCAGGTAACGGGTCAGGTCATGGTACATCAGGTCAAGTCAAGCAGTGTACGGTACCATATCATGTCAAGTAGGAAGTGTAACAGGTCATGTCAGGAAGCACAAGATGTCATGTGGGTGCTCATAATCAAACTAACATAAGCATGTGTATAAATAAACAAGCATGAGTACTATCAGAACAATAAACTGGAACATGTAATATGATATGCAAATAGATATAATTTCAAGGATATGGATGCACAGTTATCGATTAGGGTTACATTTATAGTTCTAATATTAATTACGATGCAATTTATTAAACATGGAGTATTAATATCACATTATTATGTAGTAATGTGATCTATGGATGCAATTATATGTATCTTAAATGCGATGGATGCAAACGGGTATCCGAAAAGTTATAAAACTATAAAATGGTAATGTGGGATGTACAACTAAGCAATATGTGATATAAATATTGATATAATAATATTAATATGGATAGCATATTCAAAGCGATTAATAACTATAAAAGTGGTATTGATTAACCATGCACAAGAAGGTTCCGTTCAGAAATTCAGCGTCACCCTAATTTGTAAAATAGCTTAAAAATAACAAACGTTCTCCAAAAGGGACGTGTCTTATACCAAAACAAAGATAATTCAATAAGGTTTTCATTTTTATAAGTATAAATATCTCAGGTTGTCCCTACAAAAAGTTATAAACATCCGAAATTGAAAGTTTGCTGCTGGAATTTTCCTGGACAGCAGTTTAAAGACATATTCATTTGCATTTTACGTTATTTAAACAATTTATTTTGCAAGTAAATATTTCATAGAGTTATAGTATTCTGAGTTAGCTTCGTAACGAACTAAAGAACGTCTACTAATGATTTTTCTATGATTTATAATGAATTTTATAAGGTAAGGTGTACAGTAAATTTCAGATTTGTCATATCCGATTTTTCAACGACTTTTCATGTGTAAACTATAAGATTTTCAAATGTATAACATTATAAAATGAAGATTATAAACTAATTAAAGATAATAATAATAAATATTACGACGACATATATTTTAAATGATATGGTTGCAGTATAATGTAATCTAGTATGTCACAAGATAAGTTTTCATGATCTAGATTTAATATGATATAAACGGATGCAAACGGAACATCGAAACGTTATAAAATTAAACATGGGGCACTAGATTTAAACTATAGGTATGGTATTTATTTAAATAGGTATAAAATGAATTATATAGCATGTAGCAAGATTAACTTGCCTCGATGGGTCGCGAATCGGGAAAACGGAACGTTAACCGTCGGCAGGGAAAACTCGCGACGGGCGCAAAGTTCACGGAATGAACCAAAACGACGAACAAAGGAACCACACGGGTCGGGGTACCTCGCTGGAACGTCGAGAAGCGTCACCGGCACGACGGAATTCCGGCAACAAAAGAACAGTTAAAAAAAAGAGAAACGAGACATGAAGCAAGAAGAGAAAGAATGATAAAGAGAAGTACGAGAGAATATATGAGAGAGAGAGAAAAAGTGGAGAGAGAGAGAGAGCACGCTGCAGGTGGGGCCCACGGAATTAAAAGGAACGCGATTGGCTAAAGAGGAATCGTTGGTTAGGGATAAATATTAATTAAAGATTCAAAACATTTTAAGGAACAGTAGGATATACATATAGGTTAATTTAAAGATTTAAAAGATAGGTAATGAACAGTAAGATATCAGGTTAGTTAGAAAAATATATGCGATGGTTTTAATAATATTAAATTTAGGATTTTGGCGCCAAATAAAACATTTCCAAATCGCACCCGGGTCGAGTCCAAAAATTTGAAATTGAAATAATAGGATTTTAAGCGGGATCCAAATTTTAAAATTAAGTGTTTTATGATTAAAAAGCATACCCCCAAAACGGACACATGTACGCGCGCGTAGCCGTCCAAACTCGCCCGTTTCACTGAACGGGACGAGAACACAATGCACGGACGCTACCACGAGGCTAGGGGTGTCAAGTAGGCCAAGATAAATATTTTCAATTTTATTTTAGATGCCAAAATTTGTTATATGTAGAAATGACTTTGCCGGGTAAATTTTACAGTAAGCAACAAACAAGCAAGTTAAATGAAAAGAGTACCACATTATGCTCAAACAGTAACTGAAAATAGTAGCATTGGGCTCGGGTGTTACATAGGGTCTTGGTGATAGCTTTCTGGGTGCCTGCACATATCACTGTCCAACCAAAATAATTATCAGAGTCTCGGGGTGATAGCAGATTCAATATAACCTCCACAGATTTCACACATTTTCCGATATCGGTTTCTAAATCCGTATTCCGGGTCTTAAGTCTCAGGTTTGGGTCTCAATCCATGCACTAGGGTGTTTGTATAACCTCCACTGAGCTCAATTGGTCACCACAACTCACAATTCCTTCAAACCCTAACTAGGTTTTCCTAAATTCACAAAATCACCCGATAGCGATTCTAATCTTAACATGGAGGTATAAGTATGCAAAGACTAAGCTAACGGTCCGGAAAAATACCTCATTTGGCAACTCAAGAATTTTCTTAAGTTGCCCCTAGTAGCCAAAATCCTTGCTTTTCTGGTCCAATGTGTAGATTTTGAGCTTGTGTACCTTTTTAGTGAAATGAAGATTGGGTTTTGGAATTGTTTTTGAGGTGATTTGGGGCTTGAAGAGGGGAGGGAAAAGAGGGGCAGCAGCTGCAGCAGGGAGTTGAGGGAGAGGGAGAGAAAATCAAATGAAGAATGAAAAGAAAAGCTAAGTCTTAGTCAAAGGTTACCCTTTCTCTCTCTCATCCATACCTCATTTCTTTATTCCTTTTCCATTTTCTTTTTCTAAATCCTTCTCACTAGAATAGTAACTCCAAAAGAAACATGATAAAAAATACACAAGTGTAAAGAAAAATGATATGTGCATGTTTTGCACAAAATTGTTAAAAAACCGATTAGCGATTTTTAATCGCGATTATCACTAAATTAGCATATAACTAATCATAAAAACTTAAAATGACATATTTTCGTAAAATACCCTATTTTAGAATTTTCCATAATTTTTCCAAAATTTTTCCCATTTATTTGTATTTAATAATACCGAAATATTAAAATATTCAATAAAATAATATTAAATTATAAAAATTCCCAAAAAATAATATTTTATTTTTTTAAAATGTTACAGTGACATACATACATATGATTTCAGATATTTGTTTTTACATATCCTTGGCATTGACTCGTTAATATATATGCATACATGGACACCCTAGATATCACAGTATTATCTTCATGATACAGTATAACCCAGAAATCGTTGTTTATTCAATTTCTACCTGCTGATATTTTCTACTCACGAGTTGGCAACTCACCCCCATTGTGCCACAGTATATTTGCAGGTTCGACCGCTTAGATCAGTAGTGGTATCGCCGGCACACAGTTCCATCAGGGTGTTTCGCTTTGGTAGGTGGGATACACATTGGATCGTGCTCACTCTTGCACTTATTATTCCTATCGTATCTAGATAAACTCCATCAGATCATAAACTAGATTTTGTATATTGGTAGACCTAGACAGACTTGTGTTGCGAGACTTAGAGCGATGGGTGTATGTTCGTTTCTTTTGAGCTTTTGATGTCTTGCTTTATTTATTGTTCTTTCTGTGTTTAATTTTCACCGTAGTGCGTTGTATATTTACTGCTTTATTTCGTGGTTGTGATTCCGTAAATTGGGAAAGAGCTAGCTCCCGCTTGGAGATGCATATATATATTGTTTGTATGTGGTTTTGGACCAATATTTACAAGAGCGGTGCTGCCTAAATTTTTAAAGGCCAAAAAATGTTTTCAACTAGTATATAATCCAGTTGTATTTTCATATATTATATATTTATGCATTTAAAGAAAAGCTTGATTTCATTATATCTTTATTTCAAAACTGCACCTCCATTATTTTCCGCAAAAAAAATTTAGATTTCTGAAATTCGGCTTACTTGAATTACGTTACGCGTTTAGACGATGCGTGATTTAAATGCCGGTCACGTGCCAAATTGCGGGTCGTGACAGAACAATGGGCCATATGCATGTGAGCCTGCCCTTCAATTCCTCAGTTATGTGTTAGCCATAGACAGCTTGTTTGTATTTGTTTGTGTCTGTGGCCAGTCACAGAGCCGTTTTAACCATGACTGTATTGAATGATAAAGGTATATGCAGCCAGGTGAAGCCACGAAAGAGAAAAAAAACATATAATTGCACTATCCGTGAACAAAAAAAAAACAAAATAAAAAAATGGAAATCATATCAATGCAAATTTAAAAATTGTATAAATAGATATAAAATTCACACTGAACGACACCTGGAACGTATCATTGATGGTTTGACAATTCAATGATACGACAGACAAATATACAATGTCTGCTTAGGTTAAGATTTAAACCCTTGTTAGTTTCCACATTTAGTTCCGAATTTAGTAACAAATAAAGGTTAAACAACACATTTAGGCCACAACGTTGATTTTTTTAATAATTATTATTTGATCTATTGTTGGCTTCGACTTTATTTGGTTCAAAGGGATTTTGTCCAAGGTAGTTCACACATTCCAGGTCATGAATCAAGATATTTAATAGTATACTATTACACTTACGCGATGCAAATATTTCATACCTCATACATACATGTTCATACGCATACCCAATTTTCATCCCTATTCTAAACCAGCAAATACAAAATGAACGATAAAGTAGGTTCATGACATCCATTGCCAACCTTTAAGTATCGATTGTGCATCCTACAATTCTTAATAAGATATTTTTTAAAAATGCAAATTAAACTAATATTATAAAATCCAAATTCAACAGGGTAGATAAGCAAAGAACAAAAAAACGAAGGGCATTATGGTAACATAACCCTTTGTTTGGCCAAACAACACACCCTAATCCATGTCCACTTACACGGCAGTTTCATGCCTTCCCTTCCCTCTCTCTTCTATATATAACCCCCCTCCACCCACTCCCTTAGTTCCTCTCTCTTCTCTCTCTCTCTCTCACATCAATATTTTCTCTCTCTATCCGGTGTTTTTTCTAGGGTTAGGGTTTTCATTTGTTGCCGCTATGGCCGAAGTCAACAATGGAGCAGCAAAGGCGGTGCGCTTCACGGCGCTTAAGCCCCAGCTCGTGGTGGCCTCTCAGAAGGCGGAGGCTGCGGTGGAGTTCTACAAGGCGGCGTTTGGGGCGGAGGAGGTGAAGCGCTCGACTTACCCTAAGCACAAGGGCGATCAAGAGATCCCTGCGGTTCTCTGCGCTGAGCTCAAGATCGGGGGCTCCAGCTTCCTCGTCTGTGATCAGGCCGATGATTCTGCAGCGTGAGTGCCCTTTTTTGTCGCCTGATGTAATTTTTTTAGTTGATAATCGTTCAATTTTTTTTGTTGATGGTGATTTTTGCTTATTTTTTGTTTGATCGGTGGATTTTTACTCGATTTGAGTGTTTTCCGTTGAAGAAATTGTTCGGATCGAAAGAAAAAGCGATTTCTATAAGAGTTTAGCTTATTTTTAATTCTATTTGCGTGATGTTATCAAGGAATCGTTTAGATCGGAAGGAGGATCGATTTATTTCCGAGTTTAACTTAGTTTTTACTCTAGTTATGTGATTTTAGGTTTGTTTTTTGCTAGCTAACCTTATTTTGCTTGGATCTGAGATTTCACTTGAAATTTATGGAGTTTAGAGCTTCTTTTTTCTTTTTGCATGCATGTTTTTTACATTTAACTTCAGTGTAATGTTTCATATATATAGTTTCATTCTTGTTGTCGTTTTATATATTTTGTGTCTTTTTGGATTTATGGTTTCTTTAATGCTATGGACTGCAGAGCGGGTGGCTTTGCCTTTCGCCTTGAGACTGATGACGTGGAGGCAGCGATCTTGAAGGCGGTGAGCGCTGGAGCTGCGATCACATCGGAGATCACCGAAGACGAGGATGAAAGCTGTGGCAGAATCGTTGGCAAGGTGAAGGATCCATTTGGTGTTGTCTGGAGCATTGCGTCCTTCGGCAAGAAGCGATGCGGTGAGGCTGAAGCTTAAGAGTTTATTCCTGGGTATGATGATGAACTAATCCTGAAAGTATTTAGGTAGTATTATTAGCAGTAATAGTAGTGTTTTAAGTCGGTGTATCGAAAGTTTAGAGGATTTCGCTTAAATCTAAAAAGCTTCTACTGTGGTGGTAAAATGAACAGCTGGTGATTTGTTTCTCAAGGGGGGTTTGAATCAAATCATGTTATCGTAGCCTATTTTGGAAGTCTTATTGTTTCTGCATGTGCTTCTTACTGTTATTTTTGGTATTTGTTGTTCTGTTTGGGAATGTTTTGCGCTGAATCTTACAGCTAATGCCAAGTGCTTTATTGATTTTAGTTTAGTTAATTTTGGCAGCTCGATCTAGCACTATTTTGAGACCCGTTTACCTTTTTGTCTGTAATTTTATTTTGGGTCCGTGTTTGTATTTTTTGAAGGCCCGGTTTTTGCTTGGACCTTTGGTTCGATATGTTTCATTTTATATTTTTTAGGGTATATATATCAATATCAGGAGTGCATACTATTATCTGCCTACGTTATTTTTTGGCATTGATTTGCCTAAGCTATTAAAAACAAGTAGGATCCAAACGGCGGTGGTGGATAATAGGGTAAAATGGGAGGACTACAGGTTTGTGTTTTTTTTTTATTGATGATGTGTGGCAAGGATTTAAATAGCAGGGAAATGCTCCTGGTTATATATATATATATATATGACGTGTATAGATGTGATTCTCTTAATGATCCGTAATACCCTCTCCTTAGGGCCTGTTAGGGCCAGTTTGGTTGCAAAACTCTAAAACAAGAGTTCCCAAAGCCTTAGATTGCAAATTCATGGATTTAAGATTCCTCTGATTGGTTACCACCAAATCAAAAGTAAAGACTCATAAATTCTCCATCCTCTTGCTTGGTTGTCCAAACTTGGAGATGAATTTCAAACAAAGATTTGGAGGTCCTTAAGGAAAGTATATTTTTTTATCACCTCCAAAAAGCACAGAATTAGGGTTGTTCATCATCAAAAGCTAAAAGCTATCAAGAATAATTTGGCCGAAAAAGACACAAAAACTAAAAAAACCCACCCCATGCAAACTGTAGTTTAAGCAAGATTTGAATTCAAAGCAATTGCTAGCAGATGATTGCATCATGGAGAGAGTGGATCGACTGTTTTCGCAAAACTAAGATATCCCTAAACCATGATCGATGGAATTCAAAGCAAAACTAGGAAATCCTCAACCCCAACCCAGCCCCGATCCAAGTACATACCTCGACGAGCAAATAACCGGCCAGAGAGATCGGGGAGAGAAAGAGGATGGAGGCAGCAAAGAGTTTGAGAGAGGAGAGGAGGCGGCGGCGGCAGAGATGAAGAGGAGGTGGAGGAGAAGGCAGGGACGGAGCGACGGCGACGGAGAGAGCGAGAGAAAGAGAGGAGGCACAGAGAGAAACAACAATTAGAGGAGGGGGAGAGAGAAGGCAGCCTTTTTAATCATTATTGAAGCCTACGTGCACTTGGATTCTTGGAGAATACCTTCTTTTTTTCCTGGACTTGGTAGGAGTCCAAATTGCCCGATGTGGCACTAGCCAATCCCATTTTTCGGTTTGCAAACCAAGCACTAGAATGATAAATCCACATGAAATTAAACCACAAAAACTCTTGAATCCACTTCAAATCTTGCAACTAAACAGGCCCGTTACCTCTCTTATCATGAGTAATTGTCTGAAAATTTTAATGTGGTTGTGCTTGCATTTTTGCTTTGTTGAGAGACAGGTCCCAGATACATCCTCATATTATTCCTTCTTTGTTGCTGTTCGTGTTGATCGTCTGCATCGCCGTGGAACTCCTTTACATAGCAAAGTTGTATCCTGCTAACTAAGGGTTTGTTTGTATGCCCGTGAGTAGCCTTGGAAATACCGGAAGTAAGAACATTTCAAGTACTTTAGTTATTTGTTTGCTCGGAAGTAGAACTTGGAAAGTACTTGAAGACGGTGATGTGGATCCTATACATTATGGGTACTTTAAAAATTTTCTTCTTCTATGGGGAGTAACCATGAAGCATAAGGAACAATGAAAAAAATTAATTATTTAATGGTTCTCTTTATTACTTTTAAAAAGTACTCTATGTGCACTATTACTTATTATTTTAGACTTTTACACGGCTATTAAGGTATGATTTAAAATAAAGAAATAATATAATATTGTCATCCTATTAAATTTTTCTAAACGGCCCTCATATTAAATGAATGTTGTCTTATCATCTTCTTGATTTTTCTTTAAAACCTTACACCAATACTTTTTAAATAAGGCTACTTTAGATATTTTACAAAAGCAAAATAATAAATATGGCAAGAAATTCTATACTATACACCTCTATATCATAAAAGGCCAAGTAATTGTGAACAAAAGGGAATAATAATTTATACTATTAAAAAGGCAATTTTTTATTGTTCATTTTACTAATGGAAGAAATATATAGATTTTTTTAATTTTTTACTTACTTGTTCAAAAAATAAAATAAAATTGAATTAAAAAAAATCTCAAGACTGCTTTATGGATCCTGCAACATTGAGAAATATAGATGGGATTGGGAACCCTGCTCTTGTTTTCCCGTGCTTGTTAATCTGGGCCATGAGATTTTCCTTTTCAACCTCACAAATTTGGATCTCTTGTTTTCCCTTAATTTCAAGAGTCGCAGAGCATGAAATAGCAGGAAGGAAACATAGAAAGGGATCTACATCCATAGAGAAGGTATCAAGCTTTTATTTTTCAATGCTCTATTGATATGGAGTCAATTGGGTTCACAAGCACAAGTGTTCTTGTTTTTCTCTAATTTCAGCCGTTGGATTTACCAGGTATGAAATGGTAGGAAAAAACAAAGCGGGAAATCTGGATCCATAGGGCGGACACATCAAAATAAAAATATAGGTGGATTGCATATATTGTCATGTGGCCAAGTGTAATATTACTCAAAACGGCTAACTTTCCAGATGCTAGAAAAATGTTTGAACATATTTCTTTTTAAAACAAGGTAAGGATATGGTCTTGGTGAAATATACAAGGCCTTGGTATGGGCCTGAACATGTGTTCATTAGGGTGGAGGCCTAACAAACCCATTTCCTGAATAGGGTAGAGCATAACATAAAACCTAAGCAACCAAGATCTTGTACAATCAAAGTAGCGCAAAAAATATATCAATATTACGGGCCCTACACCCTCAGCAAGCCGAGTAAGCCAAAGATTTAAATATGAAAGTCATAATGACCCATTCCATCAGTCCAAAATCTAAAACCAATGATGTAGAATCTAGAGAGGGACCTAAGCAATGGCTCTTCATGAATGAAACAGTCATTTCATCTTCCCTTCCAAATATATTATTAGGCTACCTCTCTTTGATATCCACATGAGGATAGGTAAATTGATAAGGGTTAAGCTGCAACAAAAGGATGAGAAGACTTGATTGATAGGCTATGAAAACTATGGAATCGAACCTGGTCTATAATTAATCGATCAATATGTTGACGTCGCCGAATAAAAGTTGGTGTTGGATAGGTTGACATCACTGAAAAGATTTGTTGATGCAATAAATTAAAGGTTGCTTCAGTCCACGAACGACTCAAGTCAACAAAGGCATTCAAACCACTAATTAATAATCAATCGGAATCCACGCGTTGGTTACGAGAACTTCAAAAAAAAAATTATTGATTTTTTTTAAATTCAAGGATTACAATAACACGTTTAATATAGCCTTCAAAGCAATTCTAAATATCTTCTAAGGAGATAAAAATCCAAAATCTAATAGTGCCAAACTATATAAACTAGAATATAAAATCTACCATAATCATACCAAAATTAAATAAACAACTCAAAGAAAAAATAATGAAAGAAATCTAACACTTCTACCTAAAAAAAAGAGAGACCTTTATTTATTTATTTACTTGCCATCTTTCTTTATTTCGCAGTCTCCCATTCCTCCTACATCAATATGCAGGGCTCTAACCAGACATGAACCAGTATTTGGGTTAACATATCTGACCCTAACCCAACTCCGTAGGTCTTCGGAGTGAAGGGTACTAAATACCTAGATAAATATTCACAATTTTGGCATAATTATCATTAGATTTCAGAAATATCTAATTTGGCATCACATACAAAGATACATGTGTACATGGCATATTATCTACGCGTCTATTTGGTACATAAAATGTCACATTTTATCCACATCACATACTTAAAAATTTGATTTTCAAGCATTACATTTTAAAGAATGAAAATACTGTCATCTCCAACCTAGATTATAATATTCTCATGCCTGAGGTCTTTAAAACTATCTTAAAATGCACCCAAATAGAGTTAACATATAATAGTACTGATAATGACAACGATGGTGCTGGTGTTGATCGGACAAAAACAACAGCTACAATCGCCAAAGGGCCGCGTATAGCAGTTGTTATGGATGTGATGGAGACAACGATGACAAAGGTATTGGTGATGGTGCAATATTTAGGAAGAGACATGGAAATTATGATGAAAGTGGGCGCGACAACCTCGGTGTAAAAAAGGATGATGCAGAAGAGAATGGGTAGATGGAAGACACAGTCTACGCTTTGGGATCCATGTTAACTTTTATATAATATCCATTACCCGAAATTGTTGAATACCCGTAACTGTTCCACAATCTTGAGTCAAATTCCCAAAATTTGATGGCATATGATACCCGAACAAGTAAATATTCCGACATAGGTCCTGCTTCGTATGCTATATACACCGTTTTTTTTTGGGTGGGTGGGTGTGGGCGGGGTGGACGAATTCTATATATCTTCTTAATTCTCCTTACCAAGCAGGCTAGTGTTACATTCTAAAAATATTATTTCATAAAAAGATTTCCTCAATTGCCACGACAACTCCACTGTGGTCGACGTCTTCGCTTGCGTCAACTGTTGTCTCCAATCTGCTTTACAGCAGCTTTCATAACAATCGTCCTCATCATTGTAACCATCAAACTCATCATCATCATTATCAATATTTTACCATGACCATTGTTGCTAGCACCCTCACAACCATTGTCATCGCCATCGTCGGTGTTGCTCTCATTTTAAAGCCACATAAAAAGAAAATTTGTTTTAATGCATCTCCCTCAAAGTAACAACAGTCATGTGAGAGAATTCAAAATTTTTTAAAACACCTCATCCAAATACAAAAAGACAACATCACTGCTAAATAATTGGAAGGCAGTCCAGTAATTTAAGAAAAATCCAGAATCAGCCGACTTAAAAGGAAGCATTGCTGGCAACTAGCTAAGGCCATGCTAATCCCTATTGGGCCCTCTTACACCTCCCCCCCCCCCCCAACTCACCTTCCTCTCCTCTATATTTTGCCTTGTTTCTTTCCAAACACCGCCTCTCATTTTCTATCCAAAACCATGGCCTTACAAAACCACATTACTCCTAAAACCATTTTCCTCTTCTTTCTCTTCTCCATTCTCATCTTCACTCTCCCACAACTAGGTAATTCCTTTTACATTCTTATAATCCTCAAGGCTTTTTCTTTCTCAGTTTTAAAACCTAACGTACGTATACACTTGTTTCGCTCAATGGTGCAGGTGTTAGTGCAAGAGATACAGCACCCCTTCGTCCATGTGACCAAAACTTGCAAACAGAGGTACATAGATACCGAGTTCTCTTAAAGTTTTTTAACTCCGTTATTTGACATGTATTTTAAATTTTTGTGTTGTTACATAGCTTCGGAAGAGAGAAGAGTTAACTGCGAGAAGGTTGATGATAGGTTCCATCGCTCCGATTTGCACTTACAATGAATGCAGAGGATGCAGGTTCAAGTGCACCGCCGAGCAAGTCCCTGTCGATGCCAACGACCCGGTGAACAGTGCCTACCGCTATCGATGCGTTTGTCACAGGTGATGTCTAGTCAGAGAGAAGTCTTGTTTTGTTATTAATAATTAGTTTGTTTTGTAATATAGATGGTTAGTTTGGATTTTTATATATTTAGATGAGAGAGATGCTTTTAGTGTGAATTTGTTCTCTATTTAGATGAGTTGGAAGATTTTGTCAACAGACTAAGCTTTGTATCTTCTTCTTCTTTGTCTATTTAAGCTTAAATTTAATTATCTTTTGTTGATAGTTTATAGAAGCGTAACGTGAAGTTTGGTTAGAATAGTTACAGTACATCCTTGTTACAGTAAAGAAAGAAGAAAGAAATACTGCTAGCATCTGTTTACTCTTTGTTGCTAGCTGATAAACAGAGTAGAGAGCAAAAGAATAAAAGGAAAAAAAATTAAAAAAAGGTCTAGGGATTATAGGATCTAGTGCCTACGTTCTGTTCTCTGGTGCCCTAACAGTATGCATGTTGTTCATGGGGGGGGGGGGGGGGGGCTGGCTAGAAATTACATGCTCATATAATTGGGGGAGACAGCTAAATTTAACAAACTTCACCGATTTTTTGTATGCAAATGTATACGAGGTCAAATCTCAGGAAAATTGATATACAACTGTATCTGCACTACACAACAGTCATAGACGAGCATATCTATCTACCAAATGAGAAATTATCCAGTATAGTCGGTGCAATGCACCCAGGGAGAAGAGAACGAGACGGGATTTTTCAGACACCTTTCGGGCAATTTTGTGGGTCCATGTGTTTATTTTTCTCTCTCCCCTCTCATGACCGACCGGAAACATGGTACATGGAAGAATTTTCCAACCAAACAATATAACAAACTAGGGAGTGAAAGCCCATGGTCCTGGTTATGTTATAGTCTATTATTTCTCCCAAAATGGTCTGTGAATTAAGATGGACTACTCTAATCCTCTTTTGACTAAGAGAAATTTTGTCTGAAACGTGAAGGATAATTGTATGGAGCTGCTGCAACAAATGAATTCCCATTTTCCATATTTGATAAGCAACATTAGAGAGAAAAACTATGAATCATATCAAGTTCTGTAGAAAAGACTTCATCAGCATTCACATAAACATATAGTGCCTAACTTTATGCGAGCAGTTATTGGTTCGAATTTCCTAAAGTCTGTTGCGCGGATGATTTTCGACCAAAAATTGCATGAAGAAACCAAAAGAACTGTTGCATAGTGGGCCGTGTTCATACTGAGTGAAGGCATTTGCCAGTTCATGGTGAGTGGAGGTAATTCGCGGACTATGGGGATAGCTATGATCTAGGCGTCCAGTAGTTGTCTCCCTCTTCAATTGTAGTTCCATGCTCACAAAAAGAAAAATATAAATAGTTTTTTATAAAAGAATCCAAAAATTAAACACCATCCTATGTTGGCCCTTGGTGGCAAAAAGAAACCCAATACAGAGGCTTTAATTACCAAAGTAAAGAGTTGGCAAATATTATAATGCATTCATTTTAACTAAACAGATTCTATATACATACCTTGAGTTATATCGGTTTTGCCTTTGAAACCTCTGGATTTGCAACCTTCCTCGTTACAAGCAGCAAATGCTCTAACCTGACATGCAAGTACCTATCTTGTTCAAAAGAAGAATACATTTGCTTTAAACTCAATATAAGCTTAAAATCATCATCATATAAGCTTGAAGCAGGTACCTATGAAAATTTGATACAATTTATTAGCCGATGACAACCTAATGAATCTTCTCTTAATGCCAAATTTCTGATATCATAAAGAGACTTACCATAATTCTAAGCAACTAGTTGGGCTCATCATCTAAATTATACTGGACATAAAAAAAATAAAGTTCAGGAGATAAGAAATCGATATATTACTGTAAAATGCTAGATTCAAACTCCAAATCGGCGGTGGAGGTAAAAGACAACTACCAGACAAAACACATGAAGAGCTGAAAATGACGCATAATGATTGTGTTGTGAAAGCGACCAAACCAACATGAAAATCTACATTAATTGGGATTAAAAAAGACACATTACAGGTTGGGGCCTCAAAAACCCTAAATTCAGTGGAGCCCCCATCCATGCAAGTTGGTATCAACAATTTCCCACTCCTTGGCCCCAACTTCAATCCGTAGCTTGGGACAATGGATGCATGCAAGGTGCTTCCTGTCAAAATTATAACTCCTGTATTTAGATAAGGAAAAATGAGTTGGTGATAATTTTAATGATCATGCTCCATGCTTGGCATTATCCTGATCTATAATTAGTAGACACCCATACTCCAAATGACCCCATGTCATGGTCAAAGATCAAGATCTTCGATGCTTATGTGTGTGCTTTCCTGTAAGGAGACCAAAGTTAAAATATTTCGTAGCTTAAGCTTTTGGGATAAATTGATTACTTGATTAAGGGAACATAACACCACATTTCAAGAGTACATAAGATCAGTATCATCATAAATACTTAATTTTCTTACTTTTTTAAAGTGAGTTCTCTTTCCACCAGAGGTCTTCCACTATTCCTATTCCTATAAATAGCCTCAGTAAATAGTAGAATAATCCTCTAAATACCTAAAGTTTCTTTAGCAATTTCCACCGATGTAACGGCCACAGACTCATAGTAAAGGCAAAATTATCTTTCACTTTAAATTTGAGCATTTATGTTGCTCATTTGATGGGTTACAATTTCAAGATTGACGAATTAGAACTTGGAAACGAAAACAATTAGGGCTTGAGGGAATGGATACAAAATGTAACATGTAATCTCTTTTTAGAGGGATTTAAAACTTTTATAGGACGGAATAGATGGAATATGGAGGCGTACATGGCTCATGAAGGGATTTGATTCTTGGAAAGAAATGAATGATGCATGATTTAGAAGGAAGAATATGATGAAGGCAAATCTATTTGTAGGTAAGTGACGCAGTAAATTACCTCTTACTTATGTCAATAGAAATATTTTGTAACAACTTTGAATGTCACTTTAAAGGAGAATAGCACAAACATAGAACATCAGCACATTTAAACTTAACGAAAAGCCATCTTAATTTATTTTAGGTGCAAATTGAAGGAGACATCAAGCTATACATTGCTCTTCGATTAATACTTGGAATCACCAATTGCTTTTACTTTCCGAAAAATGATGCTTTTAATTCGGACAGCATCTTATGAGAAATCAAAAATTTGGAGTTTCGAGGGGAGTATGGTCGCAAGGTTGAAACTTGAAGGAATTGATGGAAGGGCGCCATCAGGAGAGGAACCAGCAGCATAATATAACTTAACACGGGGAAACTTACCAGGTGCCGTCATAGTAAGGATCGAAACAGAGTATAGAATTTTTAATTTAACAGCTTTGGGGAGTTAATTAGGAGGTTAGCTGTTTGTAGTTTATCCTTTTCACCTTCTTGTGGGTAAAGGCCAATATGGCACTTTCGGATTTTACTTGTTCAATTTAGTGGAAAATATTCTAATGTCTTCCCAATTTCATAGTAATAGCAGCATACTAAAGTTAGGAGTTGGCAAACAAAAAGAACAGTACTAGGGTATTATTCTCCGCATTACGCTCGCATAGACAGTCACGGCTTGAGGCTTTCCAAATTAAGATAGTTTTGGTATTCAAAGCAGAGAAGCTATCCAAAGTTGGGCATAATGTGCATAACCAAATCACTGCAGCTTCCTTTTCGATTGTATTTGGAGTAGTTTAGTATAAGTAAATTAAAATCAAATATTTGACTTCTAAACGATTTAATATAGAATAATTAGTAGTCTACGGTTACTTAAAACAAGCATCCAGAAAAGGACAGGAAAATGAGAGCTCCTAAAGCTCATGACATTTGAAATTTAGTACTTCCCTCTTCTAGTCATCACATCACATTATTTTCTTTTTGGAACTTGTATTTTGCTACCAAATAACATGGAAAATACAGGATTTCGGCCATAACTTCTGTCTCCCCTCCTACCTATAGAATCTCTTGGACCGCCTGCAGTTTCTCAGCACTCAGAATACAATTCCATTTCCTGAATCTACTCCATATTCCAAAAAGAATCAACACACAGTTTCAGCTTTACCGTCTTGTAAGTCCAAAATCCTAGTGTTTCAGCTCATGAATCCAATATCATTTCAAACACAATCACTATGACCAGCCAACGTACGTAGCTAACTTTTCCAGGGATGATAAACCACCCAGCAGGTTCTTAGTAAATTTCTGTACACAAGTACTAAGTTATAAGTTGGTTTCAAAGGGGTTTTAGAGGGGAAAACCAAGACAAATATTCCTATCCATGCATTAAAAGCAATTCTGAATTTGTACTCAGACCTCAGCAATTGTGTGCAAAAGGGGGTAAAGGGTGCACATGAAGAGTGGTCCCAAGAGGACTTATAACAAAGGCTCACATGTGCATGCACCACCACCCTTGGCTTGTTTGAATTTATCTACTCCCAGGATTGCATTTGTTTTGTGCTGAATGAGATAGATGCCTAGAAGAAGATATGTAATGGGACAGGAACATAGTTGTCACGGTGTCGCCATGGCGTCACAGCAGTTCACTACCGCCGTGATTCGCTGCCGCCGTGATTCATCTTTCTTATTTTAAGTTTCGCCTTGTCTGCATATATATAAGACCAACTGAGAATCGAGTTTGAAATTTGATAAACAACAATATATAAGCATTTATTCTTTCCCCTAAAAATTCTTTCATTACGTTCCCTCCAAATACCCCAAATGATTTCCATCGTAATACACTAATAATATCTCAATTTGATAAAATATTTTATGTTTGATGGTTAAATGATAATATAGTTGTGTGCTTGATAGTATTCTATAGTTTTTGCAATTATATATTGAGTATAGAACTATAGATGTATATAAAATTAATATAGCACATTGTGAACGATTTGTCGCCGTACGGACACCATGGCGAGCGCTAAATCGCCATGGCGTCCTGTCGGTTCACTGCCGCCGTGATTCGCCTTGGCGCCGTAACAACCATGGACAGGAACACATAATTTCAACATGATCGATCGAAAGGCAGAGAGGAGTTTGATAGCCGTCAACATCAATGTCGATATGGACATAATTGCTGAATTTGTTAAGGCTTAATATCAGAAAAATACCACAAACTATCAGTGTTTTCCATATATATACCGTGCACTTTATAAAGTACATTAAAACAACATGAACTTAGTTGTAGATAAATACCATGAATATAAAGTTATCTTTAAACTTAACATCGTATGTTTTTCAATTGCAGTTTTCCATATAGGATCAAATCGCCGAAAGGTCATGGTATTTATTTGCATCCAGCTAATTCATGCTATTATTTATAACTCAAACTTTATGGTATCTATCAGGATAAACTGATATTTTATATTTGAGAAACTCACTTTATTGATTATAAACGAGATACTACACTGCAGATTTGCTAAGAAATCTGCAGCCTTATGAGCTTCCATGAAAACTAGTGAAACTCAAACTCTATGGTGTCAAGATGTACTGTTGATAGAGCATGCCAACTAGAACAAGCATGGACCTCTAGATTGTGCATGCTCTAATACGAACAAACGACAAGTAGGATCGAGATCTCTACAAGCTCATCTAGATCGGAATCTGTTGATAACTTTGTCCCAAACTAAATGCCAATTTGGCCTGTACAACCCTGCAGTGTTGCCGTCCATGCATATCTAATTATGTACCAAGTACCCGAGTCTTGAAAATAACATCTCATGAATTAATGTAGAGTAATTACACTATATGAATTCTAGGACGTACTCCAGCCATGGAGGCTATCAAAATGAAATGTGCAAATTGGCACAGCTGGCGACTCGTAAAGGGGAGAGTGACCATTGCAAAATCAGTACTTGAAAAGCTCTACTCAGAGATATTAATTTTTAAAAACGAGCTTGTAGCACCAAAAGAGTGGAAGTGTGGCAAAGCGTAGGAATTGTGACAAGGAGGTCATAGGTTAGGGGAGTGTTGAGGGTAAAATAGGGAAAATTAATTACCCGACCAACATCCTCAAAATAAGAAAAGGTTGTAAAAGGGGGGGGGGGGGGGGTTATGAAAAAGATGGGTTATATTACAATAACACACAGAAGTTGCAGGTTAAGAAAACCAAAAACCTAAAACTTCATATGACTTTGCCGTGAAAAGAACCATTCGCTCATAAACTAAGATTAAAGTAGTGGATGCTAAATTACTCATTTACCCTTCAAAACCCGAATTGGTTCTCTCATTCACTTCTTCACAAAACTCTCATCAACAAATTGATAGCAAGATGTTCATTTGCGGAGGAGGGGGATGAATTTTGTGTTTTGATAAGAGTGTTGAAGATGAGAAGTGGAAGAAAAGTGGAGGTGAAGGAGTGCAAGGCTTTCCATTGACGGAGTAGGCAGAGATGACCAGAACCATTGGTGGGATGGGGAGGGAAAGGGGGAAAGAAGATGAGAGCTTGGAGTCTGACTAAATTACCAGAGAGACAGTGGTTGAAATTTCAAGGGGAGGATATGTGTTTGGTGGCCATGGCGAATGAAGAAAGGACAAAGAAGAAAGAAGAGGGATAAAGAGTAATTTCTCCTCTCCATGCATCAGTTTGATTTAACCCACATTGGATGGAATTTTAACCAAGGGGACTAAAATAGTTTATTTAGAAGATTTGGGGATTGTTTTTTTAAATTATGAAGTTTTGGTGGGTTTTGTATTTCTAAATGGCAAAGTTTTTGGGATTTCTAATTTTTTTTTATTTAAAAAAAAACTAATAAAACCATATAACAAGCTTTTGTTTGTGATACGAAAGCATTATGTGTAATGCAGATGGAAGCGAGAGCGCGGGTAGAGAAATAGGTCTTTACAATTGGTCTATTACACCACCAAACGTACGTGTACCTTCACTATTAAAGGTGAACCTTTGAAGATGTCTCAATTTGAAATCTCAAATTGGATGCGAATACGTAGTATGGGAGAGGGATAATTGGAACAATGGGGAAAAAAAAGAAGAAAAAGAAAAAAGAAAAGATGACTAATTGTTAGCTCCAGTAATAAGAGTTGAAAGACCCTATGGTGGAGAGGAGTGCTAGGTAGAGAAGTGGAAAAAGACTACATCAATCATGTAGGGCCCACACTGAAGGGCCACAAATCTAGGATTAAAAATAAATGGGAAAATTTTACAAAGCACCATCGAGTGAAATAGATTTTGACATAGCACCATCAAACTTTACAAATACCATGTATCCTCCTTGAATTGGCAATATTGTATGAAAATGTTAGTTTCATCAACTTGTTCAAATTCGAGTGTAATGAATAACACCAAAATGACCTTATACGAGAACCGAAAAACCCCAAAATGAAATAAATATATCCTAACCATAATACTTCCCAAGGGGGGATCGTGGCATTTTTAAAGTTCAATGGTATTATCTCAAAAAATTTGAAAGTTCGATGGTGCTTTATGAAATATTGAAATTTACCCGATGTAATATAAAAGATTTGTTATGTATACCCCCTGAAATCTTCCATTTTTGCGCTCTCCTGAATAGGAAGGAGTTATCAGTTTCCCACCCTACCATTCTAGCAATTTAACCACCATGTTAGCCATTAGCATAAAGAGATGGGACTATTGTCTTCGCACCATGATAGCTTCAAGGATTGATGCATATAAGTTTTGTGTTAGTGAGTGTAACCAATAACCTAAAATATAAATGGGAATAAATTAGTTAATGAATTTTGCCCCATATGAATCAAATTTTCAAACTTCAGAACTTTTTATTAGTAATTATTCAAGAGATCAGGTTAACTGAAAAGAAAATAAGAAAAAATTATTTCACAAGCATGCAGTTATGGATTATGTGCATAGAAAAGCACTCACTTCTAACTGAAAGCTAAAGTGCGAATCTCAAATGAGTTTACCCTTTTGCGGCATGGAATAAGGTAACCAAGATAAGTTTGCTCAACGAAGAGAATAAACATGATGTAATAGTGACAGCACGATTACAAGGAACAGAATAATTTGTTGCAAGTGAAAACTGGTTCAGTACACCATTTTTGCACTCTGAACTCTCATCAATACATTTGATATGCAGCCTCTGTTCTAATATTTCTATGTGCACAAGAAATTATATCTCAAAATAGTTTTAATTTACCTATTGACACATCAAATTCACAATGTGAACTTTATCAGTTAGTAGGCATGTCCCTACTGTCAAGTGAAGAAGTAAACAATAAAAGGAAAAACAAACCTGAATTAATATTACAGCCTTACAGGCTCACGGTATGCGTTCTAGTACCCTCTGTACTGCCTTTTTTATGCCCTCTTGATCAAGTGTAGTTGTCAAATATATTTCCTGAACCTGTCCAAGATAAAAGAATAGGTTTTGAATTTTCCAGTTTAGGTTTTTAAATGGGCCAACATTTACTGAAATTGCATACATCTAGATACATAATGATCAGATGATGAATTATTTTATAGGCGATTCATTTCTAAAATCTCTAAACTCTTTTGGGGGAAATGCAGGAGCATAAGGGGCTTGGAGTAGCCCATTGGTGGGGCTTGGAGTAGCCCAAGGGAGGGGGGGGCGGATCAAACCCGGGATCTCCCATTTACGAGGGGGTGGCTAATTTATCCCACATATTATCTCAAAAAAAATGCAGGAGCATAATGGACATTGATCTTTATCATCTCCTTAAATGAACAGAAGTTACATCAGAAAGAAGTCAACAGTAGAATGTAACCTTTTTCTGAAAGCTTAGAAATACAAGGGTATGATTCTTCGCGCGCGCAAGCGCGACACAAGGTTGGATCTGCATCCATTTGATACCAGATAGTCAAGACCAATTAAGACAAGAGTTTTATATAAGATATACAAAGTGCGAAGAATGAATTACCTGGAAATCATCTCTACTATTATAATGCAAACTTCAAAGGGTAGATCATGTCACCAATTGATGACCTCTCCTTTTTAAGGGTAATAAAGAAGTAAGCCAAATCCCTCAATTCAAGCTATCCACAACATCACCCCTATTCAAAATTTTGAATCTGTCTCTCCAAAGCTAGCCACCTTAATAATCTTCTCAATTAAAATTTTGAATTGGTTATTTTAATTCCGACAACCCTGTTCTCCACCCACCCACCCTATCACATTCACATGTACGCACGCGTGCGCACACACAAATATCGTATAAAAATGTAAATTTTCTTTAAGTGCATTGCAAGTGCAAAAAACTAGTAATAGAAATAATTTTTTGGGATGTGTTTACACATGCACAACTATAAAATCTACCACCAAAGACAAGTGTAGAAAACTTGGAATGTCAGCCATATGGAAGAGACAAGGACACAGCTTATATGTGTTGATTTTTAATGCATATCACAATATGTATGCGATAAGCTTCAATTTATGTCTCATGCAGTAGAAGCTTTAAGATAAATAGCCATCAAGGTAATAATATACATCAGTTTTCCAGCAAGGGGGTTTGCAAATGTTTACAGTGAGTTAAAGGGGTAGAGCATAAAATTATTTTTCTCAAGTTACACTACAAAAGGGCAGGGATTTTAGCATGCTATCAGAGTAACCAATGTTCAAATCCAGTTTTGCGCCCATTTGAAGTGGATATCAAAGATGAGTGCAGAATCCAAGTGTCAACCCACAAAAAAGTTGATCAAACTGGTGGGAGCTGTTAGAATATATGAAAGTGTTTCAATGCATGAGGCATGGACTTGAAAGCCAAGTAGATAATCATTTTATCCACGAAATTAAAAGCCATAGACTCTGTGAGTGAGGTTCCAACAAACGTTTAATTCACGTTGTTTAAAATATCTTCTCTAATGTTTAAAATGGTATATGAACCATGGATCGTTTACTCTGTGTGCTATGATACCACGTTAAAATACATTTCACCCAAAAACTTAAACTAGTGAATGGTGAGCTATTCATCATTTTATAACATAACATCCAACAAGGTGGGTACCTTTGCAAGGGTGGTATATGGTCCCATGGACGGGCATCCAACTCGTTTTTAATATCCACTTTGCATAAGGCATATTTCCTAGCTTTTATAGTTCGTCTTGGAAGATAAGCTGATCAGACAACTTCAGGGCATTTACTTACTAAGATTTATGGCATTATAACTCATTTGTTTGTTTAAGATAACATATTAACCTTGTCTTATGTATATTCCGCTAGAGGACCTTTTGTTTTGGATTATTTTGCATACCAGCACTTCCACAAGCTACCTGTGAATGAAACTTGAATGGCAAAATTTTTAATGAATAAAGCATAATTTACTTACTGCTTTACCATACAAAACAAAACTATTCTTGTAACACCCTAGTCCGATCGTACGTTTCTTTTTTTTTTTTGGGATATATTGGGTTTTGTTTCATTATTATTATAATTTGGAGTCTAATACTTTTAATTAAGATATATGCATATAGTTATGGTTTTTCAGGTTTGTTAAATAGGCGTATTATGAGTATTTAAATATTTATTTATTTAACACTATTTTATACCATATTCTCTTTGAGTATTTTCTTTATCTTGTGGCTATTTCTTGATTTTATTTGCTTTGGGTGCGGATAGTGTTTTGGTATCTATTTTTGGTATCCGACCCGACCCGCATACTTGAAACTCATCTTGATTCTTGATTTCGACATATCCTTGCTAGTACCGAAAATCCGTGCACACATGTTCTGTATACATGTATCTTATATCTAGTATTGCATATATTTTCAAGACTACAAATTATGGTAAAATAATCTATTTTAAATACCTAGCATGGCCTGCAACATACCCCTAACCCTGTGGTGACATCCGTACATCTTGTTCTCGTTCCGTTTCATGAAACGGACCCGTTTGGATCGCTACGTGCATGCTACGTGTGCCCGTTCTAGGGGGTATGCATTTTCTTTAACCGGACATCGCTTTTTAGTTTTGGTTGACACGTATATTATCCGTATTTTCAAACCGTAATTTTAGACCTAACCCGGGCATATTTTGGAGTATTTTTGTATTAACCAGAAAACCCAAATTTATTTAATATTTTAATTCTTTATATAATTCTAACTGTTATATACCTTTCAAAACAAAATATATTTCCTAATATATTTTAAAATAAAATCCTATTCAAATCCCACCAATTCCTCTCTTTCTCTCTCTCTCTCTTCCCTTTATATATATATTATATAAACATAATCTATTATATTTTTACCTAATAACCTGATACAACCTACATTCCCCTTTCTTCTTCTTCATTTTCATTTTTCCCGCCGCCTTCGCCTCCTCAACTCGAAACCCTAACCCACGCCCTCTCCTTGCGTCACCGTCGCAGACCTCACCTTCGCCCATCACCCTCGTTTCCCTCTCCTCCTCGACCACCACCTCAACCTCACATCTCTCCCCTTTCATCCCGACGACTGCCTTCAGTGTAGTTTTCATGCACTTTTAGTACTTTGATTCGATTTTGTGCACGCTAATGCACGTGGTTGTGAGATTATATACCACGGTATACCTGATTTGGATTGAGCTTTGTTGTATACTGTCGATTTCGATTGTGATATTCGATATTTGTTTTCGTGCACCTTGTGCACGTGATTTGGATTCTTGCGCTTACTTGGCGCGTTTGATGTGATTTTGGGTGCACACCAGATGCACTAAATCGGGATTCTTCGTACATATCAGATGCACCTGATATTGTTGTCAGGCACACCGTTGCCATTGACAGGTGTTTTTGTGCACACCCGTTGCATTTAGATTTTGTTTCTGTGCACATGTATAGCACATTCATTGATTTCAATTCCTGTGCGCACCAGACGCACGTGGCATTATTACATGCACTATTGAGCGTGATTTCCGTTGAGCAGTACGGTTTTTGTATGATATTTACTATTTTGTATAGTAACTGAGCAGGACTAGTCCGAGGATAGTGCCTGAATATATTTTTGCATGCATCGACAGTGACCGAAGGGATTTCCAAAAAGTGTCCGAGATGACACGAACATTTTGCAAAGGAAACCCTTCTAAATTATTTTCAAAACGGCAGGACGTGCATGTTAAACAAAGGATATATATATAGTTATTTCTTACACTAAACGTCCGCTACTTATGCTGTGACACGCGCATCGCACAGCGACTTGAAAAAGGATTAGCATGCATTTCTTTCAGATGTTTTGACAAGTTTACAACGATGCGTACTATGTACATGTTATAGTTTTGATGTATATCATGTTGGTTTTCGTATTGGACCTTGACATTGGTATCTTCACCATAACTCCGATGATTGCGTAATGCTTGACGGAGTTTTGATTTTGAGTTACATACTCGTTTTCATACGCATGCATTGCGCTTGACGGAGTTTTGATTTTAAGTATTGTTGATTTCGGAGCCCCGACGACTTGATCATTTTACTAAAATGTTTTGGTAATTCGGGGGAATTAAATTTAAATTCGGGGACCGAATTTATTTAAGGGGGAAGACTGTAACATTTCAGAAAATAAAATATTATTTTTGGAAATTTAGATAATTAAATAATGAATTGTTATAAATATTATAAGGTTCGGATATTAGTTTTAACGAAAGGGGTATAATTATATACCGATAGTTTGGAAAACATTCGGAGAATTCATAAGAACTAGTGATTTTGAAAGGGATTATAAGAATGGAGCATTCATAGATTTTCTTATAATTTATTTTATTCTATGTTAATGTTAAACTCGATCAATTTCCACTAATCTTGCATTAAGCATGGTTATGCATCATGACATGCAACAAAACTTGTTACATTTTTTATTTGTACCATGACTTCTTTTTTTCCAAGCATGGCTTGTTTTTTTTAAATGAGATAAAAAGAAAAGAAAAAGGAAATAAAAGAAGAAAAGGAAAAGAATTTTAAATTGTGGCATGGGAAGACAAGGGGGTATGGGCAAGAGAGAGAAGAGAGAGAGGATGAGAGGTTCTCTTGAACTTGGCCTCATTTTTTTCCTTCATCATTTCCCTCCTCTTCCTCTTCATGGTTGTCCTTTCTTCCCCACCTTCTCTAACCCCTCACAACACCATCAAAAATACATCAAAACACTTCATTCCCTTCATTAAATTTATGCACAAGCTCATTACAAGCAAGGTAGACCAAGCAAGATAGGATTTTGAGCACTTGGGACAACTCAAGAAAATTCTTGAGTTGCCAAATGAGGTATTTCCTTCACCATTAGAGTAGTAATTTATTTCCTTTAGCATCTACATTAGTTTAGGAGTGATTAAGTGGGGTTTAGTGAGGTTTGAAAATTCCAAGTTGAGCTTAGGGTTTGATTTGGATTGATATGGTGAAATTGAGGCTTAGTAGTGACATTACACACCCGTAGCGTAAATCTTATAGATTGAAACCAGAGATTTAACCCAAGACACGAACTTAGAATCTCCGATGTCGGGTTTTATGAGGAATTGTGGTGATAATTGGAGTTCTGCTATGACTCGGAGACCTGGAAAAATATATAGCGAGTACAGTGAGACAAGCAGGTGACCTAGAAATTACCCTGAAGACCCGAGACCCAAACCCCTCAACCTGGCCGCCAAAAATGCCTTTCTGACCGCAATTTGCGGCCAGGACTTGTCCCCTGGGCCTCGTGTTTGGTCTGTGGTTCCTTTATCTTTAAATTAGACCCTCCACATATGCAAAATTGGCTAATTTAACCTGGAGTAAAATCTGGAAGTGTTTTTCATAGTTTCTGATTTCGGTTTGCTAATTCTGTTAACTTGAATTGTAGGTATTTGTGTTTTGTCTCGGGCAGTAGACGTTTGTGCGTCGATATCGGGAGTTGTTTGATTATTCCTGCATGCGTAGACCATAGGTTTTAACCTATGTGTGATACATGTGCCGTTTTGGTTTTCGTGCGCGATTTTCGTTTACAATACGATGTGTATGTGATATGTAGGTACTTTCACGTGGACTTCGGACAACAAGGGAAAGCATGGCGACATCGACTTCGGCAAGCAAGGATCAAGATGGGTAGATATATATTTACAGGGAAAGTCGGGTGGATGGCGTATAGCACCCCCACACTTTCATAGGATAGAATGCGAATGTGATTTATATATTTATATATATGTGTTAATGTGAGACGTGAATGCTTAGAGAAAAAGTGCTTTAGTTTAGTTTCTTAGTCGCGAAACCCTAGAGTAAAGATTGGCACACATATATATGTGTGTGTGAGTATGTATATATATATATATACACACACACACACATATGCACGGATGATGAGGATAGCATGTGATATGAGATGAGGAGTCGATATGATCGGCATGATGCCGTGAGAGGTTGATAAGTGATTGAGCCGTGATGTGGCACATGATATGGTATACAACATGGTACTATAGTGGATCGATGGGCGATGTGTTTTCATACACACGAATATATATATATATATATATATATATATATATATATATATATATATATATGTTTTTGATGATATCGGTATGTTCTAGACTTTAGAACGGTACCCTTAATTCAGGATATTATGATGATGATACCATATGAATAATGAAGTATATGTGATAATTGACCCGTACCCCGATTTGGGATGTCGTACGATGGATTTTACCGTACGAGGTATAAATATGATGATTGATCCGCACTCTTGATTCGAAGATGTCGTATTATATATTTTATCGTACGTGGCGCTATTGAGGCGGGATCGCCGACTACTAGATATATCGACTCAGACTTAGGTGGATTTCCTTACCCTTTCAATTAGTCTCGTAGTTTAGTCATGTAGTTTATCAGGTAGATGTTAGACTGGGCTCGAGTCATACTTATTTTCAAAACTAACGAATCATGAGTATTTAAAAGACAGGCCGAGTGATACTACGGATATTTCAAAGGACGTACATTTTCTTAAAAACATCGTAGTCCTTATTTTCTAAAAAACCCGATTCGTGCTATTTCAAATGCCAAAACTGTCACGACCCGCAGGGTACGGAACGTGACTGGCACTTAAGTTTACGAAACGTCTAAAGGCGTCCGTAAAATAAGTAAGCCAAAAGCCCAGAGAACAAAACCAATTAAGCAAAAGAGTGAAGAAAACCCAACATTTGAAAGCAAGTTTATCAAATAAGTCATATAAAACCCCTTTTAAAAACAATACTAATTTTTCCGAAAATTTCGGCAGAGTCTCCTTTGTAAATACCGGCCCCCAAAAAAGGGTACAACAAGAATATATGTAAAACCAACAAATAAGGCATCCCCAAGCGGGAGCTAGCTCTTCGCCATAAGGCGGTCACAAATCCCACGCAATATAAATGACAACAAGCATAATAAAGCATAAAGAAGCATGAAAAAGTAGCATGTCGGCTCAAGTGAGCTCGACCCCAAAATACAGCATAAAATCCACAAACCTCACAGTCTCATCTCTAGGTCAATATACAATAAATCTGATAGAAACAGTAGATGGAGTACACTAGATACAAGAATATACAAGAATGTACGAGGTGGTACAAAAGAAAAATAACATAACCCACCTATGAGCAAATCTCGAGCTCAGGCAAAAGAGGCAAAAGACAAGTGCGCCCGCCGCTACTGAACTGACGGAGCGGACCTGCAAAAGACTGTGGCACAACGGGGGTGAGTTGCCAACTCGTGAGTAATAAATAACATCTACAAAGGCTATCGTATGCATGCACACAAGCATCCTAGCATCTAAAATACAGGTATGACTGGATGCACTAGCAGGTGTGTATATAACATCAGTGTACTAATATGCATGCAACATGAAAATCTGAGGTCTCAATAGGTATATATAAGAAATATTTTATCTCTTTTTGTTTTTGAAACTCTTTTAGAATGCCAGCATAATGTCAATGAATCGACGAAAATCGGTGTCCAGCAACGACACCCAAAAGCTGTCTCAAATCTCATAAATGTATCTCTGGCCTCAGCCGTCCGGCTGACCCATCTCAAATATCAATATCTCATCATCTAGCGGCCACGGTCGGTATCCTCTGGATATCCGCCGTCCCAAACAGTCACCGGTAGGTAATCCGTCCCCTGCCAGGCTCAACGTCATCACCACATTCCTCTTGCCCCGGGGTACCTTACCGGGCCCACCATGTACCCGTGCCGGTTCCTCCACTCCTCGACACGGATTTCCAAATCCACAGCAAACTCATGGTGGACGACACTTACATCACTAGAAAACCGCAATTTTACATATTTTTAAAAAAATATAATAAGTTTAGAAATTTTGCGGCTTTCCCCCGAAATCCAGCAATATCATAAAATCTCCAGAAATCCACATAAGTGCATATATCAATGATAATGAATGCGTATGATATCAATAATCAAGTTGCGATGTGTGATTAATGGATTAAGCATGAACAATTAATATGATGAAGTACATGCACATGAATAGCAATTCTACGGTTTCATTTTAAGGAATTAAAGGCAATAGCACCAGTTTAAGTATCAATTAGTAAAAGTTTTAAATTTAAAAGTTATCTAGTGTGGTGGCATGGCAATTACCAGGGTGTGTGTGTAAACATGAATAGTGCTCGTGCTGCATATAAAAACCTGGTAATGGTGCATGTGTCCTACAATTGAGTTTGCGTATATGGGTATAACCTATCGATCTAATTGCAGCAATTATCATGCCAGTATTATTATTCTAATGTCACAAGTGATTATCCAATTTACTATTTTCCAGTTTACTAAATCTATCGGGCGACTTGCGCCATCCAGACGATCGTCCCCCGTAGATGTTAAATCTACTCACCGGGATTCCTGGCTAGCTGTGTCCGATCACCGCCTTTCCCTTTCGCGCCGCGTCAGACGTCTCCGCGACCGAACCTGTAATTTATATCAAATATAAGGTTACATATCAAGAACGACGCAAAACCCCAACGAAACTACTAAAGTTCTCTAGCTGGGTACAACGTGCACAAAGTGCGCGGACACACGCGAAAATCGCAAAAACTGCCGAAAAACGCCGATTTGGGTCACCCGGCAAAACTAAAACCCGACTACCCAAAAACCGCACTCACGCATCCTAAAAGTCGTAGGACAAGCCAACAAAATCATCAAGATACCACAATTAACTCATCACATAACTTCTATAAAAACTAGTAAGCAGAAATTGCAATTTGATGCAAACATCGACAATATAGCGACAAAGTCAACCCACCCAACGCCAACATTCCAAACTAACCAAAAAGTTAGCCAATACACCAATGCTAAACCATTAACTAAGCTTAAAAAACCTAATTTACATAACAAAACCTTCTCTTGATTTTTATAAATAGCAAACATAACTCAACTATATAAGAAATCCTTACTTTAACACTAAAATTTAGCCTAATAAGCAAATTAACCACTTAGCTTAAGGTTAGCAAAACACTAGATAGCAAATTAGGTTTAGTCAACACAAATTAGGTTTAATCAACTCACTAATCAAGCTTCAAATATCATTTTCCATACATAACCCTCTCTTGAAAAACCTTAAAACAACAACTTTACACTAAAATCAACTTCTAAAATTACCTAAATTAGTATAATTAAAGACTACTTAATAAGATAACCATATAGATTAGTTTACTAACAACTAGATTAACAAAATAACAACTTAATTAATTATCATGGTTCAAAACCTAGTTAGAATTTTCAAACAAAAATCTAAGAAAACTAGATTAACTACACTAAACTAACACTAAACCATAACACATAAGCACTTAAACAAGGAATTTAACAAGATGGAATTTATACCTCTTGATCAATAGATCAAGCAAGAAAGTTTCCTCCAAATGATGGCCTCAAACACCAAGATCCAAGCAAGAATGGCTAAGGAAAATGATAGCATAAGGAAATTGTTTGGATTTTTGGAATTAATTCATGGATTTTGATGCATTTCCTTGAAGGAAATTGAAGAAAAATGCAAAGAAAAGAGATGAGAAAGAGGGGTGCAGGTTTCGGCCAGGTTGGAGGTATGGGGGAGGGTGTGGGGTGAGTGGGAAGGTCAAGGGTCAAGTTTTAAAGTCAATGTATCATACATTTATCCAATATATTAAAATAAATACCATAAACTATCAATTAACTCAAGAAACAACTCAAGAAAGAGAGAGGTCAGAATTTTCTGGTCTTGGCCAAGGATTGGGCTGTTCTTGGGCTGAGGAAAAAGATAGAGGGGTTTTACAAAAGAAATTTTATGCAAAAAGGCCCCCTACAACTCACAAATTGCAAGTTTTAGCCCAAAAATTCAATAATTTCGTTTCAATTCATAAAAATTGGTTAAAAATCAAAATAAATTACTAAAAATTCATGTTATCACTAGAATATAATTATCATAATTTTTGAGATTAAAATTAGCCCGGAAAAATTTGTATTTATCGCTTATTTAAAGTATTTTCTTACCGGCTTAAAATAATATTAAAAAAATTGAAAAATAGGGAAAAATTTTTAAATGACCAAAATTTCATAATTAACTCATTAGTCACTAAAAACAAGTAATTACCTATCCATTTTAAGTATAATTAGCCCTAAACTGCAAAATATCGAGAAAGACGGTTTTCGGAAAAATACCGAATTTTCACCGAATTTCAGGAAAACACCAAAACGACTTTTCAAGACGCTACAATCTTCCCCCCTTAAAGAAATTCGGTCCCCGAATTTAAAAATATAGCTACGCGTACCTTCGAAGAGATGGGGATACTTCTTCCTCATCTCGCCCTCGGTCTCCCAGGTAACCTCCTCGCTGCTCGGGCTACGCCAAAGGACCTTGACGGTTGGTATAATCTTCGACCTCAACTTCTTCACCTGCCGATCCAAGATGGCCACCGGCTGCTCTGCAAAAGAAAGGTCGCGCTCTAGCTGGACTGTCGGGTGCTGAATCGCATGCGAAGGGTCGTGAAGGTACTTGCGGAGCATCGAAACATGGAAGACGGGGTGAACATCGGGAAAGCTGGGTGGAAGAGCCAAACGATATGCAACAGCGCCGACACGCTCGAGGATCTCGAAGGGACCTACGAATCTAGGGCTAAGCTTCCCCTTTCGCCCAAAACGCATCACGCCCTTCATCGGTGAGACCTTCAGAAAAACATGGTCGCCAACTGCGAACTCTAATCTGCGACGGCGCCTGTCTGCATAGGATTTCTGCCTGCTCTGAGCCGCTCTCATCCGGTCTCGGATCAACTGAATCTTCGCTGTCGTCTCCTCAACAAGCTGCGGCCCCAAAATGCTGCTCTCGCTGAGCTCTGTCCAACAAACGGGCGATCTGCATCTCCTCCCATACAATGCCTCGAAAGGTGCCATCTGAATAGTATCCTGGAAGCTGTTGTTGTAGGAGAACTCCACTAGAGGTAAATGACGATCCCAGCTACCCCCAAAGTCCAAAATGCACGCTCTGAGCATGTCCTCGAGAGTCTGAATGGTCCGCTCTGACTGTCCGTCGGTCTGCGGATGAAACGCCGTGCTGAAGCTCAAACGAGTGCCCAAAGCCTCCTGAAGTCTCTGCCAAAGTCGGCTGGTGAACTGAGTGCCTCGATCTGACACGATACAAGTCGGTACGCCATGTAGTCGCACTATCTCGTCAATATAGAGCTGAGCATACTGAGCGAAGCTGAAAGTCGTCTTCACTGGAAGGAAGTGAGCCGCTTTCGTCAATCTATCCACGATCACCCAGATGGAGTCGTACCCTCGACTGGTCCTGGGTAGACCCACAACGAAGTCCATCGAAATCTGCTCCCATTTCCACTCTGGAATGGGTAACGGCTGTAGCTCTCCTGCGGGCCTCTGGTGCTCGGCCTTGACTTGCTGACAAGTCAGGCATCTCGAAACGAACTCCGCAATGTCCCTCTTCATCCCGTCCCACCAGTAGGTCTCTCTCATATCATGGTACATCTTGGTGGAACCGGGGTGGACACTATACACTGATCGGTGTGCCTCCTCGAGAATGTCGCGCCGTAATCCATCAGTATCTGGTACGCACAGTCTAGATCCATATCGTAAAATCCCCTGATCGTCAACCATGAACTCGGAAAATCTGCCCTGTCCCATCTGTGCCATGATCTCTGAGCAACGGTCGTCACCACGCTGTGCCTCATATATACGGTCAAGCAACTGTGGGCGTGCACGAACATGCGCGAGCTGTCCCCCTGTCTGAGTGAACTCGAACTCAACTCGGCTGTCGCATAACATCTGCCAATCTGCTGACGACTGCCTCTGCACTGCGCGCAAAAAGGATAGACTACCCCCGGGCCTCCTACTCAACGCATCCGCCACCACATTCGCCTTGCCGGGATGATATAAGATCTCGCAGTCGTAGTCTTTCACCAACTCCATCCAACGACGCTGTCTGAGGTTCAGGTCTCGCTGCTGAAATATGTACTTTAAGCTCTTGTGATCGGTGAATATCTGACACGACTCGCCGTAAAGGTAATGTCGCCAAATCTTCAGTGCAAAGACCACTGCAGCCATCTCCAAATCATGAGTGGGGTAGTTCTGTTCATGCTTCTTCAACTGCCGAGAAGCATAAGCGATCACCCGGCCATGCTGCATCAAAACGCATCCTAATCCCACTCGCGAAGCATCACAGTAGACAACAAATCCGCCTGATCCCGAAGGTAAAGATAATACCGGCGCCGTAGTCAAACATGTCCGTAGCTGCTGAAAACTGCGCTCGCACTCCTCTGTCCAGACGAAAGGAACTCCCTTCCGGGTCAAACCGGTCAACGGTGCAGCTATACGGGAGAAGTCCTGAACAAAACGCCTGTAGTAGCCCGCCAAGCCTAGAAAACTACGGATCTCGGTAACCGATGTAGGTCGGGGCCACTGCTGAACGGCCTCAATCTTCTTCGGGTCCACACAAATGCCGTCTCTCGTAACCACGTGACCCAAGAATCCGACGCTGTCTAGCCAGAAAGCACACTTGGAGAACTTTGCGAACAGCTGATGCTCCCTCAGAGTCTGTAACGTAATCCGCAAGTGCTGCTCGTGCTCCTCTCTGCTCCGGGAGTACACCAAGATATCGTCGATAAACACGATGATGAACAAGTCAAGATACGGCCTGAATGTACGGTTCATCAAATCCATGAATGCTGCTGGGGCGTTGGTGAGTCCGAACGACATCACCAAAAACTCGTAGTGGCCATAGCGTGTACGGAAAGCTGTCCTCGGTATATCCTCCTGTCGAACTCGCAGCTGATGGTATCCTGATCGCAAGTCGATCCTCGAAAAATACCCCGCACCCTGAAGCTGGTCGAACAAATCATCAATGCGCGGCAACGGATATCTGTTCCGAACGGTAACTTTGTTCAGCTGGCGGTAGTCGATACATAAGCGCAAACTTCCATCCTTCTTCTTGACAAACAGGACCGGAGCACCCCACGGAGAAACACTCGGTCGAATAAGCCCCTTATCCAACAAATCCTGCAACTGCTCCTTCAGCTCTCGAAGCTCTGCCGGGGCCATCCGATACGGTGGTATAGAAATAGGCCCCGAACCGGGAATCAAATCAATGCAGAACTCAACATCGCGCTCAGGCGGTAGCCCGGGTAGCTCATCAGGGAAAACATCAGGGAACTCACAAACTACCGGGACCCGGTCCAACGGAACCTCTGCAGCTCGAGTATCACAAACAAACGCTAAGAATCCCTGACATCCCTTCCGCAAGAGCTGACCAGCGCAAAGAGAAGAAATTAAGCTGGGAAGGGCGACACTACGGTCTCCCTGAATAACAAGGACTGGCTCTCCCGGAAAGCTAAAACTGACTGCCTTCTCACGGCAGTCCACCGAAGCATAACAAGTGGCTAGCCAATCCATGCCCAGAAGCACATCAAAGTCCAACGTATCGAGGAGTATCAAATCAACTGATGAATCCCTCTCCCCGATACGAACGGAACACAAACGAAATACAAAACGAGCGACAAACGACTCGCCTACCGGAGTAACAACAACAAGCGGCTGATCTAACGACGACGACTCACGGCCCAACATCGGTGCAAAGTGTGTAGATACGTACGAATGTGTGGAACCTGGGTCGAATAACACCCGTGCGTCGAAAGAACAAACTGGCAAAGTACCTGTCACAACGGCATTGGATGCCTGCGCATCCTGCGGTGTCAAAGCAAAAACTCGGGCCTGTCCTCCACCGATAGCGGGCTGACCTCGACCTCGGCCTCTGCCTCCTCGTCCTCTCTGAACAGGACCGCCGCGTCCACGGCCTCTCGGTGCACCTAACTGGCGTGGAGCATCGCCTGGGGTAGGAAGTAGGGCTCTCTGAGGAAGGGGTGGTGATGGTGGTAGGGTCACGTGCGGAACTGCCGCTGCTCCCTGTCGTCTCACCGGACAGTCTCTGACAAGATGATGCAGACTCCCGCACCCAAAACATCCTGGTGACGGCTGCTGCCTCTGGGGATAAGAACCATATAACTGTCCCCGCCCAAATCCTCTGCCAGGCCTATCTCTCGGAAAGAATCTGGCGCGCTGTCTCTGAGACGGTACATCGGTGCGCATCCTCTTCGGCCCAGAAACGGCCGGAGTCTGTGATATGCGTGCCTCCATCCGCAATGCTGTATCCATAGCAGCTGAATAAGTGTCATAGTGCTGGGCGCCAATGGCAAGGTATAGCTGGGCATCAAGTCCCTGTACGAACCTCTTCACCATCTTCTCCTCGGTATCCACCAAATACTGAGCATATCGGGACAACTGAGTAAACTGGATGTCATACTCAGACACCGTCATCCCAGGTGTCTTGACTAAGGCCTCGAAACTGCGAGCTCTGGCGTCACGAACGCTCTCTGGAAGGAAACGGGCTAGAAAGACCGCTGTAAACTCGGCCCAAGTCATAGGCGGCAGATCTGCAGCTCGACCTCTCAAGACTGACTCCCACCATGTCTGCGCGAGACCCTCTAGCCGGAAACTCGCAAGCTCTACCCATCGATCATCCGAACATCTCAGTGAACGGCAGATCCTGGCTAAACTGTCAAGGAACGTCTGTGGGTCCTCCGCTGCCTCGGTGCCGGTGAATACTGGAGGTCTCAGCCTCATGAAGTCCTGTAGTGAAACCGGAATGGACACGATGGTAGTAGTAGGAGCAGGTATCATGGTCGTCTGTGATGTAGTAGGTACGTCATCCTGCCTCGGTGTACGACTGGCTGCAACTAGGGATCCTACCATCTGACGCAGCTCCTGCATGCCTCCCATCATCTGTCGCAACTCCTCCATACCGGTCTCGAGCCTATCCATACGGCCTGGGGAAGGTAGATCGGTCTGTCCCAGCGGCGTAGGCATACCACCCTGCTCAGTCCTAGTCTCGGACGAGCCAGCTCGAATCTCGTCTCTGGCGGCAGCCCTCTGTGCCCTCGTAGCCTTCGGCGGCATAGTGGCTGTCACAAGAAAACGGATAGTAAGAACAGTGCAATAGGATCATAGGATACACGGAATTGAAGAAGGAATTTTTCAAGCAAGTATATCCTAAAGTCACTTAGGCGGAGTACCGTATCGTAAGTATGCCGCGGACATACGTACGCTACGTTACCCTGCTTAAGTCACTTACTCCATCTACCAAGGGTCATCCTACACTCAAAAAGGTAAACCTATCGCTCTGATACCAACTTTGTCACGACCCGCAGGGTACGGAACGTGACTGGCACTTAAGTTTACGAAACGTCTAAAGGCGTCCGTAAAATAAGTAAGCCAAAAGCCCAGAGAACAAAACCAATTAAGCAAAAGAGTGAAGAAAACCCAACATTTGAAAGCAAGTTTATCAAATAAGTCATATAAAACCCCTTTTAAAAACAATACTAATTTTTCCGAAAATTTCGGCAGAGTCTCCTTTGTAAATACCGGCCCCCAAAAAAGGGTACAACAAGAATATATGTAAAACCAACAAATAAGGCATCCCCAAGCGGGAGCTAGCTCTTCGCCATAAGGCGGTCACAAATCCCACGCAATATAAATGACAACAAGCATAATAAAGCATAAAGAAGCATGAAAAAGTAGCATGTCGGCTCAAGTGAGCTCGACCCCAAAATACAGCATAAAATCCACAAACCTCACAGTCTCATCTCTAGGTCAATATACAATAAATCTGATAGAAACAGTAGATGGAGTACACTAGATACAAGAATATACAAGAATGTACGAGGTGGTACAAAAGAAAAATAACATAACCCACCTATGAGCAAATCTCGAGCTCAGGCAAAAGAGGCAAAAGACAAGTGCGCCCGCCGCTACTGAACTGACGGAGCGGACCTGCAAAAGACTGTGGCACAACGGGGGTGAGTTGCCAACTCGTGAGTAATAAATAACATCTACAAAGGCTATCGTATGCATGCACACAAGCATCCTAGCATCTAAAATACAGGTATGACTGGATGCACTAGCAGGTGTGTATATAACATCAGTGTACTAATATGCATGCAACATGAAAATCTGAGGTCTCAATAGGTATATATAAGAAATATTTTATCTCTTTTTGTTTTTGAAACTCTTTTAGAATGCCAGCATAATGTCAATGAATCGACGAAAATCGGTGTCCAGCAACGACACCCAAAAGCTGTCTCAAATCTCATAAATGTATCTCTGGCCTCAGCCGTCCGGCTGACCCATCTCAAATATCAATATCTCATCATCTAGCGGCCACGGTCGGTATCCTCTGGATATCCGCCGTCCCAAACAGTCACCGGTAGGTAATCCGTCCCCTGCCAGGCTCAACGTCATCACCACATTCCTCTTGCCCCGGGGTACCTTACCGGGCCCACCATGTACCCGTGCCGGTTCCTCCACTCCTCGACACGGATTTCCAAATCCACAGCAAACTCATGGTGGACGACACTTACATCACTAGAAAACCGCAATTTTACATATTTTTAAAAAAATATAATAAGTTTAGAAATTTTGCGGCTTTCCCCCGAAATCCAGCAATATCATAAAATCTCCAGAAATCCACATAAGTGCATATATCAATGATAATGAATGCGTATGATATCAATAATCAAGTTGCGATGTGTGATTAATGGATTAAGCATGAACAATTAATATGATGAAGTACATGCACATGAATAGCAATTCTACGGTTTCATTTTAAGGAATTAAAGGCAATAGCACCAGTTTAAGTATCAATTAGTAAAAGTTTTAAATTTAAAAGTTATCTAGTGTGGTGGCATGGCAATTACCAGGGTGTGTGTGTAAACATGAATAGTGCTCGTGCTGCATATAAAAACCTGGTAATGGTGCATGTGTCCTACAATTGAGTTTGCGTATATGGGTATAACCTATCGATCTAATTGCAGCAATTATCATGCCAGTATTATTATTCTAATGTCACAAGTGATTATCCAATTTACTATTTTCCAGTTTACTAAATCTATCGGGCGACTTGCGCCATCCAGACGATCGTCCCCCGTAGATGTTAAATCTACTCACCGGGATTCCTGGCTAGCTGTGTCCGATCACCGCCTTTCCCTTTCGCGCCGCGTCAGACGTCTCCGCGACCGAACCTGTAATTTATATCAAATATAAGGTTACATATCAAGAACGACGCAAAACCCCAACGAAACTACTAAAGTTCTCTAGCTGGGTACAACGTGCACAAAGTGCGCGGACACACGCGAAAATCGCAAAAACTGCCGAAAAACGCCGATTTGGGTCACCCGGCAAAACTAAAACCCGACTACCCAAAAACCGCACTCACGCATCCTAAAAGTCGTAGGACAAGCCAACAAAATCATCAAGATACCACAATTAACTCATCACATAACTTCTATAAAAACTAGTAAGCAGAAATTGCAATTTGATGCAAACATCGACAATATAGCGACAAAGTCAACCCACCCAACGCCAACATTCCAAACTAACCAAAAAGTTAGCCAATACACCAATGCTAAACCATTAACTAAGCTTAAAAAACCTAATTTACATAACAAAACCTTCTCTTGATTTTTATAAATAGCAAACATAACTCAACTATATAAGAAATCCTTACTTTAACACTAAAATTTAGCCTAATAAGCAAATTAACCACTTAGCTTAAGGTTAGCAAAACACTAGATAGCAAATTAGGTTTAGTCAACACAAATTAGGTTTAATCAACTCACTAATCAAGCTTCAAATATCATTTTCCATACATAACCCTCTCTTGAAAAACCTTAAAACAACAACTTTACACTAAAATCAACTTCTAAAATTACCTAAATTAGTATAATTAAAGACTACTTAATAAGATAACCATATAGATTAGTTTACTAACAACTAGATTAACAAAATAACAACTTAATTAATTATCATGGTTCAAAACCTAGTTAGAATTTTCAAACAAAAATCTAAGAAAACTAGATTAACTACACTAAACTAACACTAAACCATAACACATAAGCACTTAAACAAGGAATTTAACAAGATGGAATTTATACCTCTTGATCAATAGATCAAGCAAGAAAGTTTCCTCCAAATGATGGCCTCAAACACCAAGATCCAAGCAAGAATGGCTAAGGAAAATGATAGCATAAGGAAATTGTTTGGATTTTTGGAATTAATTCATGGATTTTGATGCATTTCCTTGAAGGAAATTGAAGAAAAATGCAAAGAAAAGAGATGAGAAAGAGGGGTGCAGGTTTCGGCCAGGTTGGAGGTATGGGGGAGGGTGTGGGGTGAGTGGGAAGGTCAAGGGTCAAGTTTTAAAGTCAATGTATCATACATTTATCCAATATATTAAAATAAATACCATAAACTATCAATTAACTCAAGAAACAACTCAAGAAAGAGAGAGGTCAGAATTTTCTGGTCTTGGCCAAGGATTGGGCTGTTCTTGGGCTGAGGAAAAAGATAGAGGGGTTTTACAAAAGAAATTTTATGCAAAAAGGCCCCCTACAACTCACAAATTGCAAGTTTTAGCCCAAAAATTCAATAATTTCGTTTCAATTCATAAAAATTGGTTAAAAATCAAAATAAATTACTAAAAATTCATGTTATCACTAGAATATAATTATCATAATTTTTGAGATTAAAATTAGCCCGGAAAAATTTGTATTTATCGCTTATTTAAAGTATTTTCTTACCGGCTTAAAATAATATTAAAAAAATTGAAAAATAGGGAAAAATTTTTAAATGACCAAAATTTCATAATTAACTCATTAGTCACTAAAAACAAGTAATTACCTATCCATTTTAAGTATAATTAGCCCTAAACTGCAAAATATCGAGAAAGACGGTTTTCGGAAAAATACCGAATTTTCACCGAATTTCAGGAAAACACCAAAACGACTTTTCAAGACGCTACAAAAACTATATGACTCGTGTGTGTGTGTGTGTGTATATGTGTGTGTATTCTTATATGTTGCGGTTACTACACCTTTTTCCATATATTCATGTTGTTCTTATAGCATTGCATGATTGTACTTGTGATTTCTTTTGTTATTATAAACTCATGTTGTCAGGACACTAGCACCACCATTATTGATGATGCGTATGCTCTACGTACACTTACTTGCCGGCTCACACACATCATTATCGGTAATTTCCATGTCACGTACACACTAGAATTAGTATTTCATTGATATAACCTGCTAGCTGGTAGTTCAACATATTAGTAGTATACTTGCTTTCATGTGCTAAATGAGATATTGCATTATTTTACTTAGATATCCATGCATGTGTATTTATCTATTTGTCATGAAATATTATGGGGCTTTATGCCGGTAAATCACTGTTTATTTACTCTCAATTTTGGGATTTAATATTTCCATGAGATTTCTGGATTATAAACTCATTGTTTATAAACTCATTTTCATTTCTAAAAGATAGAAAATTGCGGTTTTCTCGTATTATGATGTGAGAGTGTCCACCATGAGTTTTCTAGACTCTTAAGCAGTATCATACACCCGATTCGAGGAGGATGAACCGTCTGCGAATGCATGTTGGACCCGGTGCGGTACCCAGGACAATATGGTCGCAGATGATGGTGTTGAGCCCGACAGAGGAGCACTACCGACCAGTTATTTGTAACGCGGCGGATATCCGTATGATACCGACGTAGTCGTGAGATTTGATGATTTGGGCCAGTCCGGATTGCCGGATCCCGGGGCCAGTCCGGATTGCCGAAGCCTGAGATATTGAGATTTGATATTATAGGCCAATCCGGATTGCCGGAGCCCGAGATATTGAGACATTAAGATATTGGGATACATATTTTTGTGTCGATACTTGACACGGATTCTATGTTGATTTCATTGATGATATTTCGATTTTATAGGACGTGGGTGCTCATCAAGGCGGTATAGTCCATCAATCTCTGTCCCCGTGCCAATCGTTCGCTTTGCCTCACGCTCCTGAAAAACACATCCTCCAGAGAAAAAAATGGCGCTACAATTCAATTGCCGTGTCAGTTGGCTAACGGATAATAAGTTGAAAGAGAATCGAGACAAGTATAGAACAGAAGACAAAAGTAATATGATGTAACCTGAACTGAACCCGCTCCCACAATTTCAGCTGTAGTGCCATTTGCTAAAGTGATCGGGATGATTCCATCTCTCTCCTTATAGGAAGAATATATTTTGCGTCCCTATGATGTAATATGTAGTGCCAGAATCAATAATCCAAGAACGAGGAGCATTTGTTGGCGAGAGACAAGATATATGATTGCCTCTTGCCTTGATCAAATCTGAAGTGAGTGAAGACACCAGGAGACGAAGTCTTAGTATTTCATCATTTATGCAGAACCCTTCAAATTAGAAGACGATGAAGCCGATGTCATCATCATAGCCATTCGTAAACATCAAAGGTTCTCAATCAATCTATCAAACACCTGATGGGGTCGATTAAGCTCACTAGTTTCAACCACCAAATAACAAGAAATGGTGCTCTCGAAATCGAGGCAACCTCAAAATAATGCTCGTATCTGCAAACGAGCTTGAATCTACACACCAAAAGAAAGATCTCACCAAATACAATCAAGAATACCAACGAAAGCAATCTACATAGACTCCATCCAAATACCGTGATTGATCTCCTAAGATCCGATCCACGATCAAACTACTACAACTCAAACAAACAACCAACTCAATCGGATCCGATCACGGACTCCGACGACTCCAAAACACCGACAATACAATCATTCACGGAACTCATAATGAAAATAAGACTAATCAACTTCAATCGATCGAGAAATTACCTCAAAAATCCTCGTATTACTGTAGCAATCACCAAGAAAGAGCTCTAATTGATAGAGATTTGATGTGCTTAATTTTAATTACCGCAACTAAGACGGTTTCGCTTGGTAGCTAGTCGGATGAGTACAGGTCGATCCACGGAGAGATGGGAATCTTTTTCTTAGTGTTTTAACGAGTTAAGTCCAAATTGTCCAGGTTTGTTTAAGATTAACTATGTGCTAAATATATATAAAAAGAGCTTGTTAGGGTTAGGATTAGGTTAGTTTGTGTTAGGAGTCGCTCATTTCTTTCGTTGTCACTCTTAATATCGATGTTACGGTAATCGGCAACAACGGGGATTAGCACGACTAGGAAGGAAACTTGCGAATATAAGCTAGACTTTCCAGCGCTTAGTTCCTTCCTTTTGGTCCTTGTCCGTCCATTCTTTGCTCTTAGCCGTAACCTCCGGTCAATTCAACCACAACCGGTCTCACTAGGGTGTCACCGCTATCATGTAGGATAGGGTGCCGTAGGGAGCGGCTTGTGGTTAAATTGACGGGAGTCCGAATCAAGATGTTGGGCAAACAAAAGAGTGAGATTTCCTTCTCTCAAACTTCCCTTATCCTACCCTAACAAGTGAGAAACTACTCACCCATTATAAAGAAAAAGAAAATAAAACAAAGAAAGAAGCTAGAAAGAAATGAGTTAGAGAATCATAACTAGCTATTTCGGACCTCACTTAGACAAGGATCACACTTAAGTATCATTGTTGTAAGGATAAAGGAAAAGAGAAAAAGATAAACAAACAAACAAATAACTACTTTAACAAATAAAATTACAAGCAAAATATAAGAACTCAATTATAAGACATGCATGTTAAAAGAACTCTTCTTTATTCCTCATTCACTCATAAACTCACTACAATATCAATAGAGAAGAGATGAAGAGGAACAGAAATTTACAAATTATTATCCTAAATTCTAATACAAGAAAGGCATCCTTTATTTGGCTTGAAACTGGGCTATCTATAGGCAGATACAAGAAACCCTAGGGCTAAAATCTGAACCCAAATGAAGTTACAAAACTAACCCAAAAATCCGATCCATCACTGAGTTGACTCGGCCGCGGAACCGCCGCATAAATGCCACATTGGCCACGGTTCCGCGGCCCTTTAGGTGAATTGATGTGTCGTTTTTTCTGGGGTTTTCCATGTTACTGTTCTTCTCTGTTTAGTACACTTGGTTTCTCAGAATCTCTTCATTATTCTCCCAGATTCTCAACAATCCAAAAAGATGAAAAGAATGTGGACTTTTGCCTTGATCTTCTTGAGCTCCGCGTTATAAACTTGGTTCTTGTGCTACCTCCTTGTGCTTTGTGCATGAATGACCTTTGATTGCCATTATGTCCCTTGAACTGGTAGGCGGCATATGACGGATGGTGAGCGGAGACCCGTATTTTTATCTGTTGTTGGCAGTTGTCCTGAATTTGTCGCGACTATTCTTGATTTTTATTGTTTAGAGCTGAGAACCTGTAACCTGCAATTATTTAGCAAACACGGATCAAGAGTACCTACCTATATACAATGCGATCAAGAATGGGCGGTATAAAAGTGCAAAAATCTGATATGAACAAATACCCCCAAACTTATCTTTTGCTTGTCCCGAGCAAAGCCATTTTATTCAAAAAAAGTCCTAACCTCATTTTCGCAGGGAACGCGATTGCACTGAGCTTGTGCAACAAGCCGTTAACCTCTAGGTTGCCCTAGAGGAGGATTTTTGTCTCCTGAGGGTTTTCAGCGGATACTACCCACAAAATCCGATCAAATTGGTCGTCGACTCTAATCCTACAGTTCAACATTCTAGCAAGAAACCCTATTATCTTTAACTTAGAAAACAGCATCCCTTATTCTTCACACTTCCTTTTCATTTAACTTAAGATCCTATACGTTTTGCCAGTTTATAAAGCTCTCAGCGTCTCTTAAGTTTTCCTTCTAAAACGCAATCTCAAATCCATAATTTTTATCTCTATTGAAGATATAAGCCCTATTTTTCATTCTTATCTCTCCTCCAAACTCCGATCATATACCGCTACGTGTGTGTAAATATCACCCATACACTTAGAAATTCAATTCAAGCTATAATACCCTTACCTTAATACATAGCACTGCTTCTTCTTTATTAATGGTGGACGGATTTGCTCACACATCTTTCATGCGACTATTACAGCTTCCTGAGGCATTAATCAGTCGATTACTGAATGTGTGAGCATTTAAAGCGTAAATAGCAATTTCCAGGTCTTGTACTTTTTTATTTTTTTTAATCTATTTTTTTATTTATTTCAAGATCGGATATATTTTTCAATGATGCTCTTTTGGTGGTTAGCTTTAAATACCGTTTTTTTCTTTCATACTAGGCTTTCAGGCAAGAGTATTTCTAGGTATCCTCCACTATCCCAAGTTTCAAGGTGCGTGTATGTGCGATTTGTAGGGTATATATTTTCAGAATTTGGACTTAAGATTAAGAATTATTTTTCAGACTTACTCTTCAAATAAAGCTTTCAATACACTTCCCTCATTTCAACTTAGCCCAAGAACTGAACTATAAATTGTTTATTTCTAAATAAACTGCAAGAACGTATATTTTCTACAGTTATACTTCAAGAAAGGTTATTTTTAGGGTTTTTAATTTACTAACTTTAGGATTTAGTTTTTTTCTAACTAGTCAACCGTCATGTCGAACTTGAGTCAAAAATGACCAATATTGAAATTTTTCACTTTTTTTCATTTTTTTTTCATTTTTTTATTTTTATTATTATTTTTTCATTTTTTTATAATAATGCAATGCAGAAAAATGTGATGCGGAATTTAAACATGCAAAGTAAAAGAACAAATATTTACATAAATAAAAAAACGTGCCGATGCAAGGATAACTATTTACAACAAAACCCCACCCCCAAACTGACTCACGGCAGTGCCCTCACTGCTATCTACGGCGTCTCCTAGACGCGGCATCACTCGTTCTGGCTTCACTCATGTCCGTTCCACGACCCCTCGATCTCGCTCTTTCCTCTCATGCCAGCAGGGTAGACATTCTATGTTCAAGACTCGTCAAACGCTGATCAAAATTTGTCAGCATCCCCAACACTCTCTCTACCCCTATGGGTACGTCGTAGCAAGCGTGCTTGCGCGGCGGGGGTTAGCTCTTCATCGCTCGCTGTGGAGCTCAAGCTGGCCGTCTTTGCCATCACATCTTCGGCCGGCTCGGTGCGCGACCATAACACATGAAGTCTCGTGTATGATGTGGAGACACCCTCAAGAAAGGGTCAAATGAGAACCCCACCATGCATAAAAGTATCGAATTCCTCAACAGAAAAGAAATAGTGATACAATTGTGTCACTAACATTGGGCATGGGTAATTGGTTGCCCCCTTACCGGCGCCAACCGAGTGTAAAAGCACAGTGCACATGTCATAACTAGGGTTCTTCATCATTAATGTGTGTACAATGTGTAGGGATGGGGTGAAAAAGGTGGTGTTATGAGAACTTCCAAAGATGTTTTGTGCCCAACGGCACACGGTTAAGATGTTCGCATACAGCGTTTATGCTTGAATGCCCTTCCTAGGTTCCCTAGAACAATCATCGTCCATCAACGGCATGTAATCCTCAAAGCGGAGGGGTTGATCGTGTACGGGGATACGAGGTATCAAAGTGACTTCGTGAATGAAATTCGTATCTATAACAATTTCCCGATCCCCCCACAACAAGCGTATAAACCTGTATTTAGCTAAACAACCCTCCTCCATACTTTCAAAGAAATGCGCAACGAGATCCGAAATCGCGAACGCGTTTGGATGGTTATACAACAAGAAATTTCATCCGTGTTTCCGGATCTCGTCACCAAAGTAGCTACCATAAACGTCATGGGTAAATAATTGGGAGAAATCACGTTCAAATTGAAAAGTAGAAGCCATGGACAGAAAATGCAGAACTTGTAAATCTACATAGAGGAGATGAGAAATCAAACCTCCTCTGAAAATTTCAGAGGAAGAAACTTCTGGACGGCGGCGGATCGGCGGTGGAAAAGGGATTCGGCAGCGGTTCCGCGGCGGGTAGAGGCGATCGCTGGTGGAATCTTCAGTGGCGACTAGGGTTTTCTGTTTTGGTTTGAATGGAGGCTCTGGAAATGCAGAGAAAGAGAGATAGGGTGTATTTATAGGGGCGGTTAATAAAAGGGGTTTATTTGTATAAAAGTCTTCCTAAAAAGAAGAAATTATTTATTCTTTTTTACAGATAGAACTGAATATTTACAAAAGCACCCCCCTTCTTTTTTTCTTTTTTTTATTCTTTTTTTATTTCAAATGGGAATTTCACTAGGCAAGAAATATCCCGACACAAAAAAACAAAATGGATATGCGCCGGACAAGAATAACCATTATATATATATATACAAGATGGTATATACATACCTCAAACTTATTTGAAACAGTGTTTCCACTGCTTATGGCTGGATAACCGAAGTTTGGTGCTAAGCGAAGAAAGATTAGTCAATATAAACCGGCTCCTGCAACATCAGGAGCTCCTCCGATGGTTCTGCGGTGAGGAACGGTTTTATTCTGTGCCCGTTCACTTTGAATAGTGAACCGTCCTCTGGATTCTCCAAATCCACCGCGTCGTGCGGGTATACACTCGGCACAAAAAAGGGTTCTTTCCAGCGAGATCGAAACTTACCGGGATAGAAATGGAGTCGGGTGTCGTAAAGAAATACATGTTGTCCAGGCGTGAAGATTTTGCGCGTAGGGTGTTTATCATGAAACACCTTCGTTCGGTTCTTTATAACAACCGCGTTTTCATAAGCTTCATCCCGAAGCTAAGCTCGTTCAGTTCGTTGAGTTGCAGCTTCCGATAGCTGCCCGCATCTTCAAGGTTTAGGTGCAGCTCTTTGATCGTCCAAAATGCGCGATACTCGATTTCCACAGGAAAGTGGCAAGCCTTTCAATAAGCCGATAGGGAGACATTCCAAGATGAGTCTTGTATGCAGTGCGGAATGCCCAAAGGGTATCAGTTAGTTTCAAAGACCAATCTTTACGGTTCTTGAAAACTGTTTTCTCCAAAATCTGCTTGATTTGCAGATTTGAAACTTCGGCTTACCCACATGTTTGAAGTGGTAGGGCATGGATAGCTTATGATTAATTGAGTATTTCCATATCAAGGCCTCGAAAGACCTATTACAGAAATGTGTCCCATTGTCGCTAATGATCGTGCGGGGGTGCCCGAACCGGGAAAAGATGTTTTCTTTAAAGAATCTAACGACAACCTTGTTGTCGTTCGTCCGGCTTGGCACTGCCTCGACCCATTTAGAGACATAATCAACAGCTAAGAGAATATACAGGTTCCCAAAAGAGCTGGGAAACGGCCCCATGAAATCAATTCCCCAAACATCGAAAATCTCAACCAAGATTGGTTGAAGCGGCATCTAGTTTCTCTTGAAAATCCGGCTCAAGTGTTGGCACCGAGAGCAAGTCTTGCAGTAATCATGGGCATCTTTGAAGAGTTGTGGGCAGTAAAAGCCACATTGCAAGACTTTCTCAGCTGTCTTTCTTGGGCCAAAATGCCCGTCAAACGCTTGATCGTGGCAAAACAACAGCACACTCTTGAACTGTCTTTCTTGGGCCAAAATGCCCGTCAAACGCTTGATCGTGGCAAAACAACAGCACACTCTTGAACTCATTATCAGGAACACACCGACGAATAATTTGGTCTGGACAATACTTGAACAGGTAGGGTTCGTCCCAGTAAAAGTGTTTTACTTGGGATAAAAATCGAAGTCTGTCCTGACTTAATCATTCGTTCTGTATTAGTCCTGGCGCCAAATAGTTCACAATATCTGCGAACCAGGGTTCGCACTATACTGTCAAGAGTTGTTCATCATGAAAAACATCGTTAATTGGGAAAGGAAGCGTCGGCGAAGAAGAAAGTCATGAAAGATTGCCGGCCACTACGTTTTCACATCCTCTTTTGTCCTTAATGACAAGGTCAAATTCTTGAAGTAAGAGGATCCAACGTATTAACCGAGATTTTGCATCCTTTTTCGCAAAAAGATATCGTGCGGTGTATACAATGACTGGAGAGCCGATCAAATAAGGCCTGAATTTCTCTAAAGCAAACACAACAGCCAAGAACTCTTTCTCGATAGTTGTGCAATTCATTTGGACGTCATTCAGGATCCTGCTTGCGTAGTAGATTACGTGCGGCATTTTATCGATGCGTTATCCTAGGACCGCACCGATAGCAAAGTCGGATGCATCGCACATAATCTCAAAGGGATACGTCCAATCAGGTGAAGAAAGAACGGAGCATGGGTGAGTGAGCTTTTTCAATGATTCGAAAGCAGTCAAACAGCTCGAGTCGAAGTTGAATGTGGTATCCTTGGCCAGAAGAAGTCAAGGGTCTAGCAATCTTGCTAAAGTCCTTGATGAACCGTCTGCAAAACCCGGCGTGGCTAAGGAAAGCTCGGATATCTCTGACGCATCTGGGAAGAGGGAGATTGGAAATGACTTCAATCTTTACTTTGTCAACCTCAATGCCATTTCGCGAAATGATGTCCTAGGACAATACCTTCGCGTACCATGAAGTGGCATTTTTCCCAGTTTAAAGTGAGGTTTTTATCCTTACATCAGGTAAGGACAGCGTCAAGATGTCGCAGACACTCGTCAAAAGAATCGCCAAAAATGGAGAAATCTTCCATGAATATCTCCAAAAATTTCTCAACCATGTCAGAGAAAATTCTCATCATACACCGCTGAAAGGTAGCGGGAGCATTGCATAGCCCAAAGGACGGCGATATGCGAACGTGCCGAAAGGACAAGTGAACGTGGTTTTGTCCTGTTCTTTCTCGGCGATAGGAATCTAGTTGTAACCTGAGTAGCCGTCCAGAAAACAGTAGTACTCATGTCCAGCTAATCTTTCAAGCATTTGGTCAATGAATGTAGCGGAAAGTGATCTTTCAGCGTTGCGGCGTTGAGCTTTCGATGATCAATGCATACTCGCCACCCTGTCTGGGTGCGAGTAAGGATCAACTCATTCGCCTCGTTTGTGATAACCGTAATGCCCGACTTTTTAGGGACAACGTATATAGGACTGACCTACTGGCTGTCTGAGATAGGGTAAATGATACCACTATCCAAACATTTGACGATTTCCTTCTTCACAGCCTCCTTCATGACTGGATTTAACCGCTTCTGTGGTTCCCTGGCTAGTTTGGCATCATCCATCAGGTGAATGTGATGTTCAACGATCAGGGGACTAATCCCCTTAATGTCTGCCATCGTCCAGAAGCTTCTCCCTCTGAAATTTTCAGAGGAGGTTTGATTTCTCATCTCCTCTCTGTAGATTTACAAGTTTTGCATTCTCTGTCCATGGCTCCTACTTTTCAATTTGAACGTGATTTCTCCCAATTATTTACCCATGACGTTTATGGTAGCTACTTTGTCGACGAGATCCGAAAACGCGGATGGAATTTCCTGTTGTATAATCATCCAAACGCGTTCGCGATTCCGGATCTCGTTGCGTGCTTCTTTGAAAATATGGAGGATGGTTGTTCAGCTAAATACGGGTTTATACGCTTGTTGTGGGGGGTCGGGAAATTGTTATAGATAGGAATTTCATTCACAAAGTCACTTTGATGCCTCATATCTCCGTACACAACCCTTCCGCTTTGAGGATTACATGCCGTTGATGGGCGATAATTGTTCTAGGGAACCTAGGAAGGGCATTCAAGCACGAACGCTGTATGCGAACATCTTAACCGTGTGCTGTTGGACACAAAACATCTTTGGAAGTCCGCATAACACCACCTTTTTCACCTCATCCTTACACATTGTGCACACATTAATGATGAAGAACCATAGTTATGACATGTGCACTGTGCTTTTACACTCGATTGGCGCCGGTAAAGGGGCAGCCAATTAACCATGCCCGCGACACAATTGTGTCGCTATTTCCTTTCTGTTGAGGAATTCGATACTTTTATGCATGGTGGGGTTCCCATTCGATCCCTTCTTGAGGGTGTCTCCACATCATACACAAGACTTCATGGGTTATGGTTGCGCACCGAGCCGGCCGAAGATGTGATGGCGAAGACACCCAGCTTGAGCTCCACAGCGAGCGATGAAGAGCTAACCCCCGCCGCGCAAGCACGCTTGCTACAACGTACCCATAGGGGTAGACAGTGTTAGTTATATGTATGCCCTAGAGGCCATTACTATACATAGGATGTATATTGTAGTGGATGCTGGGACATATATAGGGAGGACTTTCTTGCTCGACATGATAGTATGCTATCTGGTTGATCTTTACCTTAACGTGTATACTGTTTGTCTTTCTGTTACATGTTGGTAAAGCCCTTAGGATGTGTACTTGACTACCCGGACTATGATGCGGATCATACTAGTGGGGACATGGTAGTCCATAAGTGCATCCTTCAAAGTCCCTAGTCGTGGGTGTATCGAGACGGGGCATCGATATACCAGTGTAGACTAGCGTATACCTTCTCGACCCACACAGATGGGCGATGGATGATCCCATATCCATCGGTGTTTGACATCAGAGATGATATACGGGTGCTCAGTAGAGACTGGGTACACTGGACGGACTCGCCGAGAACTCCCAGATGGTATTATACCTCACGTCAGATGGCAGTTCTCTGGTAACACTGGTACAGAGTAGTCTGTTGACCCGAGATCGTCATAGAGTCTTGTGTGGTTCCCACTGTGCTTTGATTTCCATCTTACCACGTCCAAGAGGGCGTGCAAAACGGTGGTTTTTGGGTACAGTCCCGAATCACATGGAGGCAATGAGCGATAGGAGGGGATTCGTCTCTCCCGGTATAGAGAGTTGATGTTGCGCTGTGTTTGATTGGCTATAACAGGAAATCCCTGGCCAGGGTTGCTGAGATTTACTGGTAAGTATTACCAGTAGTTTCTCGAATAGTTATGGACCTCATATCGACACGACTTATCGAGCTATTGGGGTCTGACGTTTACCACCCCTAGGCGAGATATGCGACATATCAGACGATCAGACCGGACTGTACGGTAGTGTTACTGGTTGGATTCACTGGAGTGTGAGCGGGCTTGCTCGTCGATCTTCAGATCGCTCAATACCCGGGTGGCCGTTACGTTTAGCAGACCGCTTACGGCTTGTGGATGCTTGATATGATCATCATCTGCTGCCGGCGTATTGACGAGTCTTTAGAGTCCTACACAGAGGTTTCCTGGCTCAAGCGAAACGAAATAGGAACGCATATGAGATATGTGCGGGACCGAGAATAATACCAGTATGTGATACTGTATTCGATTCTCGCGATGTGACATTGATCGGTTATATGCGATATAGCCGGGTTATCGGATCAAGTGTTGATTCGATAAGTTGTTACTAATGATACTAGTCGGTTATATGCGATATGACCGGATCGTTAAATCAAGTGTTGATTTAATGATTTAATGCATAATTATATATTTGATATATTACTTTGCATTAACTAGTATCGGTTCACTTTAAATGGATTTTCTCGCTCGGGTGTGCACATTGTATATTCGATATAGTTTTGTGCACTTGCTTGTATCATGTTTGATGATACATGCCTTATGGTTAAGTGTTAAGAATTAAACTATAGTTAAGTGGGTGATTAGGGTTTTTGATTTCATTTTATTCATTTATCTTTTTGGAAAAAAGAAAAGGCAAAATGAGGAAAATGGTTGCTTTCTTTTGTTCATTCATGAACCTTCATGAAGACATTGACTTAATGACCATTTTGTCTCATGCTTAACCCTAACCACTCACTTAAACCTTAGTTAACTCTCTACATCTAAACATGGTTCAATATATGATAAGGATTGATTTTTCTTTTCTATCATAATATTCTTATCATAATATTTTAGCTTCTTCTTCTTCTTCCTTCAAGTGAAGAAAAGCTTGACCATCAATGGCAACTTGATGAAATGAGTGAGAAATCCAATTCTAAAGTCTACCCACTTCCTATTTCTTCATCCTCTACCTCTTGCCAAGTAGTAGAGTGTGTTTCCTTCACAAGTTTTCATGGCAAGGTGAAGGTGGAGCTTGATTTAGCGATGCCTCGACGTAGATCATCTTCGGCATGGACATCGACGACCTAGCTCGCTTATTCTTCGACGAAGCCGACGCTGGAGTCCGGATTCTTTTTGGACAGCGGAGGGGACTTCGTTGCGGAGCTATGGAGGTGGAGCACCGGATCTACAAAGGTTGTATTTCCGTATCTCTTAGTTAATTGTTAACTAGTTATCTTTTCGCCTAGAAATCTAGTCGACGATCCGTACACTAAGGTTTCTCGGCACCAGATTTTTTGAAATTGGCATGGTTGATACCTTGTGAGACCTCACTAGAGTGCCTAGGAACCCTACAGTGGTATCAGAGCCTAGCTAGAGCCTTAGGCGAAGTCTAGACGGAATTTGAAGCCCGAACGAACCCGAAACCCGATCACAAACTTGCTCTCTGTCCAATTTTTAAAATCTGGTCTTTTTCCAAATTAAAAATATGCAGAAAATCAAGCAGGGTTTTCTAAGAATTACTGAAAATTTCGTGGACCTAATTCCACTTTCCCACCGCGTTTCCGCGGCATGAGCAAGGCTCAGGCGGCGGATCCGCGGCCGTACAGCCACATTATTTAAATTATTTTGTACAGTAATTCTTAGTTTCCAGTGGTGATTTGTCTGGGAATTTTTAATAATTTTTCAAGAGCTGAATTTTCTGCAGTTGTTTTGGGGATTCGGTGTTTCGATCGGATTATCAAATTTTGTCTGTGTGGCTTTCCGGATAAATTTTAGAATATGTTAAAAAGTTCGACCGGATATAAATACCCAATTTTTCCCCTGTCGGGAAATTTCCAAGTGTTGGACTTTTCCGTAGTTTAACGACGTTCTAAGTAGTGCAAGTAACGCGATGGACCCTCTAGAAGACAACAAACCTTAACTCGATTATGTGACCGTCTTGAACTGCCCTTTGAACCTTCGGGTTTGGGACAGTACGGCGTGCCACATGTGAGGCGTTGGCTTGACCCTTCTACGGCTGGACCGTTGGTACTGAGGCACGAACTGAATATTTTTAGACTTATTTCATGTGTTGATCTGTATTGGGAAAACTTGGGTGTTCGAATGTTCAATCGGAAAGTTTAACATTTTCTGTTTATCCGGAATGTGATACAACAATTGGAATTCACAAAAGTTATATGATAACTAAATGAATGTTATAAACATAGCAGTTTAGTCTCACTTGATCGGTTGCCACGGAATTTTGATGCGATCAAAAGTCCGTCGCAATCACGTAGCGTACGCGGATACTCGCCGGGTAAACTTAATAGACAGCTTCACTCCATAACCCCGACCAAGTGACTGTAGGAGAACCCCGTCGCCGAAAGCATCCGTTCGGGTGCTCGCGGTAGCGGTGTTCCGCCTTGGTGCACTTCGTCGACGGTATCGGGGGTGCGGCCGCCTACTGAAGTTTGCGATGAGTATTCGATCAAAATGTCGGGAATCTTGTTGAATTGCCCGACTTGATATTGAAAAGAGTTTTCGATTTTGAGTCTAAAATGCGGGGTTTATAATTGTTAGGCATGCGATGTCTAAGTAATTCATTTGGTCAGGCATGCGATGTCTGAGGTGGTTGCGGATTCCAACTGTTGTAGTTTTACACTTTCTTTTCTGTGACCGTAAGTGTAATACGTGATATCGCCGGTTTCGTTGCTATATGTCAACGACAATTGGGATACGCATGTTTACTTACGTTGATGACATGTGATGTTATGTGTTGCTGGATATGTTATATTGGATCGTCGTGTTTGAATAGCCGGGGGTTTTTATGTGAGATGAGTGTTTTTCATTTTCAATCATGTAAAAACTTGTGTGTAATATTCTTTTATTGGGGCACTTCCAGGTTGCGGAAGATGTCACCTTTTGTATATTATTTACTTTTCCGCACTAGGATAGACCCAAGGAGGAGGGCACAAGTAACCGGGTTCTGGAGTCCAGTGGGAGACCAACTCGAGGAGTCGAGTCCGGGTCTCCTAACTCTAGAATTGGCAGGGTTGCTTGCCGCTCTCGTAGAGGTCTAGGGGTGTGGGTTTGGCTATTCATCACGACCGTGGAATCCGTGTTTTATACTGGCTCGTATTGAAAACACGGACGTCCTAGTATATCCAATATTTCATATGATTCTTCTGCTGCGATATCTGTGATGTGATCATGTGATGTTCTGTGATAGATACAGTATATAGTATATATGATATATTATATAGGCGTTACTTATGTTTTACACCCGTGCTAGCCCTGCCCCGCTCTGCCGTTAGTTACCTAACCTAACGGTGCACGAGGGGACATCGAGGCGAATGCGGATGGCATAAGTGTACGTCGTATTTATCTGTGATGATTAGGTACTTAAATGATGAGACTTCATTAATGTGATTAATGAAATAAAAGAAACCTAAGATGTTGTAGAATCGAATTTCAAAATAAAACAGGTAGCTACAGTTCTTGCTTTGCACAGAGGTATATGTGATATATCCTGCACATTATTCGATGAGGAAAGGACCGAGATCCATTCACCGGGAGTGACTCCTTTAGCAATAACTGGCCGATGCTACACACTCGGTTTGTCTTTTGATTGCTTTTAAGAGTTTTTGCTTTGCACAGTGATATATATGATATATCCAGCACCTCATTCGACGAGGAAAGGACCGACGATCCCTTCACCGGGAGTGACTCCTTTAGCAAAACTGGAAAAGCCTCAAAAGCACTCCATTTTAAAATCATTTGATTCTACAACGATATAAAGTTCATTACGCAATAGGTTTTCAGAAAAACCTGTCGTAGCCCTCCGTCATTTCAGATAAGTAATAGTTAGTATTCGTGCTGCGTTTGTTGACTCAGTCAAGGCGTAGTGTGCGGTAGCTGATTATTGCTTATCTGCAAAGCATATGATGCGATTGGATTAGGGTAGTCGTGCGGCCTTGTTGACTCAGTCAAGGGTCGTGCGGGTGGGTTTAATTCAATCGAGAAATGACGGGTTGAACTTTACTTGCGGTCTATGGTTTGTTGACTCAGTCAAGGTCATAGATCGCATGGGGCAAAATATTATCGGGAATTTCAAGTGTTGAAATTTGCAATGAGATTGCATACCTTCTATGAGATAGTTGGATCCCGATACCCGCTGTGAGTAATTGTTACTCCTGGGAGAGTTTTATACATTACAATTAGCCGATCAAGTAGGTGTCTAGAAAGGTGTCTACGGGGTTACGCCTCTGGGAAAACGAGGTTTACATTAATTAGGTTCGTGCGAAAGCACGGGGGACCTCCCTCAAAGTACCGACACAGGCCTGGCTGAAAGATTGACGAACTTGTAGTGTGTAATTAATCCCGGCTAGTCTTTCCTTTTAAGGTTTAAAGGAAGATTTGATAAAAAGCAGTGGGAGCCATCCTGATTAGATAAAATAAAAACCAATCTATTCTTGACAGAGCGCACGCTGAGTGTTTTCTTCTCTCTCTCGGTAGCGACCATATCACGCCTTAATCAAGATAATAATACGGAATATTGACCGAACCCGCTTGTTATACTGAGCTGGGGAACGTTGGTCCCGCTCCAACTTATAATTGTTATAAGACAGAGTAGGAAATTGGGGATTACCAGAATTCCCGTGCCGCCCAAACGAAGAGAGTGCATGCTAATGCATCATCTTCGGGTGTGTTCATTATACAGAACTGTTTCTCAGTATTCTTTACGTCCTGGGTATGTGATACCAGATCAGGATCCCAGATATGTAATATGTTACATAGGGCTACAGAAAGGTAGAGAACTGAGAACGGGTGATAAGTTTCATGAGGCAGAAAACGGGGCAAGAGTTGCAGCCAAGTCTGTTGGTCACTGTCACCCTGTATTACCAATACATTGATTCTGAACGAATGTTATTAGATACCGAACCTGATATACAAAATCATATCTATCTCTTTATTAGTAAAGAAATGATAAAATTTTGTATAGTTGGATAATGTTTTGAACATTTCCTATATCAAAAGTTGATCGGTTCAGGCACGTTATCTAAAAGCATTATTGTTCTAAATCAAACTACAGTTCTTTAGTATACGGAACACACACAAGAGGAAGAGTTCAGAAATGAACGAATTCTTCTTAAGGCATTGTAGACTAGATCATATCAATACGACCCGACTAGCTAAAGTTACATGTAGATGCATATTTAAATCAGTTTGAATTTACATCTTGTGAAACTTGCCAGTCATGTCACAAAGATATAATGACACCAGCTCTGTTTATTGAAAACAGAGAAAGAGTTAGTGAACTCTTGGGATGATGCATGTTGATGTATGTTAGGTCCCCGGTCTACATATGCCAGGACTGGTTCTTTGTACTTCGTTACATTCTCTGATAATCTCTCAAGATTCAGACATATGTTCCTGTTGAAACACAAGTCTGAACCTTTTGAGATATTCACAGAATATAAGTTAGAAGTAGAGAACCAATACGGGTATAAGTATTATGTCCTTTGATGAGATCAAGGAGGAGAATACTTGAGCACGGAATTCCTGGACTATTCTAAAGGAGAATGAGATTCTCTCTCGGCATTACTCCTCCGGATACCCCATAGCACAATGGTATATCGGGGCGGAGCGATCACACCCTATATGATAAGGTGTGCTCTATGATGAGTACTACTGAGTTACCTTTTTCCTTTTGGGTGTTATGCACTTGAGAAGCTGCATACCTATTGAATAGGGTTCCAATCAAATCAGTTGCCTACCGTTTCATATTTGATATGATAAGGGAAGAGCCCATCTCTCAAGTTAGTTGAGATTTGGGGTTGTCCAGCCTATGTCTGAAAAGCAAAATCCGGACAAGCTCGAGGCAAGGTCTGTAATGTAGAACTGGAAAGATTCCAGCTATACAAACTACAGCTGATGATTTGATAGAACCAAAGGATTCAATAGTTACCAATGAACCTCAGCCTCTCCGCCGATCTAGTAGGGTTCCTCACCCACCTGAGAGATACTTCGATTTCTCTATGACAGTGGGAGCGAGGATCGCATCATAAGATGATGACCCAACTAGTTTCGAGCTGGCCATCAGGAGTGGGACTCTGTAAGAATGGCTGGATGTTTAGCGATCTGAGATGGAATCCTTATACACCAACAAAGTATGGACTTTGGTTGCTATAACTGAAGGGTTAAATCCCCATCAGGAGCAAGTATATCTTGAGAAGATTACTTGGTGTAGATGGAAAAGTTCAGACTTTCAAAGCTAGACTTGTTAAAGGTTTGCATAATTGACCAGATATGGATCATAATGAAACCTTTTTCTAAGGATCTATGCTTAAGTCCATCCAGATCCTACTTGTCACGGCTACATACCATGACTACGATATCTGGTGGTTGGGTGTCATGACTGCTTTTCTAAATGATGTTTTAGAAGAGTGCGTCTATAAGTACACAGCCAGAGGGCTTCGTAGACAGTGGGAGCAGCGGAAACGTGTGCAAGATACTTTATAGGAAAAAGCAGGCATCGCGGAGTTGGAACGTCTGTTTTGATGTAGTAGTCAAAGAGTTTGACATCATCAAAATGGTAGATGAACCTTGTATATACAAAAAAGGTAGTAGGGAGTATGGTGACGATCCTCGTAGAGTACGTGGATGACATACTCTTGATAGGGAAGGAGTTTCCTATGCTACGCTCGATCAATCTCCGCTTATCACTATGATTCTCCATATAGGATCAAATTGATACCTCCTAAATCCTGAGTTTTGAATCTATGAGATAGATTTAATTGGATGTTAGGATTCTCACTAGTTGTAGTGAGATTGTATCAATCGATCCTAGGGAGAATCATTGGAAGGGTTCCAGGGTGAAAGACGACTGAATGTCAGTCGCAGGCATTTCTTTACCCTCAGTAAAGGGACGGTATGTTGGAAGAGTTCCAAGCTAGATACCGTGACATACTAGACGATAAAGGCTGGATACATCGCTACTTAATATGCTACCAAAGAGGCTGTCTGGATGTATATTAGTTCATGAGATGAACTTAGTTCCTCCTATTGTATGACAATGGTGTTGTGGCTTATGCCAAGGAACGCCGGTCTCATCAGTGATCCAGACATATTCTATGGCAGTATCACTTGATCATGGAGATGGTTGATCTCCAGGGAGATCGAGGTTAGGAGAGTAGACTCAGAGGACAACACAGCGGATCCACTCACAAAGGCCTGTTCCCAGAGAGAGACTTTTATGGGATGGTTGAGTATGAGATACTGCAACCACTGCTACAGATGGCCCTAGTGCAAGTGGGAGATTGTTAGTTATATGTATGCCCTAGAGGCCATTACTATACATAGGATGTATATTGTAGTGGATGCTGGGACATATATAGGGAGGACTTTCTTGCTCGACATGATAGTATGCTATCTGGTTGATCTTTACCTTAACGTGTATACTGTTTGTCTTTCTGTTACATGTTGGTAAAGCCCTTAGGATGTGTACTTGACTACCCGGACTATGATGCGGATCATACTAGTGGGGACATGGTAGTCCATAAGTGCATCCTTCAAAGTCCCTAGTCGTGGGTGTATCGAGACGGGGCATCGATATACCAGTGTAGACTAGCGTATACCTTCTCGACCCATACAGATGGGCGATGGATGATCCCATATCCATCGGTGTTTGACATCAGAGATGATATACGGGTGCTCAGTAGAGACTGGGTACACTGGACGGACTCGCCGAGAACTCCCAGATGGTATTATACCTCACGTCAGATGGCAGTTCTCTGGTGACACTGGTACAGAGTAGTCTGTTGACCCGAGATCGTTATAGAGTCTTGTGTGATTCCCATTGTGCTTTGATTTCCATCTTACCACGTCCAAGAGGGCGTGCAAAACGGTGGTTTTTGGGTACAGTCCCGAATCACATGGAGGCAATGAGCGATAGGAGGGGATTCGTCTCTCCCGGTATAGGGAGTTGATGTTGCGCTGTGTTTGATTGGCTATAACAGGAAATCCCTGGCCAGGGTTGCTGAGATTTACTGGTAAGTGTTACCAGTAGTTTCTCGAATAGTTATAGACCTCATATCGACACGACTTATCGAGCTATTGGGGTCTGACGTTTACCACCCCTAGGCGAGATATGCGACATATCAGACGATCAGACCGGACTGTACGGTAGTGTTACTGGTTGGATTCACTGGAGTGTGAGCGGGCTTGCTCGTCGATCTTCAGATCGCTCAATACCCGGGTGGCCGTTACGTTTAGCAGACCGCTTGCGGCTTGTGGATGCTTGATATGATCATCATCTGCTGCCGGCGTATTGACGAGTCTTTAGAGTCCTACACAGAGGTTTCCTGGCTCAAGCGAAACGAAATAGGAGCGCATATGAGATATGTGCGGGACCGAGAATAATACCAGTATGTGATACTGTATTCGATTCTCGCGATGTGACATTGATCGGTTATATGCGATATAGCCGGGTTATCGGATCAAGTGTTGATTCGATAAGTTGTTACTAATGATACTAGTCGGTTATATGCGATATGACCGGATCGTTAAATCAAGTGTTGATTTAATGATTTAATGCATAATTATATATTTGATATATTACTTTGCATTAACTAGTATCGGTTCACTTTAAATGGATTTTCTCGCTCGGGTGTGCACATTGTATATTCGATATAGTTTTGTGCACTTGCTTGTATCATGTTTGATGATGCATGCCTTATGGTTAAGTGTTAAGAATTAAACTATAGTTAAGTGGGTGATTAGGGTTTTTGATTTCATTTTATTCATTTATCTTTTTGGAAAAAAGAAAAGGCAAAATGAGGAAAATGGTTGCTTTCTTTTGTTCATTCATGAACCTTCATGAAGACTTTGACTTAATGACCATTTTGTCTCATGCTTAACCCTAACCACTCACTTAAACCTTAGTTAACTCTCTACATCTAACCATGGTTCAATATATGATAAGGATTGATTTTTCTTTTCTATCATAATATTCTTATCATAATATTTTAGCTTCTTCTTCTTCTTCCTTCAAGTGAAGAAAAGCTTGACCATCAATGGCAACTTGATGAAATGAGTGAGAAATCCAATTCTAAAGTCTACCCACTTCCTATTTCTTCATTCTCTACCTCTTGCCAAGTAGTAGAGTGTGTTTCCTTCACAAGTTTTCATGGCAAGGTGAAGGTGGAGCTTGATTTAGCAATGCCTCGACGTAGATCATCTTCGGCATGGACATCGACGACCTAGCTCGCTTATTCTTCGACGAAGCCGACGCTGGAGTCCGGATTCTTTTTGGACAGCGGAGGGGACTTCGTTGCGGAGCTATGGAGGTGGAGCACCGGATCTACAAAGGTTGTATTTCCGTATCTCTTAGTTAATTGTTAACTAGTTATCTTTTCGCCTAGAAATCTAGTCGACGATCCGTACACTAGGGTTTCTCGGCACCAGATTTTTTGAAATTGGCATGGTTGATGCCTTGTGAGACCTCACTAGAGTGCCTAGGAACCCTACAGACAGGGTGTTGGGGATGCTGACAAATTTTGTTCAGCGTTTGACGAGGCTTGATTAAGGAATGTCTACGCTGCTGGCACGAAAGGAAAGAGCGAGATCGAGGGGTCATGGAAAGAACAGGAGTGAAGCCGGAACGAATGATGCCGTGTCTAGGAGACGTCGTAGGCAGCAGTGAGGGCCTGCTGTGAGTCAGTTTGGGGATAGGGTTTTATTGTAAATATCCTTGCATCTGCAAGAAAGGATTTTGTAATATATACAGATTTATGGCACAACTTCAAACAATCACAGTCAAAACATGCACAATCACACCTAGAACTATGGTCTTCAAAGTCCACTAGACTGCTCCTAACTGTTCCAAAGTGACAAGTTGTGAGATAACCCTCAAATCGTCTCTTCACTGACAATTGTGGCTAGGTAAGCACAAGTGAGGTAAGGAGGGTTCCGCTCACGAATCACCGTGAGACGAGCCTTTTAAAATTACCTCCTTACTTGTCTAGCCTAGGCACCATAAAGTCAAATTTAGATAAATGACCGAATACCCACAACCTTCCTCTGTCCTATTGAGCACAAGTCCTTAGTTGGCTGAGTCTAGATATTTTTTATTAAAGCTCAAGGGTAATGCGTATGCTTTTAGTAATTTTTAGGGTCTTAGGAAGGGCGATAAAATCCCCACCCAATCTGAATTGGTGTTATAGCCCCATAAAATCCGTATTATTTATGCAAAACAATAACAAACAAAAATCTAAAACACTTGCAAAAATTTATTTGGCGGCGGCGCAAAGGCTCCTGCACAAAAACAGTTTTATTGGAGAGGGGAAGAGAGTTTGCGCAAAGAATGCTGCAGAAAAAATAGTTCAGTGGAGTTCAGAAAAGGCAAAAAGAGGAGTGGAAAACTCACAAAAGATTTTAGGTGCTGACGTCACAGATTAACCGCGGTTCCGCGGTCAAACCTACACTTGTGCCGCGGTTCCGCGGCTTTACAGTCGATTGGGAGCTTCAAAATTCTTCCCTGTGCTAAATTCAGTCTCCTCTTCTTGGTTAGAGCCCTTGAATCTTGATTTGGTCACTGAATTTGCTCCAGAATTGTACAGTTAACAGTGGTTTCGTTTTGATCCGCCGCGGTGTAGCCGCGAGATATGGGTCCAACTCCCCACGACTTTGGCACTGAACCTGATCTTCTTCCTATTCTGCATACTTGCACAAAAAAGAATCAAAATAACAAGATGATTTTTTACAGTTTTTTTTTGTTATATATATATTCCCAAATTAACCCGAAATGACAAATAAACTACCGTCTTGACTGCAGCAATTAAAACTAAGCACACCAAATCTCTATCAACCAAATGGCGCCGTTGCCGGCAAGCTCAAAAACCCCAAACGGAGCACTTACTTAACTCCCAAATCGAACACAAAAATCCCAAATCGAACACAGACTGAGCACTAAATCTCCAAATCGAACTTCGGAATCTCCATCGAACATCATCAGAGCACTTAATCTCCAAAAAAACACTTAATCTCCAAAAAAAACGCTTAATCTTACAAAATGCGTTTTTCCTGATGTCAGACTAACAAAGTGGCTCAGACATACAAAATCCATGTCAGACATACAAAATGTGTCATGCATTATGCAAACCGACATACAAAATACGTCATACACTATGCTAACTTTCCCTAAAGCTGTTTCGTCAAAAAAAAATCCATTCCCTAGCACTGAACGTTAGAAGAGGGTCATTTACTTGTGCTTCGTTGTATGCTGAACTCAGCATTCAGAATTTTAGGTTAAGAACTTTAGTGCATGTCTTCCTGACTTTTTTATAACATTTGGGATCACCAGAAATTTGCCTATTACATACTTAAGTATACAATATCACCATGTATGTACATTTTTCCTGACGTCCCCGTTTATGTATAAATCAACTGCTTGACGATCTGTATCCCATATCCTACTTTTTTTAAAAGTGTTTTCATGGTACTGATGGTGTGCCTATACATTTCTTTGTCTCTCCGCTGTATTGAACAATACAGTAGATCATCAGATGATTATAAATGGTAGCAAACATTTACATGAAAAGAACTTAAGCTAACTGCAAAGGTAATTGCATCAAACTGAATACAATATCATACTAAGCTACTAGAACATCTTCAACAATGAGGTGTGACATACAATTCCATCAGTAATAAATAGTGAAAAAGAAACCCATTAAGAGTATGTGTACCTTTACATGAATAGGATGAACTCAACGAAGGATAGGGTAGAAACCCAAGAAGCGAGTAAAATCGAATTAACAGGCCACCATTGTTAAAACCCTCAATCCTTCCATCAAAGATGACACCGCTTTCGTGATAAGCCCTTGATGCCTTCCAATCAGCAGGCCTCTACTTCTTCAAAGAAAATATAAGATTACATTCATGTACTTTTAGTACGCAATAACAAATTTCTCAATATGTTGCCTAAAATAACAAAAGGTGAAGTAGCTCAATGATAAACATTTTCAGAAACTAAATTCAACATGGTAAATTTTGTGAAGCAGCATCAGAAAGAGGAGATGACAGAAAATTCATCTTAGTTTGTTCATACTTGTAGTTCAATGAATGAGAAGACCTAGGTTGATCGAAAACAGCCATGAACATGCCATGGAGTGAAACATGACAAAAACATGGAAGGGGAACAGAATGTGTTTGTAGTGGACATAGCATTCATCGAACGCATTGGGGCAGAGAATTGTAGTTCAAATAGAAAAATAGTAAATATGCATATGTTATTCCTCTGGGCTGCTGCTTCTGACTGTTCACTAGGTGTTAAAGAAATCAGAGGCAAAACTGGCATATAAGTTCAAGCATCACAACAGGAAACTTTCTATGGGAGACTTTAAATCAATAGAAACAAAAAAGAAATTGAATAGAGTTTCGACCATGTTGGAAAGGAAAATGCATGTGCTTTGCTAGTATAAGTTGATGAAATAACATAAGAAGCTCAAGTGCAATTAGCTTTTTGATTTAATTCTTCTAGCTTATAATATAATACATGTACACGTCCATAATTTTGTACTGCACAATGGATCAGTCAATGGACAAAGTAGATGAAGTACCCAAGAAAAGTCATCAAGCTTTGCGTTCGGTGGGAATACATTGTTGTTGCTCTTGGGAGAATTTTGTGTTCCATATAAATTTCAGTGTCCCATGAAAGGCAGGTCATAACATCTTCAAGAGTAAGCAGCACTGTTAGGTTGTAAAACTATAGTGAATTGAATTTAATTAAGACCAGAGAAGGAAAAAAATTGAGAATTGAATATAACTCAATGTCAGTTTCACAAAATTCAGCCAATCAAACCGCATATTTGCTAAAACGCCATTAGTTTCTCCACACTGTGAATATCAGTACATCCAACATAGCCGAAGGCTTCAATCTTGGCTGAAAAGCATCTAATTTCAGCTTATCTTTTTCTTGGGACTACTATGATTTTCTTGAGTAATGATGCTTGGGTATTAAATGAAGAGTATCTACTCGACTTATTTATTTCGTGGTCAAGTTGCGTAAAATCAATTTCTTGCTTTATGATGTTCTTGCTATTGACATGTCACAAGCCACAGGTGTCTATCAAGAAAAGTATGTATGGCACCAGCTAGATCCAACTGCCATTTTCTTCAAACAGATTTCTACCGCCAGAAGACGAGTAAAATGGGAATCACCAATTCGAAATGTTGATGAATTCTAACTCCAATTTTTAGGGTATATAGTGAGTAGTATTTAGATGTGTGTTTTTTTTTTTTGGAATTTATAGGATCTTGCTAGTTGCAACACTCAAGTTAGGCTTCAAAATCTTGGCTAATGAGAGAGCATTCTAATCATCATAACTAGGAATTTATAAATAATTAAAAAAATCCCAAATTTTAGCCTTCTATCAAAAAGATCTCAAACAGCGTTATAATGGAACTAAGTCATTATCTCTAGCATATCATCATCATTTTCAAAACCCTAAAAATGTGAATTCCAAGCACGTTACCTTGAGTTGCCGAGCATCGTCATCGGCAGCCTTCGGATCCTCTTGCTCGACGCTGCTGCTGCTGGCGCCGCTTGAAGAAGACGCAATCTTGGCGATGCATCACGGGTTTCTCGAAGCCAGCGATTGCTTTGTTCGAAGATTAATGGAGAGCGATGGGTTCTTCAAGATAGAACGAGAGATGAAAGAGCCATCGAAATGGGAGTAGATGAGAGATGAATTAGAAGAGCACAGTGACCCAATTGCGCCGACATTGCAGAGAGAGGGATTGGATAAAAACCGAATCTTTGAAAGATACAGAGAAAAGAAAAGGGGAGGGATTGGGAACGATGGAGCGGCTAGCGCTCCAAGCGTCGGCTTTGACGCCCACATAACTTGGGTGGGCCCAGTCTAGCATATCTCATTTTATTTTGGGCCCACCACAAACCCGCAAAAATTATTTAAGTAAAGGTTATTTTTAGTTTAGGCCCCAATGCTTCAATATTTTTCTCTGTCCCCCATAATCAGTATTTACCTATAGCCCCTATGCTTATAAGTTACTCGTGCATCTCTTATTTCGCTTTTGAAAATGATTCTTCCTCCTCATCCTCCCCCTCCCCAACCATCGTCGATGTCCCTACCGTCTCCACCTTCTTTCTCTTCCTTTTCATCACCGCCGACGCCGCCGCCTTCTTCCTCCTCTTCTTCTTTAACCCATCAACACCTCCTTTCTTCTCATCCTCTTCAACACCGCCGCCATCGCCGCCGCCGTCTTCTTCCTCTTCTTCTTCAAGCCGCAGCCGCCGCCTTCCTTCTTCCTCCTTCTTTTCGGATATCGTCTCCTTCTTTCCGGACATCACCGTCATCCCCACCGCTGCCTCCTCCTCTCTTCGACACCATAACGTATAATTATAGCGGGCTACATATAAAAACTAATTATGGTGGAACAAAGAAAAATATTGGAGTATCGAGAGGATAACGATAAAAAAAACACCCTAAAATATAAAAGATAAAAACCTTTAAGCTTGGTTGGTTTTAAGTGGATGCTTTAAGAATGTTTAATTCTTTGGTTGAGTAAATGGTTGGTTAAAATGACAAAGACTGATATTTTTTTTTTGTAATCAATACCTTGCGCGATCTTTCATGTTGGAGAGGAAATTGCTAGCAACTGAGCAAAGCCCAGTTGGTCCAAAACCTCCTCCTGATTCATTATTTTAAATGTTAGGGCTAAAAATATTCACCAAATTCAAGATTATAAGGAATCCTTCGAAAGGTAGCATTAGGGTCTTCTTTCCCCTCATGGCTGTGCATTGAAATATGTGGGATCGCACAGCTTGGACCGTAAAGAAAAACATGAAGCAGTGTAGAGTGAGGGTCTTATCAAAAGATCAGGGTTCTTCAAAATCTCCACAAAGAAAGAAGAAAGATTTGAATACTTGATAGAGAAGAAAGAGAGGGAAAGAGAGTTACTGTTTTTACCATGTATCTTAGTTAAGATTGACTTACCCTGGGATACCAATGAGCAATAGCTCGGCTGGTATGCGCTTCCTCTCTTGGGAGAGTGCGGGATTTGAACACCAGGAATCCTAAGAGAGAAGCGGCCACAAATTAACGCTTTCGCGGCAAATTCGTGGATCCTCTGGATGCGTGTATGTGTGAGACTGGTTGTGTTTGTGCATGTTGTACACTTGGATTAGAGCTTATGGGCCGATAGTTCTGGAAGTGAAATATGTAACACCAGTTTTGGAAGTGACATAAAAAACAAACCCTTTTTATATATATTTTTGGGGTTTTCTTGTATACAATCAAAACTCGATCTCTTCATAAATCACTTCCAAAGTTTTATTGCCATTGTTCCAGTCATATTTTATCATCTTAACTTGATGTAATGGCTAAACTAATGATGGCTAATTGCTTAATTAAATATACGACCATTTTGCATATCAAGTCTCGTAATTATTATAGGCCCTTCGTACGCATATTCTGATAAAGAAAGTTATCAATTGTTAAAGCTGGATATTGAATGCGGGAAACGTCTTTTTATCTTATCCTATCCATCGCAAACAGCTGTAAGCCTCTTATGAAACTATAATAAATAATTTTGAATATTCTTAGTTTGCAAAATCAAAGGGAGGACTTCGGATAATTAATAGGTTTAAAGATCATATATGAAGGTAAGCAGTTTACAAGGTGATATATGGAAAATAGCTATTTTTCTGGTTATAAACCCAAAAAAAATCCCAACAAGGTTATTTTGATAACTCTAGAAATCAGGCTTATGGAAATTTCTACATGTTGAATCATAGCAAAAAAAAAAAAGCCTGAGACAAATTAACATAGGAGTTTATTCATTAAGCTACCCACTATGAAGCATAAACCAATTATTTTAAATCAAATCTGATCGAATTGTTCACTTTGATGGATGATGCAACTATGATATAGGAATTGAGGCTAAAGATGAAATTTGACTGTTTACCAAATATTTTGATATTCTTTTCTTACAAATTAATCTTTGGCGCAAATATAATCTATTCACATTATCATCAAATCAGGCAAACAAAACAGGAAATATTATAATCAAATTTCTCGAATTGATTGTGATTGGTTATACATCATTTGCAATTTAACCTCATTAATATATAAAAAACATGTTAAGACAATTTTTTTATAAAAAATCGTCTACAGCTGAGATGATTACTAATATCAATAATTTTGAACAGAGTTGCAAATCACTGACACTCTCAATTGCACTATAAGTCTGGCTGTAAATCATCCGTATTGTTAGAAGCTGAGGTTTAGACGTCTCTACCGTTTGATCATGAATTTTCAGGAAACTAAACTATCATAATTTTGTTTTCCCTCAATATCTGAAACTTTCATTAACTAATTAATAGATAGTTACATTCCTTAGAAATAAAACTAAAAGAAAAGTAGATGTAAGAAGTTAAATCAAATATGGGGGCAAATTGACTTAAATAATGACCGTAGAAATGCTAAACCAGAAAGATAAGAAATAGGTGCATCATGCATGATGGGGTAGAGTTGCTAATGCATTAAGCAAGTTTAGCCATCATACTAATATCACTTTTAATTATGATTCCAATTTAGCAATTTTCATATAACACCCTCTAAATTCAACATTTTCTGCATATATATAATCGTCTTCAAAACCTAAGTTGATTATTATCAAGTAACTCGAATCTGTGTTAAAGTATAATTAATCAGATTAGTTAAATAACTTTGATCTACAAACAATTATTAAGACCGAGAGGCTTCGCTGGATTTTGGCACAAAATGGTTATCTGACATTACTCCATCCAATTTATAATGGCTGTAATGCATGCATGTATATGTAAGGAAAATATATGTTGATAATCTTAATTAAGTTGCATAAACCAAGGGGAGGACTAAAAATAAAATAGGTGTAAGGGTGATATATGAAAATATATGACATTCAAGTGATGATATATATAATATGTAATTAATTAGCCATGACACTTGGACTATATAGAAATGTAGTGAAAACAAAGGGGCCTTCAAACAATTATCTATTCCCAATATTTCCCGCGAAAACCCACTCCCCACGCCAAAGAAACAAACCCTTCTCTCTTCCTCCTTCCTTACTTCTCCTCTCTCCTTCTCTTTCGGCCAAAAACCCAGGGGGAAAAAAACGCAAAAACAAAAGCAAAATTCAAAAACAAAGAATCCCCTCTCAATCTTCTAAAAGCAAAGCATCCTTCTCTCATTAAAAAATGTATTTAAACCCATATTGTATACCAATCTCTCTCATCTCTCTTCATTCTCAATCCATTCAAATTCTCCCCTCAAAACCCAATAACAAAATGTCTTCACAAGTTCGACGACAACAAGCGATCGAAAACTTCAAGTACTCCAAAAGGGTAGCTCTCAAATCGATCCTCGGCCGCGACGATAAAGGGTTGGGATTGATAGGGCACAGAGTTATTGTTGGGGGATGGGTGAAATCTAAGAGATATCAAAAGAAAGATAAGGGTGACGATGTCGTAATTTCTACGAGAGCGGAGGGTGAAGGTGGGGAGTACGTGACTTGTTTTGAAATCATTTTGTCGAGGATTCCATTGCTTCGATGGGTTTGTAGAGTTGTTGAGAGGAGAGATGGGGGTATTTTGGGGAATGAGGAGAGGAGTAATGTGCCTAATGTTGCTTATTTGAGGATTAACGATGGATCTTGTGTTGACAATTGTCAGGTTTGATTTTATTTTTATTTTTTTGGTTGTTGTTGATGGCTGTGAATTGTGTTTATTGGTATCTATATTTTGGCATTTTTTTAGGAGAGAAGAATATTTGTTAAGGAATTTGGTAAAAATATTATAAAATAATAAAATATATTTTCCTTATAAATTTATAGATTGAATTCAATTGATGTATTTTCAGGTAGCGATCATGGACTCATCTATGTCCCTGCTTGGCCAAGTAATGACAATGGGGACTTCTATTTTGGTAGAAGGTGTATTGGAGCAAACTCAGATGTACAAAAAACATGTCGTCGAGCTTAAGGCAGAAAAGATTATACATGTTGGCGCCATCGATCTAAACAAATATCCACTCTCAAAGATAAGGCTAACTTTGGAGTCTCTTCGATCTTATCCTCACCTTCGCCCTCGAACAACTATGGTAAGTTGAATATCAATAAATTGATGCATTTCTTAATTATACCTTGTGTTTTATAAGCTATTTAGTAATTAAGAAATGGAGGTGCACGCTATGCTTGATATACCAAAATTTCTTTTCTTAAAAAAAAAAACTCATTTCCATATTTGTTAGCACATCTTGAAAAGAACTTGAAAATGAAGTTGCAAGATGCAAAAAAACTTTGGTGACAATTGTTGCAGCCTCTTTGGTTGCTAGAGATGTTGCAAATTCAAGAAGTTGATTAATAATCGAGGAAACCGGTCCTGCAAGTCCATAATAGTGGGCCTGGGGGCCTATGTGTAAAATAGCCTCGGGCCCCAAGGGCCTGCTGTCTGGACACTGCAATCATGGCCATACAGTGTCCCTCCGAGGCCCTTATTCACTTAAGAATTATCAGGATGCTAGATCAGATTTCCGTTTACTTTAATTATAAGGGTTAATTGCGGATACATCAGGTTTCCCTTTACTTTAATTACAAGGATGCTACATCACTTAAGAATTATCAGGATGCTACATCTACATTTATTCAAGCATGAAGAACTCATAACCCTAATAATCCAACGAAAAGAAAATCTTATCAAAATCAACTAAAGAAAATGATAATAAAATAAAATTGAAATTAAAATACTCGGATTTTTTCCCCCTCATCTTGAAATTAATGGAGATGATATCTTAAATATCAAGTTTTTAGATTAGGCTTAAAAACTTAAGTACGTTCGAGATAATGGAAAAATATTTGGAGGTATAATGGAAGAAAAGATAACATCAAGCTTTTGGATTAGGGCTAAAATATTGGTATCTTAAGATTAAAGATTGGTTTTTTAAGTAGAAGAGAAGAAGAAAGGGGTAAAATGAGTATTAGGAAAATATCTATTACACATATGGGGTATGAGTGCTTATTATAATAAATCATAATTGTTCATCCTGCAATATAGATAAAAACAATCAAATAATGGATTTTAGATGATCTATATATTTGCAACAAACAAAAAAAATATATAAATTTTCTTTTCTTGCAATTTGGGACACCTAACTATTTTATTTGAGATAATGTGTTGATGAAATTATCATATTTTTCAGGTAGCATCTATTACGCGCATCCGAAACAGGCTATCTTATGCTACGCATACGTTCTTTCACAACAACGGATTTATTTATGTGCACATGCCCATTATAACAACTACCGATATCGGAGATAATTCTAGCAAAATGTTTCAAGTAACAACTCTTCTGAACAAATCAGATGACAAAGGGAAGTTAAACATATCAAATGATCGAGACAACGTTAGCCTCGAGCACATCAAGGCTTCAATTAAAAATAAAAGCAATAAAATCGAAGAGCTAAAGAGAAGTGATAGCAATAGAGAAGCACTGCTTTTAGCACTTCAGGATCTTCAAAAGACTAATCAGTTAGCTTTGCACCTGGAAGAGAAAGAAAAGACGTCGGTTTTGTCGAAAGCTGAGGAGTTGGATTTTTCTAAAGATTTCTTTTCTCGACCAGCTTATCTCTCGGTTTCAGCTGGGCTTTATCTTGAAAGCTATGCATGTGCACTCAGTAGCGTTTACACGTTCGGGCCGATATTTCGAGCAGAAGATTCAAAATCGAAAAATAAATTGGCTGAAATGTGGATGGTCGAGATCGAATTAGCTTTTGCTGAATTAGAGGTTCGTACTTGTTTGGTTTAATGCAAATATGCAAATGTTAGATAATCTGCTATAATAAAAAATTATGCTGCTCATATTAATAAGATGACACAAAGTTAGGTTTTCACCTAACAATACATACCTTAAATTTTTTATTATTTATTTTTTACAAGGAACTCTCTTGTAGTGCTACATTTAAGGGATTTTAGTGAAAAATATTTTTTTCCCTTCAAATTATAACCAAAGCTCAAGGTAGTTTACTACAACTAATGGAGATTCTTTACATATTTTTCTATGTGCTAGCTCATTTACTTGTCAAAAACTATATAATCCAGGGTTTAGTGATAACATACAAAACTAAACTACATCAAGTTTTCATGAGTATATAGGGATTGCACATATGACTTTAGATTCTAATCAATCCTCAGTTAAGTATTCTTCTTCTCAAATTATAACTTAATTAAATATATTTAGAATACTTTCCGAGATTTCCAGAGGTTACATTATTCTTCTAATTAACTATTATCTAATTTGTTTTGTAATATATTTTCTTATGTTCTTTCCCCTGTATGATTTCCCTTTTTAGGATGCAATGAATTGCGCGGAGGATTATCTAAAATTTATCATTCAATCAATCTTGCAAGAATCTTCAGATGATTTGAAATTCATATCGAAGAGAATAGACAACGGTTGTATCGATCGCCTTCAATCGATATGCTCAAACCCTTTTGCAAGAATTACTTATACAGAAGCTTTGGAGAACCTGGAGAAGGTAATTAACTTCAAATATGAGTACCGGTTTGTCAATTAAAATGATACACAAGTTTATCAAAAATTTTACAAATCGCATCTTGCTTAACATTTATAGGCGACCGATAAAACATTTGAAACAAAACTTGAATGGGGGGTAAACCTATCAGAGGAACATGAAAGGTTGGTTTCCAAGATAATCTCCATATTATGTAATTTCTCTTCTACTTCCGTTTTTAACATTTAGTGAATATTTTTTATGCATTTTAATTACAGCTATTTAGCTAACGAAGTCTACAAGCAGCCAGTTATTATATACGCGCATCCGAAAGAAATCAAACCATTTTATGTGCATATTAAGGAGGATGGGAAAACCGCTTCGGCTTTTGATATCATTGCACCAAAGGTAAATTTGACGATCATATAAGATTAATATAATTCTAATATATGTTATTAATTAGATAAATTCATCGTTATTGATCTAAATTGCTCCAATTATAGGTTGGAGTGCTGGTTAGGGGAAGCCAGAAGGAGGAGCGAATCGATAGCATCAGCAAAAGGTCATATTTGATCTACATTACAATTTTATGCAATAAATTATACAAACATTAAGACTTTTTTGTTTTCAATATATTTTGTGCAGGATGGAAGAGCTAGGATTGCCGCAAGAGAAATACGAGTGGTATTTGGATATACGAAGAAATGGGACGGTAGAGCACTCAGGTTTCAGTGTTGGATTTGAGAATGTGGTTATGTTTGCTACTGGGGCTGATGATATTAAAGATGCAATTCCATTTCCCAGATCAAATGGCTCTGCGAGTCCCTAATTAATTTATGAGATTGTTTATATTACGCGGTGAATAACATTAATATTGATGGTTTGTATGTTTGTAAGAGTCTCAATTATATCGAGTGAATATTTAGTTTATGTCGTTTTATGCTTATGCATGTTGTGAAGATGCTAGCATGTACTAAATCAGGAAAAGACCGACAATGTATAAAAAAAAAAAATAAGACATCGCTCTGGTTGTATCACATGGGTATGAATTTTAGATATAGAAAGTTTGGTTGGATATGTGTGTGATGATGTGGTTGACGATTCGCTTCAGACAATCAAGTACTGATGGAGGTCCTTTTCGGGTTTCCGTCAGATGTTGTCTTCCGTCGATCTCCCGATGGTTCTTGGAGGTGATCTCCTGTTGCGTATGGGTCTCAATGGGTTTTGAGAAGTCAGCGCCGAGTACCTGCAAGGAAGTCCCGGAATGGTTTGGTACCACCGAGTACTCTCCGACGATCAAGTCAGCACAAGATCCGAGCAGAGTAACGGCTAAGTGGGGTGAAAAAAGCTTACTTGATCCCTATGTGATTGGGAGTTTATATAGCGGCGGCAGCACGCAGCAGCAGGCGCGAGAATCTCGCCGGCAGTTTCGCTCCCAACGTCACATCCGCGTAAAGAGCGGATCGTCCGTTAATGGGGATCGTGATGGCGTGGAACGTGGGATGTTGCCGGCGAAGAATCTGCGCATGGCGAGATTTGCGGAGCGGTGGTTACGCTTATGAGTGGTGGAGTTGGTCGGTTGGAGGACCGAGGAAGATGGACTTGGTTGGGGAGCTCGGGGACGAGGGAGAGGGCCGAGGAGTCTTGGTCCTGTGGTAGCTCGGGGCGAGCTGAGAGGCCGAGGAAGCCAATTTTCAGGGGCAGGAGAGCCAGCTTATGCTTCAGGTTGGGTACAAGGGTGGCCTGGTCAGCCTCTGTGGGCCATTTTTTTGAGTTCTGGGACACGTCATCTGCTACGTGTCCTGATCTTGGAGATCGCCAATAATGAGCATCATCAAGTACACAAAATAGCAAACTTCGTTATGTATTAAGGAAGAAAACACAAGATTTATGCGATTAAATAATCCTAGCTTACGTCATCTGGGCAAAAGTAAGAAATTAATTTACTGAAGTAATAATGATACGTAGAATACACCACTCATTTGTGCTCGCACACTATAAGAGTATTCTTACTCACTGGAGAATATATTAACCCTATAATATCCATCCACATAAGAGTTATGTATGGTATCCAACCCGCAAAACCTTTTAACGCCCACTGGTAGTTCATGCTCTTGACACCAATTAATGATTCGAGTCCAATATATATTTCTTGTAAATTGATTGAGCGTGTCAATGCAGTACTTATATGCTAAATAGAGTAAATATAACCCTAATATAGCATTTATTTGCCAAACGTTACAAGTAGAATATATGAATAATAAAAATATTTTAAAGATCAGCAGCTAGACTTAAACACACCGATTTTGGTGGCAGTAGAGTTCTCCCAGGTTCTTTTTTGGCTAGGGGCCTATATTCCTACTGTATTTTCGGATCAAGGATCCACATACGATTTTCCACAAAAATATCCAAGATTAAAAATTAACAAAACGCTATCCACGTTCGAATCTATTTGTATATATATCCCTGTCCGAAGCTTCCGATTAATTGAAAGATCCTATCACTAAGGGCCTGTTTGGTTGCCGCATTACCATGGATTTGGATTGTGGAATCCTAGAATTCCATAATTTTGTGTTTGGTTGATAAATTTGGATTTCTAGTATTTCTTTGTTTTTTATGGGGGACCCACTACAAAACAAGGATTTCTGAATCCTAAAATTTTTCAAGGATTTTGAAGGATTTGACACTATTCATTATACTTTTAGATGAGACCTGTGTACTTTATTTATTTAATAATTTGAAGGATTTGACACTATTCATTATACTTTTAGATGGGACCCGTGTACTTTATTTATTTAATAATCATCTCCCTACAATTCTCAAATTCAAATCACACTTTATTTTCACCAACTAAACAAAAATTACAAGAAACTTTAAATCCAATACAAGAAATCCAAAACTAACCAAACAACAAATTACCAAATACAAAATTTTCAATCGTACAATTTTGGAATCCAAATTTCATAATTTTGCGACCAAACAAGCCCTAAGTCGTTTGACTGTTTTGGCTAAATGCCACTTTAGCCCTTCCTAATTTCACACCGTTTTTTTTCACTCCGCACAAAAGAGAGAGAAAAAAAAACAAAATCAGCAGCAAGCAGCAAACTCGCTGTCATGTTCATGACGCCAACTCATTCCTCACTAACTCCTCCATCACCAAAATCAATGTACCTTTTAAAAATAAAACTCTAATCGATCATTCAGAAAAAGGAAAAAACCCTAGCAGCAATGGAGGAAGGGGACGAGTTGGAGACGTACCTGTTCAAGGTGGTGATCATCGGCGACTCGGCCGTGGGCAAATCGAACCTCCTGTCTCGGTTCGCACGCAACGAGTTCAACCCCAACTCGAAGACCACCATCGGCGTCGAGTTCCAGACGCAGAGCACCGTCATCGACGGCAAGGAGATCAAGGCCCAGATCTGGGACACCGCAGGCCAGGAGCGCTTCAGGGCGGTGACCTCCGCGTACTATCGAGGCGCCGTGGGGGCGCTGGTGGTGTACGACATCACGAGGAGGACGACCTTCGATAGCGTCGACCGATGGCTGCAGGAACTGAACAGTGAGTGATGCCTACTTGATAAAGTTTGCTGCTTTTTTCGTAGATCTGTAGTTTTTTCAACAAACAGGAGTAAAAAACGATTCTTTTTGGATTGTTAAGGAAAACAGCAAATTATGTAGAGGACAAGTGTACTAGAGTTTGTTTGATGCTGGAGTGAGATTAAAAATTAGTTCGAGGAATCAGTAGTCTATAGCTATGTTTAATTTAAAGTTTTTAATATAGGAAGATGTTTGCTAGATCTATACTTGGTTTTTTTTTACTGTACTTGTGCTATAGATGTGAGTAGATCTATTTCTTGAATTGTGATGGTTCATATCGGCGTTTATTTGTGTGTTGCTCTTGGAGCTAGTTATATGCACCATCTTGATTTAGTTATGAATCGATTGTGGGGATGCAGAGATGACCTGATCAATTTGTAACTCGGAGACGACTCTCATTATCTTCAGTGAAAGCCCCGTCTCTAAACCATTGAAATTGGATAAGATGACAATAGATTGATGATGATCAATTTGGAATTCATATCAATTTTGTTCATAGGCCACTATTGATCAATTTGGTATAAATGATAGGTGATATTTGCCAGAGTGTTTGGATAAGACGACAACATGTTGGTGATAACCTGACAATTATCTTTTGAAAAATGGCAAAAGGCTCATAAGCACATTAACTCCATGAAAGAATAAACCAAGGGAATGATGACTAGGGATGGATCGAAAGCCCAAGGTGAGTGGGCATGCACCCTTTCAAAGGTTTTAAAACTAAATAAATAAACTAATATCCTTTACAATTCAGTGTTAAATTTATAAACATATGTTACGTATATTATGTATATTTATTTCATCGATGTATCACAAAGTGTATCTAGCCCAAATGGTAATGTTATTTGATTTTAGTAATAGGTAGTATGTTTATGTCCCACTGCCTATATAATTAATTTTTTATTTCATTTTTTTGCAAAGGTAGTGGGTTTTTGTAATCAAACATTTAATATGATATATAAAAAAATTGAGAATAAAAGCTTAAATAAAACCTTGTTGAATAAATTTGTGCTAGTTTCGCAAAAGTCCTAAATGCCATATGGTTCCAGATATAAAAACATTAAAAATGTCATTGTAAGCAACTTTTTAAAATCTATTTTTAACATAATATCTGGTTTGCATGATATGTAATTTTATTGTTTAGTTGGTTAATTGTAAAATGATAGTTATATATCATGCAGTTGAGCTTTCCAACTGAATCTTTTTATCTATTGTGTGCCCACTCTAGTCAAAATTTCTGGGGGCCATTAGCATCGTGTCAAGAAGACCACATGACCAATGCATGCAATTAAAGGAAAGAGAACAACTCTATTTTTGTAGGGAGGAGGGAGTGTGGTGCTGCATGCGCCTTGTCTTCTATTGTTTTTTTTATAAAATTTATTTAAAAAAATCTATGAAGGAATAGAAGGGCTTGGGCCAGGAACAGGATATGATCCAAAAATTTTGAGTGATCCAGAAGAGATGAAGAAAATATAAAACATAAGGAGAATGAGAATATGTGAAGAAAACATGATATATATGAGGAGGGGACTGTAGTGCATGTAATATTTTATTTCAGTATTCCAAGAATTTAATTCATTCTCCCTTATGGTTAATATGTTGCTTTCACATTATAACCGTTCTTCCTTCTGAACAAGACCTTGAACTTCAACTACATTTAACCTATGGAGAGAAAAAAAACCAGAAGAAAAACCTCTGCCTAACCATTAAATAACAAAGACGCATTGCCATGGGAGTGCTTTAAGCTTTTATATGGACACTTCTTTTTAGCGTTGTCATATGTGCTGCACATGACTATATTGCAGATAAAATAGATTTGTCATGGGTTTTGATCTGCATATGTATCTTACATGTGACGGCTAATTCTTATCCATGAAGCCGGATAATCAATTTATGCTCAGACAACTTCATCCCTACCTTGCCATTTTCAATTGTCCTTGTTTAGTGATTATACATCTCAACTATTGATTACTATAATGCAGCTCATTCCGACACAACAGTCGCAAGAATATTAATTGGCAACAAAAGTGATTTAGGAAGCATAAGAGCCATCTCGGTTGAGGAAGGAAAAACCCTAGCCGAGACCGAAGGTCTCTTCTTTATCGAGACATCAGCCCTCGACTCCACAAACGTGAAGACTGCCTTTGAGATTGTGATCAAGGAGATCTATGCCAATGTTAGCAGAAAGGTCTTGAACTCTGATTCTTCAAAGCCTGAGGTGACTCTCAATAGGGTAAGCCTTACTCTGAATGGCACCGATGAGCAGAAAAAAGCAACAAGCAAATTTTCATGCTGTTAAAGAACTATCTTCTTTTCATGTGATACATTCTTTTTTAAGTATTTGAAGGTGAGGGCTTTCTCATTGGTATAAGAATTTTCATGGCGCGTATTTTGTTTTGTTTAATGTTTCCATGAAAGGTTATTCATGCGAGTTTAAAAAAAAGGATAATAATTTGTGATAGTGTGAAAAGGGACATGTATTAATATTGTATCTAGTCATATAATATAGTGGAGTGAGGAAATTCATTCTCCTTGTTGCTAGTGTTTTTTTAACAACTGTTGTGCCTCGAAGGTGTAGATTTTTCAATCAAGGTTGGTCTTTCCATCAATCTATGGCGTCTATATACCATTTATTGCAATGGTATGTTTTCTGGTTCTTGCCGCCGTACTTGATCATGGTTTCATGATTCATTCATCGAATCTCCACACCTGCACCTCCACACATTGCAGATGCCAGTTTTCATATTGTATTTTTCACTTAACAATTCATTGAGTTTTGAAGATTCTTTATTTCATGGGTCGTTTCCATCACAAAGAACAATCACTTTACCACAACATAAGCCTGTATAGAAGTATGATGACAACTTTCATTAATATATCAAAAAAAGCATACAGTATAGCAATATAGCACAGCAGCATCAGATAACGGTGCACTATATTTCCTTCATGTTTACGACTTTTGAGTCAGCAAAGGTTGACGCCGGATTGTGAAGAAATACTTCAAAGACAACTTGAAGATTTAAGTCTTGTAGATACTACACAGAAAAGGCCACACTTGTGCATGGTGATACAACATCAAAATGTTTCTTTAACTCGCTATAAATAACATAAATTACCCACACAGCTTGCACATATAGGGGTTGTGGTTAACATCATAAAGAACCTCAACGTTCTGCATTTTGCTGCGCTCAAATGGATCTGATTCACAAATGCCCCATCAGCAAAAAATTCAACAAAGGTAATTTCTTGGACAATAAACTCTTGATGCCATATGTAATCATATTTCTCCTGCCTATTGTTTTAAGTTAGTAGAAGTGCAAATCTAACTGGCAAGAAAAAAACGAAGTCAACAGACAGGTAAAATGTATATGAGAAAGCTTGTGCAGCTTACATATTCCAGATTTATTAACATGGAAACAATTGAGCCCTAGAATAGTATTCCTTGAATTAAAAACTGGTTTCTGGCATTGGTCCTGGATTAAGACCTCATCGTATGAAGTTTAACATATGTTTATTTACTCTAAAATCACTTCAGGCAAATATATATTGTCGATTTGCATATTCTAGAAAAGAAATAATCTGATGGTATGATATAAAAATTATTGCCTTCAGTAAAAGGCAAATTGCGAGAAATTTCGGAATTGTTTTGATGGGGATATGCTCTCAAGCAATTCGTTTATGGAGATATGCTATCAAGCAATTCGTATTCTACAGTAACTGAAACTGATGTTTTGTCGTGTTACAGATTTGTGAACAGAATATGAATTATAGTGAAAATAATTATTTATTAGAAAGAAAATTTACAGCTTCAGATGGTTGTAAGGTTACTTACCAGCAAAAGATTAATATGCGCATCATAAAACTATTTCTGTTTAGATGCCACTGTTCTTGTAATTGTTGAAACTCCATCAACAAATTTAGTCCGGAATAGAACATTAGCATTGTTGAACATTCCCTCTTTCAGAGAAACCACAATAAACTGTATATCACGAAGATTCTGTGAGCTCAATGCAAAATCAAGACCAGGATAAATCTTAAAACTGTTATATCGTATATAATAAAAAAGGAAGCATATCTTCTAATGAAACCCGCAAAGAATATATTATGACAAAGAAAAAAGCGACAGGTAATGGAAAAGGGAATATAATTGGGTGGTTCAATAATATGCAAATCAACCATATTTTTAAAAAAAAATTGTTATAAGAAAAAGGCGAAAAGGAAGAAATTTAACAGGGAATATAAATGGGTAGTTCAATAATAAGCAAATCGGCCATATTTTTTTAAAAACTGTCATAAGAAAATTAAAGCGAAAAGGAAGAAATTCAACAGGGAATATAACAGGGTAGTTCAATAATATGCAAACCGGACATATTTAGTGGGGAAACATGTCTCTGAGTGAAAAAGTGTAACGAGAGATTGAAATTACTGGCAAGTGACATTTTTTCCCGACAAAACTACAGACTTCTTTAATCGTTGCAATCAAAGAAAGATGGTTTGTAAAAGAGCATTTAAGGTTAGATAATATTGTTCATTTCCGATACAAAAGAAAAATGACAACATCTGCATGGTTTTTCCCCCTCCCGATAAAGACACTATAATAGAAGATAGTCTTAAGTATTTAGAATAATTGTCGTATAGAAGACTCAAGACTAGCAATCACATAGGACAGAAGCAAACCTGAGAATGAGGAAAATGAGTTTTGATCATTCTCCCAATATTTTGTGTATGACTGAGATCAAGCGCAGCATCCACCTGGAACAAAAAATAATACACAACCATAAATGGAATTTTAGTTTTACAAATCCAAATTAAAATAAAATACTATAGATGCATCACCATGACAGATAATATTTTCTTGTTTTTCACTCCTAATTCTAAAGAAATCGATGGCCAATCCAATCTTTGAAGTTATACAAATAGGGGAGGAATCATAGAGATCATGTAGCCAATTTAAGAAATGAAAAGAATCTACAAGAGTACCTCATCTAATATGTAGAGTGGTGCAGGTTTAAAGAGAAGCAGTGCCAGAATTAGCGAAAGTGCAAGAAGAGATCTTTGTCCACCGCTAAGTTCTGACAGTGACTGCTTCCATACACTTCCAAATGCAACACGAACCTCAAGACCATCTAAAAAGCTGCACCCTTCTGGTGGTTCAAGCTTGGCCATTGTACCCGGTAAAAGAGTACTGAAGATAGATCCAAAATCCCTGTAAATTAAGGTCACACGTTTAGTTAGATTCAACCAAATTCTGATGACATGTAAGATGTAATTCTAAAGATGCAAAAGGAAATGCTGATAAGAGAACAAGATGCATTTTCCACCATCATGGAAGCAGTACGATGTAAAGAAGAAAGTAGAATTAAATAAAAACTTTTTTTTTTGCAATGAATTACATAGAAACTTGAACAGCTTTTAAATTGACAACCAGCCTCTTACTTGTTCACCTTGACCCATGTCACTTTTAGAGTTTCCTTCTTCTTTTCATCTAGTTCTTCGATCACTTTTTTAATTTTTGACTTGTCATTCTAAACAACAGAATTGCATCAAAGAGAAATAGTTAACAAAGTAATCCACCATATAACAGGAAAATAGTACTCATAAATAGGTTTTGTAGGAAAACATGCCTCAATTATGTTTTTCTTGGAAAGTAAACCATTGTACTCTTCCTCCGCTTTCTCGAACATTGCCATAGCTTTTTTGTTGACTCTTTTCTCGAGTCTAGAAAGTAACAATCAAACAATTAAATGTTACTATACAAGAAAGCAAAGATGCCAATGGAACCAAACAATGCAAAGAGTCAAATTCATTTATGTATAGATCCAAAAGAAACTGAATATAACTTCAAGGAGTTACAGTAAGTGACACACCCTGATTGCTCAGCTTGGAGCCTTTCCAGTTCTTGTCTTGATTTATGAGGGTGGTGCGATGCAAAATCATAGTCGGTTCCGCTTTTTCCAAACAGCTGTTTCTCACTAGCAATCCATCCATGTTTCTCAAGTAATTTATCGACTCGTAGGGAACAATCTTTTTGTTCCATTTCCATACGCTTCACCTAAAAGGTTTTTGAAGATATAAATTCAATCATGCCTGATGCCTTGATGCTTTTATTAAGCAAAGGAACAACAATCGCCAAAAACCGCTATAACTACCTCATTTTCCATCTTCTTCCTCTCTACCGTTGCATCACTGAGTTTTTGTTGAAGTTTCTGCTGGTCTTTAGCAATGCCACTGATCTGAGAATCACACTCTCTCATCTTCGCACGGCCAAGTTTCAATTCAGATTCAGCTTTGTCATACTCCTGCTTTATGGACTCAACCTGCACAAGAATAAGTAGCGCATATCAATAAAGAAAAAAAATCTTAATGTAGATATGTGGTAAATCCATAGAGAAGTGCATTTTTTACTAGTAAAAAGAGATACCATCAATATGTCCAACAAGGACCAGAACTTACCTTGCTTTTCTGCTCATCCAGTGCTTCAGTGAGAATGTTAATTTGAGATTCTGTAGAAGCTAATTGATTTTCCAGTATAGCCAGCTCTTGAATCACCGCATCTTTTTCCATGATGAGCCTCTCTCTTTCATTTTCATGACCCTGATATATGCATTAAAGTCGTGAAGACTTTGATAAAGTCACCATTCTACTTGAAGGAACAAATGGAATGGATACGTAAAGATGGATATACGCCGCATGTAAAAATTAAGGAGAGACAAATAATGATGCAAGTGATGTTAAATCTAGAACAAGTTCATCACACCAGACCAGGAGAAACTTTATAATGTAGGGGAGATATATGCATATGATTATTCTCGGACGAAGTTCCATTCACAAATTTCAGGTTGTGGTTTCCATCCTAAAATGGAAAGTACTGTCTTCATTCCTAGTCATCAATGTTAGCTCACTCTAGCTAGATAGGTGGAGAATATGATCATTACCATCCAAGATACTGTTGTTGAAGAAGGGATATTCTTGGTTAATAGAAAACTGCACTGATTCTATCAAACATGTATATTTACTAAGTGAAGCACGGAAGCAAGCTATATAAGCATCTGACTGATTGAATAATACCATATGTTTGATAAGGTATACTTTTGTAGCTTCAAGGAAAATTGAGAAGACAAAACTACGCAACCATGAAGGCTTTTAAACCTTGTCATACTCAAACAATCAAAAAGAAGCCTTGAAGCCAAATAACTTGATAATATTCATTTTACTCTTTAGGTTTCCTCTTGTTTCGGACAGATGCTAAATGAGGAATGCATTTCTCAAGCACTAATGATTTTGCTTTAGTAAATATAAAATCTTTCACAACAATTTTTTTAAAAGGTAGTGAAATCACCACAACGATCCCAAAAAAAGGAATCAAACATACTCCAGACTAGCCTTATCTAACTATTATGGTTGCTTCTACATATCCTTTATTGTACTTTTTCCTAATTAATGTCACATGTCCATAAAAACATTGAACAACTTCATAAACTTCCATGCAGGGTATTTTCTATTCCATCAACCTCACCTAATTCATTTGAGAGCAACATGTGTACCTTACAACTCTTCACTGCATTTTGGCATGTATCCATGTTATTCTATTAGTATCTGATAGTTAATACTTAATAAAATTTTATGCTCTATTATAAGTGCTGCCTAGATTATTTTGGAACTCATTCTTCCATCCAGCTATTCTATTTGATTGGATATGATAACTTACTACGGCCTTTGCAATTAAAAATACATTCACATAATATTTTATAGAAGAATGATGGGCTAAAACTATTGTATTTTCACTAAGATTAACACCGTGCAAGACAGTACAAATAATTGAACAAACTCAGCATTAGTTTAATATATGATAGCATCAGCATGGCCCAGCAGGAACACTATAGCTAAAAGTGAACTCATAGATATAAACAAAAAATTAAGCTAACAAAAGCTGTTGACAACTGGCAGACATATGGTCAGAGCAGGAAAGCTATGGAAGGAGGGCATGCACCAGGATTAATGTGGGAACCAATGTCAAATATAATGTCACTTAAATAAAATTAAATAAAATAATTTAAAAAAGGCTGCATCTGAGGAAAGAAAAGCTCTTTCAAATACAGCAGTGATTCAATCAAAAGCTTAGTTTTATTTTCAGCATAAACTCCTGTAGGAAATGCTGCAAGTAAAATAGACAAGTAAATAAGTAAATTTCAGGAAATTGCACGATATATAAGGCGACTACTGAGTGGTCCCTGGAAGTCTGGAACCTTTAAAATAATGGAAATTTAAAAAATTTAGACCAGCTTGAATGTAGAACCGGTATTAAGCATTCAGTATTGTACCGGTGATAAGTAATTGGACTACAGCAGTCTGAGTAAGAAACCAACAGCTAGAAATCACACTGAATTATCTGAGGTTAGAAGTATTCTTCACCTTGAGTTCCTTTGAAGCTGACTGCATATTGGATTTAATTGACTTGATTTGTTTATCAAGATCTTTGAGTTTGGCAATACGATGCTTGCTGTGCTCTTTAATGGATTTTTCGAGTGTGGAAACAGTTAAAACACAGTTTTCATACAGAAGTTGTTTCTCTTTTGCTCCTTGTTTCATTTCTTCAAGTTCTTGTTCCAACTTCCTCACTAGCTCACCAAGCTACATGCAGATAAATGTTTTAGTTTGAGACAGAAGCTTAAGTGCCAATGATATAAAGTATAAAGATTAAATCCACAATATGGTTTAAAAACTAAAATATAAAAATATATATAAAAAACAGCAGCAGAATCAGGAAAAGGAATCAGCAACCTTGTGGTGTTCATTCTGCTCAGCTCTGCTCTGAAAAAGTGAAAGATCATATGATTTGAGTTCCAACTGAGATTTAAGGTGCATGAACTTTTTCTGGAGAGGCATAAGTTTTGCAATCTGAAAATCAATGCAAACGACAAAAATCAACCCTATCAAATTGGGATACATTTCAAATGTTATAAGGCTATACAAAGCTTGAATTAGATTTTAAGAAGAATGCATGCAAGCTCAGTGCAAAGACAAACATGTATGGTCATTGTTTAGAGTTTTGAAATGTGTCCAGGCATGACCCTCAGGCCTCAACATTGTTGGAACCATGCAAGATTATAAACATCAGAGAAGAAAAATCAACTCGTTGACTAAGGTCCTGTTAGGTTGGGCTGTTATGAAAAGCGCTTTTGGCAAAAGTGTTGTTTTATAGAGCTCTTTTGGCAAAAGTGTTGTTGTAGAAAGTGGTTTTTAATTTGAAAAGCTGTTAGGAGTTGTAGCTGCTTTATTCCATTTGATCACTCATGCCTATTCAAAAGCTTTATTGTTTGTGGGGTCCGGATCCATTATTCATTCAATGGAACCCATTGTTGGATATTCACCGGAGAAAAGTCAAAATATGGTTCTTATGGGTGGTTTAACAAATTATGTTCCTATTACAAGAATTACTAATAAAAAAAGCTCTACATGCTATGAAATGGAAAAAAAAATTTGAACGGCAAAAGGCTGTTGTTGTTCATCTATTAATCCATTCAGTTCCTAGTACACGGTTTCACAACCAAACTAAAGGCCAAACAATTCGTGAAGACTGAAATTAAGGGCTAAGCAATAGAATCGCCAGAGATAACCCTAGCGTAGTTTCATAATTGATCGATTTCAGCGGCTCAACACTAACAGCATCAATGCTTTCTTCTTCATTTACAATGATCTTGGCTTCATTCACTACATTTTCTACAACTGTCTCTTTCTCCATCTCATTTGCATCCATCACGTCCTCAGGGAACTCCATTTCAATTCTCTCAGTAACAGCTTCATCTTCTTTCAAATTCTCGGCCTTGATGTCACTGTACTCATCCAAGCTTCCCACTGCAATCTCTTCTGCATTATATTCTGCATCACCCTCTTCAAAGACCTCCATGTCGATTCTCTCGGCAATGATCTCATCTTCCTTCACATTCTCAGAAGCCAACACCTCCATATCCTCAGCATACAATGAGCCCTTTGATGACGGAGGCATTTCCGACCCCCGGCTCTTTGAGGCGGTCGGAGACCTGGGAATCGCCAAGGAGGCCGAGGATGAAGTGGTCGATGGCGAGGTGGGAGTCACCGATGGATTTCTGGAGGGATTGGGCGCGGCGGAGGACCTTGATGAGGGAGGTGGGGGCGGGGACGTTGTGGGGGGAGGGGACTGGGAGGGGATCTTGCGGAAGGAGGTGGATAGGACACGGTCGAAGGAGGCGAGGGCGGCGTCGCTGCTGGAGGTGGTGTTGAGAATCGACTGCTGGAAGAGGCCGGCGGGATCGGAGATGAGGGCGACAGCGAGGAAAGGGAAAGGGGAAGGAGAAGAAAATCTTCTTTTTTCCCAACGCTTCATATTTTTGCTTCTCCAAAATGAAGATTTTCTTCTTCCGCATTTTTTTCCAAAAGAGCTTTTTTCTAAAGGCCTATTGGATTTAATTTGGTATAAGTGCTTTTTGAGCTCCAAAAGAGCTTTTGGAAGCTAAAAAAGCCCAACCAAACGGACCCTAAATATAGTTGGCCGGACCGAGCTTACATCCATAAAGAGAGCATCGAAATACACGGATCCATCCCTTTCAAGCATGATATAATAGGTCAAAAGTAATCAACTATTTCTCTATCTAGTATAACGCGTTACATTGAGATGGAACTTAACTTGATGAAACCTGGTCCATAAATGAAGAACCTCTCTCTCGACTAGAATCTCCATTATATTGATCTCTTAGATTTAGAGGTTTGGCGCATTGCTTGCTATACACTTTCCTTCACCCTCTAACATATCTTCCCAAAGATGGGAACTTTCTTCAACGCCTATTCTCCAAGAAACTACATTGGTTATGTGCCCTGTGTAGACTCAAACACCCCTAATCTTCTTTTGGGTGGTAATTGAAATTGCATATAAGAAAATTATGGTCGACCTACATTTTTATCAGGTTAATATAAAACAAAATTTCTAGTTATCTTTTTTCTGTCATTTGGGTTAGATTAGATAATGTAATGGACAGTTGTGATATAGGGGTATAATTGTAATAAGTGATCAAAGTGTATGTGTCAAGAGATGATGGGATAGGGTCTCCATCCATCATATTTCACCCCTAAATCCCGTTCTCTTAATCCTTTATTTCCCTAACCAAATAACATGGTATAAGAGTCATCTGAACCGTTGATATTTCCCATCTAAAATCCCAACCGTCCATCCCACCAAAACCTTTAAAAAGAATCACACCGCTGCTGCTGCCTTGTCGCCGCCAACTTCAGCAACCGCCTTATCTTCCTCATCAACCACCTCGCCACCTCGTCGTCTTCCTCATCAACCACATCGCCTTCATATCTCCACTCAAACCCCGGGGTGCTACCATGTGAGATCTATACCATCGATCTCACCATCTCGTCGACCTCAGTTAGCGATCAGATCTTGAAGCCCTAGTCTTCGACCTTTGTTGTTGGAGCAATTCTTGGAATCAATCTCCATGGCTTAATCATGTTTGCTAGTAGTCTTTATCCTTGTTGGAGTTGTTTGCTACAGTAGCATATACTAATTGAGGTTAATATCTTTTCCTCAATTATTTCTTTAGGAAATATATCATTGGCTCGAAGGATGATGTCTCTTAAGATTGTTGTGGCTATGACCTATTGTATGGTTTGTGTGTGGGAAATGGTTGTGTTATCGGAGACCGTGTTCCGATCTTGTGATTAAGGAGGATGGTGGGTTGTAGATCATTGATTCGAGTCTTTTGAGACAGATCACGGTTTGTTTGTGGTTGTTGATCGTGGGGTTTTCCCCCATTTGGAGCTTGTGAGTTTTTTTAAGGTTGTTAGTTATTGTTGTTTTTTCGATAGCCGAGAAGTCTATCACTTCCGCTACCTCCACGAAGGAGAAGTTATCCTCACATGATTCCTATTCAATCGGAACATGCGAACCTCCTAAGATCTGTGGACGAATAGTCGAAAACTCTGGACCATAGGCCCTAAGAAATGTCATCACCGTCATCTGCTCACGTCTCTGGGCGCTTGAGCACACCATATACGGATAGACTTTTACGCTGCAACTCGTGAAGAGATTCAACAATCTCGAAGGCTCGATTAGCGCTCTCATTTCCTTCAAGGAGATTATGAGAGAGGGATTGTTGACTTGAAGGTTCATCTTCAGAAATATTTTTGCACCAAAGACCTAAGGGGGTTGAAGTACTTTTTAGGCATTGAGGTATCAAAGTCACCGAAGGAAAGGATTTTCAACACTCAGCAAAAGCATGTGCTTGATATGCTCTCAGAGACCGGTATGCCTGCCTGTAGGCCTATCGACTCCCCTATAGACCCAAATGTGAAACTCTTTACAGGTCAAAAGGACAGTACAGGAGGTTAGTTAGCAAACTTAACTACCTGACCATCACTTGACCATCACTCGTCCTGATATTGCCTTCCCAGTCAGCGTAAAGAGCCATTTTATGTCCGATCCTCGTGAGGCTCACCTTGATGCAGCCCTTCGTATCTTAAGGTACCTAAAGGGTACCTTGGTACCTTGGAAAAGGTATCATTTATAAAGACTACGGGCATTTCAGGGCCACAGGCTTCACAGATGCAGATAGGGAAGGATCTCCAGATGACGGGAGGTCGACTACTGGTATCTGTGTGTTTGTTGGAGGAAACTTGGTTTCTTGGAAAAGCAAGAAACAAAGTTTGGTCTCTAGATCTAGCGCAGAGTCAGAGTACAGAGATATGGCAAACACCACGAGTGAGTTGGTGTGAATTGGTTTTCTGCTTACAGAGCTTGGATACGGTTCAGTTGCACCCGTAAAACTCTACTGTGACAACAAGTTTGCGATCTATATTGCGACAATCCCGTTTCCCATGAACGGACGAAACATATTGAAGTTGATTGTCATTTTGTTCATGAAAAGGTCGAGGATGGAGTTATTGATATGATTCATGTGAGATCGAACAATCAACTTGTTGATTTGTTTACTAAGCCTCTTGGAATATATCATGTACATTTTATTTGTAACAAGTTGGGCATGTGTGATGTATATACTCCAATTTGAGGGGAGTGTTAAATTAGATAATGTTAAGGATGGTTGTGATGTAAGAATATAATTATAATAAGTGATACGAGTATATATAAATATATCAAGAGATCATGGGATAGGGTTTCCATCCATCATAATTCACCCTTAAAATCCCTTCTCTTAATCCTCTATTTCTCTAACCAAATAACAATTTGCAACTAGTGGACCTCACCTAATAGCTACAAAAAAATCCTATATAAATGGCAAAGGTGATTTAGCAATTCCTAAAGGAGTACCATGGGAACATCATGAAATGACAATTAATTGTACACAAACACACGAGAGAGAGGGGGGGAGGGACAGTACATATAGATTTACATAAATGAAGCATCTATGAGCAAACGTCTGCATAAATCTCTATAATAAGATGTGATGTTCTACATGTTCTAGAAACTATTCCGCCAATAATCGCAGTTCACTTGGGGATTAAAGCTTACCTTGTCTTCTATTTCTGATAGCCTTTTTTGATGAATGGAAAGTTCTGATTCAGCGTCAGCTAACGCGTGAAGTTGCCTCAGTAATTCACCTCCACCTCTACAAAGATTGAAGGAAAGATGCAACTGTCGAAAATTAATTGTGCAGTCCAACAGAAGAATCAAGAAATAAAATCACTAAGAAAAACGGCACAATGGGTAACAGTGAAGTCATTTTAGTAGTAGAAAAGGACAAATAGAAGTCAAAAACAGAACTGGCTCAGAAAGAGAACAGAAAAAGGTATCATGCGCTGTCAGAATTGACATAAACTGGAAGGGATAGGTAAAAAGACTTACTTACGACTCCCACCGGTCAAAAGGCCACTTGGCTGAAATATGTCGCCTTCCAGAGTCACACTTGGGGTGCTGGTATTTCGATTAAAGGCAACCTATACCAAAACATAAATTTGAAATTATAAGAAATCCTGAAGAAATAAATTTGTTGTATGTTATGCCATTCACTTCAGTAAAGTGATGGTAGAGTTATCTGACATTCTGGACATTAGATAATGTCAGGCAGAGTTATTTGACAAGTCGAACAACAATTGAATACAACTATTATCTAAAGATTTAAAAAGAGATGAAATACAGTTAAAGTAGCATGAGTTAATGAAAGGTGGTGTTAAAAGCTTAGTGCCTCTTTATTGCCATAGAGCAACATCAAACCAAAAAATGAATAATTAAAATATTGGCAAGTATCTGTTTAAGAAAGATCTTTTCCTGTGAAGCGAAAAGAAATGTGACGTTTCTCAGAAAAGAAGTAAACAAAGGATGCAGTTTGTCGACTCGTTAAGGAAATATAGGGCCAATTGTTCTTTCGCCTTCATAGAAACATAGCTACTCCTTCAACTGCAATGTGCAGAATATGGGTGTAGAATTAATAGGATGTTCAGAGTTTCCAAGACTTGATATAGATTGTGTGAGCTGCTAGTAGGAACGAGCAGTTATCCAAGAATCAGGCATATGTAATTTGATGGGTGCCAAATCAGGCAACGCCTTTTATCGGTATCATATGCCTTGAAAGCTATACTTTCTTTAGAGTCCTTTAAGACACATAGTTAGATATCAAATATTTGGTTATGACGTCATGCATTAGTCTTTAGGCCATTTCGATGTTGAAGACATTTCATAAAACTTTGAAAACTAAAAGGTCCATCAATGGTTGGAATAAGAAAATTGATAGGAGGTCAATGGAATCAATTACTATATAATTATATAGGATTGGTTTAAATGTATTTCGCCGGAATCAAGAAAGGAGTGCATCAGTAACCCCAAATATCTCATAACAGTTAAAGGTAGGGGGGTTATTGTTTGAGTCATATTGTTTGCGGTTGGCACCCATGTGGGACCTGTAGTCTCTCCTAAAGAAATTGGATTGTCCTCCTTCCTTTTTGTGTTGGTTGCACGCCTTGAACTCGTGAGTTGTGGCTTCCTTATCACAATTCTCATTTCCTCTACCAACTTTCCTCGTTCTCCTGGGTATTTAAAGAACAGATTTCTTGGAAGTTGCCATTCAAATCCTATGAGGAGACAAATTTCTATGTGCCTAGTTTCGATTAGTTTCAGAAAACAAAATATTGATTGACCGGAACATAATAAAACAAATATCAACTCTACTAGAAGCAAAATCGCGGCTATTATTCTTAGACATAGTAGAGTTTTGAGTCCTCTCATTAATACTGAATCATTAACTCCAATCATTAATCATCTGCAGAGTACAAGCACAAAAGGAACTTGAATTGTTAAGATTGTTTGCTTTATTACAGATTTATCGCAGAATGCATCATCGACATTGCTGGTATGAAGCACGAGTTCTCAAATTTGATTTGTTTTTTTTTCTATTTCACTTCAAATTACATGAAGCGTTGATTGTGTCAAGTGAGAATCACAATGGGCCTAACTGATGTGCAAAACAGAGGTTCCTACTAACCAAAAATAGTCAAATATAAGTTTAGTAATAATCAAATAATGTTGGAAATAGTAAACAGTAAGATATTTCTCAAATTGGTTAGAATCTGTTTGTAACAGAATCTGTCTGTTTGTAACTACCTTATTTTATTGTTTTCCTCATATCTTCCTATACTTGTGTAACAAGGATATAAAAAGAACCTCTATGTATACTGAATTTTTTGTGAAAGAAAGTTCAATTCGCTTATATGGTATCAGAGCGGTAAAACTTTCTCAAAAAAAATCACCATTTTTTCTCAATCAAAAGAAATCCCAGTTCTTTTTTTTCCAGCCATAATGTACTTCATCATAGAGACCGAAATATCCTCCACAAACCCCACAAAAAACAATTCCGACTCCCTAGCTCGATCCCTTCAATTCTCCATTCACAAAGGGGATCGGAACACCAGCCAGACTCCTTTACAAAAACAGGCTTTGCAGATCGAGTCTGATGGTTCTCAGCAGTCAAGAATCAACTCAGGATCGTTTCCATTCACAAAGGAACAACTGGAGCACCTGTACAAGTTCTTTAACTCCACCGCAGACCCGTCAACACAACCCTCCCGTTCTTTAGCCCAAATCGGTAACAATCACCCTATCTCTGTTTCATGTATCAATCAACTTCCTTTGATTTTTGACTCTGGAGCAACTGATCACATGACCAGTTGCTTCACATTATTTTCAACCTACACACCTATGCAGTCAACAAAAGGGTCAAAATTGCAAATTGTTCGTATTCTGCCATAGCAGGCCAAGGAACCATCACAGTCTGTCCTTCCTTAACCCCTCTTAATGTTTTATATGTTCCAAAGCTTTCATGCAATCTGATTTTCAATATAAAGCTAATTCGAGACCTTAAGTGTCAAGTTAAATTTATGTCCTCTCATTGTGAAATTCAGGTTCTGAACTCGGTGACGATGATTGGCAATACTAGAACCAGTGGAGTCTCTACTTACTTGAAGAAGGATCGCATCTCAATAAGTTTGCATCTAGTTTGTGTTTTCAATCCATATTTGTTTCTCGTGACAATATATTAATTATGTTACATTTTCGTCTAGGTCATTCTAGTTTCCATTATATGCAGTATTTGTTTCCAAAGTTATTTCGGAATAAAAATCCTTCTCAATTTTCAATGTGAAGTATGTGCTTTTGCCAAACACAAAAGAGCAATTTATCCACCTCGACCCTATAAACCTTCAACACCGTTTGCCTTAATCCATAATGACATTTAGGGACCATACCGCGTTTTATCTGTCTTCAGAAAAAATGGTTTGTTTCGTTTATTGATGATCATACTAGAGTCCTTTGGGTGTTTTTGCTAAAGAAGAAATCAGAAGTCGAACAAATTTTCAAAACCTTTTATACCATGGTTGAAACACAGTTTAACACAAAAATTCAGAATTATCGAAGTGACAATGGACGAGAATTTTTTAACGAAAACTTGGAAGATTTTTTTGCAAAGAAAGGTATCATTCACCAAAGTTCTTATATTAACACACCGCAACAAAACGGTATGGCTGAAAGAAAAAATAAACACATTCTTGAAATTGCCTGGGCATTATTATTCACCAACCATGTTCCAAAAACATTATGGAATGAAGCAATTTTAACTGCAACCTATCTTATTAATAGAACGTCCTCCAAAATTCTCAATTTTAAAAAACCTGTTGCCTTGTTAAAATCCCTTTACCCTCAAAACCGCCTTGCAATCTCGGATCTGCCGTTGAAAATTTTTGGTTGTACCGTGTTTGTTCACGATCACAACCCTACTAGGGGTAAACTTGATCCAAAATCGAAAAAATGTGTTTTCATTGGCTACGTCACGAATCAAAAAGGGTATAAATGATTTGATCCTTTATCAAATGAAATATTTATCACAATGGATGTGTTGTTTTTTGAAAATAAATCTTTTTTTAAATCTCCTCTTCAGGAGGAGACAAATAGTGAAGACTCGGTTTACATAAAAAATAGTCTCCCAAAAATACCCCCAACTTAATTCTATATACAAATTCACAAGATCTAGATTTTTTAAATCAAGACATTTTAGGCCAGTCTTTTGAACACTTGGCAAACCAAAACAGTGAAAATTCACTGGACACTCAAAAAAAGGTCTTTGAAAACTCAGAAAATATGTCAGTTGAAAATTCGGTTACTTTATTAGAAAATACGGAAAAATCCCATAAAAATAGAAACACGCCACCGACTCCTAAAACAACTTACCTCGTGGATTTAAATCCACGAGAAGCTGATGTGGAAATTAAAACTTACAAAAAGAAACAACGTAAAACGGTCTGGAAAAAACGCAACATGAGCATTTAATTGAGATAGATTCTTCTCCAGAAGCAAAGGCCGACTCTGTCCAGCCCCACCAAGAATCCGACTCGAGAACATAACCGGATCACAGTGAGCTGGATCTTCCCATAGCCCTCCGAAAGTCCACAAGGTCATGTACTAGTCGTCGCTTGTATCCAATGTCAAAATTTGTGTCCTCAAATAATCTCTCACCCAGTTTTTCAGCCTTTACCTCTAATGTGTCTGCTGTGGAGATTCCAAAAACTGTACAGGATGCTTTGAGAACTCCAGAGTGGAGAAAAGCGATTTTCGAGGAGATGAATGCACTTGAGAAAAATCAGACTTGAACATGAAGGAGCTGCCGAGAGGAAAGAAGACTGTAGGATGCAAATGGGTATTCACACCAAAGTTTCGTGCAGATAGAACCATAGAACGATATAAGACGATGCTCGTTGCTAAAAGATTCACTCAAACATACGGGATCGACTACACGGAGACTTTTGCACCTGTGGCTAAGCTAAACACGATCCGGATCTTGCAGTCAGTTGCAGTAAAGCTCGATTGGCCACTTCAACAACTAGATATGAAGAACGCGTTTTTGAATGGAGACCTGGACGAAAAAGTGTACATGGAAAAGGGTTTGGAAAAGGGTTCGGCTCCAAAGGGTGCAGATTGAAAAGATCACTTTACGGTCTTAAACAATCTCCACGAGCTTGGTTCGAACGTTTCCGTCAGTTTGTGAAAGGGCAAGCATACAATCAGGCTCAGGCAGATCACACCATGTTTTATAGAGTCTCGAGACATGGAAAAATTGCAGTACTAATTGTTTACGTTGATGACATCATTGTTACATGAGATGACGAGGAAGAGGTCAATAAGTTAAAAGGAAGTCTCGCCAAGGAGTTCGAAATAAAAGACTTGGGAGAATTGAAGTATTTCTTGGGTATGGAAATTGCTCGAAGTAAGAAAGGTATTATCGTGTCTCAACGGAAGTATGTTCTCGATCTTCTCAAAGAAATAGGGATGACAAACAGCAAACCTGCGGAAACACCGATAGATCCGAATAAAAAGCTCGGAGAATTTACACAGAGCCCGCCAGTGGACATTCCACAATACCAGAGGTTAGTGGGAAAATTGATCTATCTCTCACACACGTCCTGATATCACCTTTGCAGTGAGTATGGTAAGCCAATTTATGCACTCACCTCAAGAAGAGCACATTGATGTAGCATATAGAGTTTTGAAGTATTTAAAGGACGCACCAGGAAGAGATTTATTCTTCAAGAAAGGTGAGACTCGCAGCGTCGAAGTATTCATTGACGGGGATTGGACAGGTTCCATCGTAGATAGGAAGTCAATTTCAGGGTATTGTACGTACGTGTGGGGAAATCTAGTTACATGACGGAGAAAGAAACAAAGTGTCGTGGCAAGGAGTAGTGCGGAGGCAGAATTTCGAGCCATGGCCAACGGTATTTGTGAAGTTCTGTGGGTTCAATGGGTACTACAGGAAATAAAGCAGCCTATAACTCGACCACTAAAACTATAATGCGACAACAAAGCTACCATCAGCATAGCACATAACCACGTACACATGACAGAACGAAGCATATTGAAGTCGACCGCCACTTCATCAAGGAAAAACTGTATGCTGGTACCATCTATATCCCCTACGTTTCGACAAAAAACAAATTGCGGATATCTTTACAAAGAGACTATTCAAAGCAGTGTTCGAAGGACTCATAAGCAAGTTGGGTATGATGGAAATTTACGCACCAATTTGAGGAGTGTTGGAAATAGTCAACAGTAAGATATTTCTCAGATTAGTTAGGATCTATTTATAACAGAATCTGTTTGTAACTTCCTTATTTTATTGTTTTTCTCATATCTTCCTATACTTGTGTAACAAGGCTATAAAAAGAGCCTCTCTGTATACTGAATTTTTTGTGAAAGAAAGTTCAATTCTCTTATAAATAAGAGTAATGGATTAATGGAGCGCGATTAATTAAACTGATTCAGTTCTATAGAAATAAGGAGTTTTCTTTGCGCTTCACACTATTCTATGCAAGTCAATAGTGTTGCTATTAAAAAACTATTCAAATATTGTGACTATTGACTAGATTGTACTGTGCAAATCAATTGTGTTACTCTTCACATATTGTCACTAGATACCAGAATTTAAATGTCCGCGTATGTTTCTTCCTTTCTTTCTGACAAAGTTAACATACTCAGACAGGGTGTATACTGTGAGGGAAAATGACAGTCATCATCAGACCCCAGATAAAAATAATAGTTCACTAATAAATGCATGCTGATACAAAATAAATGATTTTGTGGATTGGTTGCTTTCCGCATATGAATCAAACTTACCTCTTTCGCTGCATCAATGCTTCTACAAACAAAGGTCGAACCAAATACATAAGCCATAGCATTCTGCAACAAGAAGATCAATTTAAATTCACAAAAAAAAACTGTGAAGAAATGCTGTACTTGGAAAATTATCAGCTTCATAAATTAGGTGAGAAAATTATTAATATAAAACTCCTAAATTATGGGGTATAAACACTAGCATCAAGTTCCAATCCTGCTGAAACATCAACAATGACTCCACTAGTCCTGATAGTGAAGTTTGAGTCCCCTTATCGATGAAACAAAACTATCCTTAAGTAAGGCATCTATCTTCAAAAATTCTGCAAGATAATCCATGGAAAGTAGAAAAGTAAGCTAGATGTGTAAATCAAGCCGGAAGTTACTTACCTTCACTTCATCATCATACCCAACGAAACGAAGGGCTAGTTCTGCATTGCCCTCACCAACCTATAAATGCATGAACTTTCAAAGAATGAATATAATGAACATCAGGAAAGTGCACTGAAAATTCAGCCAAAAACTGACCAGGCTAGAAGCTGCCTGTTGAATTCTTGGGGGAACAGTGTGGGACTGAATTTTGTTCAGCGGTATGATTGTCACTCTTCTTCGAAGATCACCTTTTTGCAGCAGTTGTTTTCCTGTATTTTCACTGTCTACAACGACATTAAACAGCTTACCCCCTGCAGCAACCTGCAAAATAAATCTGATGTGATTCGTAATCGTAACTCCAAATCCCCTCGATGAAAAAAACCATAACATCATTTCCCAAAACTCCAAGTAAAAGAAACATCAGGTAAATATTTTAATTTTTAACCTCCAAAGCAGTCATCGCAGAATGATCCTTCACTTTAATGAGCTTTGCAACCACTCCTTTCACCTTTGAACGGTCAAAATTCATAACAGGATCTCGGTAGCTGAACTGAACATTAGCTAGCTGCCCGGAAAGAATCCGAACATCATCTTTAAGCTTCTGAACAGCCTCTAATTCAACTGACCGTTCCTGAGCCACATGAAAGTTGGTTAAGAGACTTCAGTTTTATGCAGTAAAATTGTCAGTTGAAATTCAGATGCACAGGACCGAGACATTAGAGTCCAGAATCTTTTAATAAGCATTGTTACTATATTAGCAGATACAAAAAATATTTTAACCTTTTGTAAAGCTTCCATTTTACCATCTTCATATGCAACTGATTCAAGAGCTGATCTGACACCATCCAGATCTTTTTTTCTGACATGAAGCTCTTTCTCAACTGCAGCAGCCTCATCACGCTTTAAAATCAATTTCCCCTTTTTCTCTTTAAGCTCCTTTTCAGAATGACTAATTTTGGTCTTTAGCTGTTTTAATTCAGTTTCAGCATCCCCGACTGCAGCTTTGGCATCTCTTAGTTGATCCTCAAGGCATTTTTCCTCATTACCACTGCTCTTACCTGCTAAAACACCCTGCAAATACCGATGCTACATCATAACCATATACAAGGTGCAAAAATATTGGTTGTGCAACGCAATAAGAAATGGATGCTGGAATCCTATAGTAAATAACCTGGTATTCTCTCTCACACTCTTCCAGACGCTTAGATAAATCATCCACTTTCTTCTTCAGATCAGCTGCACCATCTTCGGCTTTCTGGACAGCAGAATCCCTCTCGCCTATTGAATTTTTAATATCTCCGATGCTCTTCACAATCTGTCAAAAAATTGGAATATTAGGTTTATAAATTATAGCATACAGATTGATTAAATTATCGTACAACATACATGTGATGGCCTCACACAAACAAATTGACATAAAATATATCAAAAAGAAACATCACCTTCTGAGCAGCCTTCTTCTCAGTTTTTAGGGTCTCCTTTTGGTTAGTCAAAGCAGAAGTTTCCTTCACAAGAGAACAAGATAATTCGTCTACAAGTTTGGAAATATTCTTTAACTCGCCACCTAATTTCGCCTCTTTCTCAGCAGTCAAGACAGATATTTTCTTCTCCATTTCTTCTATTTCTTTTCCAAGCATTACATTGTTGTTATCTATCTCAGTTATCTTCAATTTGATTTGTTCCAACCCACTTACAGCATTATCTCGTACTTTCTCTGCCTGGACATATTCATATGCAACACAGAACCTTTTGAGCCGATCTAATTCTGCATTGCCATTAGCCCACTGCATGTACTGTGTACTCTGCTTTCTAAGCGTCTCTAGAGCAGGAAGTATTTCCTGGTCAAGAAGCTTATCTATCTCATCCACTTTGCTTTGCTTCTTTTCAAGGGTCTTTAAAGCTGCCTCCTTTTTCGTTTCATACATTCTTGTGCCAGCAGCCTCTTCTAGCATAGATAATATTTCAGGGGGCTTCATGTTTAGGACTTTTGTGATTCGCCCTTGCATTATGAGAAAGTGTGGGTTGTTGACGTTAAGCTGAACAGAATGGAAAAGGGTCTGCACACGGGATGGCTGAGCAACATGCCCGTTAATGAGGTACTTGTTACGCCCCCCAACCACAATCTACAAAGGGTCAGTTATTCTAATTAATGTTTAACCAGAATGTGAAGCGAATAAATATAGTGCATGGAAAAAACTTCAATTTACACTTGTCTACCATATTCTGATCTACAGAGTTTAATCAAATAACCTCTGGAGCTAGGTTTGAAAAGAAGAATAAACGAACAAACATAAAATCTTAAAAGTTGAAATACAAAAAATGAAAAACTATAATCAAATCGCTGGAGTTTCATGAATACAAGAAATCAAGATATATAGAACTAAAAACGGAAGAATGAACTCCCAACTTTTAATTTTTAAGAAAATCTCAGGGAAGAACATCGATATATACCTCTACAGACATCTTGCTCTTGAGACTCAAAAGAGAATAGTTAACACGGTAACTTGGGTAACACTAAAAGCCATGTAAAACACTGTAAACCTTGCAAGGAATTTGATATATAACCAAAAACCAGCCCAGACTGCAAGCATGCAAAACTAAGCTTTCTGATCAAACATAGGTTAAATTACACTAAAATACCATTAGTCGTCGTATTTTTTTACTAAAATACCTTAAAGTTTTTATTACAGCAAAATTACTTAAACTATGGTTTTCAAAATACTTTTTTCACTAAATACCTTCAAAGGTAGCACTTAAGGTAGTTTACTGTAATTACAAACTTTGAGGTATTTTAACTTACCCCTAAGCTTATACATGTCTATTATAAAAAGAATTGAACTTTCTAATTCCTGACCTAATTATAACTCGGACTAGGACATTGAGCCCCCACTAATGCATGTCTCCTCAACGTAATCTCTGGAAAGTCCACATGATCTGGATTGTAGTGTGCATCATTATAAACTAGTACTTAATTTCACAAAATATGAGGATAAGCAACTCGAATTATAAGATAAATGATGAAAAACATATAGACAGCTGAAGAAACGAGCTTTTTCAAACTATGACTAAATTAAATCCCAAATTAGAGCAAAACCCACGAATTATCACCTGCCTCGTCACCGTAATCTCCGAACAATCCTCATAACCCAATGGGCTACGGCTCCGATCCGAGTTATCGAACACGATAGACACGGTGGCCTTAGTGATCCCAGCCTGGCCTTGCTTGTACACCAGCTCCTGAAGGTTCGTAGCCCTAACCTGCTGGAGGTTGGTGATGCCAAGGACGAAGCAGATCGAATCGAGGACGTTGGATTTGCCCGACCCGTTAAGACCCGTTATGGCGTTGAAGAAGGGGTCGAAGCCAGGGACGACCGTTCGAGTCGCGTAGGACTTGAATCCCTCGAGCGTGATCTCTTTGATGTGCATTTTTTGGGGATTATTTTCTCCTCGAGCGTGATCTCTTTGAGAGTTGAGAGAGGAATGGGGGTGTTCGAGATTGAAACCCTAGAGGGAAGAGGGTGAGAAAGAGCGGGAAAAGGAAAGGGAATTGGGAAATTTGGGATTTTTAGGTTTTTGAAATGCGATGTAGGAACCGGGCGGTGAGATTGTGGAGGAGTGAACCGCTGGGTGCAGGCTGGAGCCCACACTTTTTTGTCCTTTTGCACCCTAATTATAATTTTTTTGGCACATTGTTCAAGAACCCCAAGAAAAACCTGTAAAAAGTTTCAGGGATTTTTCCTCGCATGCGGCGGTGCGTATTTTAGTATATTCAAAAAATGTCTTTATCCCCATTCATTCACAACTGTTCAAAATTTCTTCTCTTTCTCTCTCTCGCTCGATCAAAGAGAACTCAATTCACCTCTCACCGTCATCGTCGTTCTCTCGCTCGATCTTAGAGAACCTAGTTCGCCGGTCATCGTCACCGCCTTCGCCGCCGCCGTTGCAGCCTCACATTCCCAAGAAACAACGCAGCATAACACCATAGACGACTGTTGAGTCGTCGTCGATTGCCAGATAAAAATCTTGTTTTTTTGTAGGGGGACAAAGGGGTGATTTTTATGAGATTAGTTCTTTATTTGTATCAAATTTTCTGTCTTTTATTGATGGATTGTGTTGACGGGTTTTCTAGATAGATCTTATAATTTAATTTCTCTCTGGTTTCTATCTTTCTCTGTTTTAGTCTTCCTTTTGTCCAATGAATAGTTTGGCTTATCTCCCTTTGCGGCTTGCACCCAAAAGATCTAGCTATTTCATAGTCGTCGTCAATCAAGTTTTATCTTTTATTCCCGGTGTGAGCATTTGGAGGGACAATTAAGAAGGAAAGAAGAAGGATTGCAGGTCTCCTTACCGTATTTATTCAAATAATTATCGGATATATAATATCTTAATAAATCATTCATCGATGAGTTTTGCTGATTGAGAGAAGTATAAGAGTTATATTAACCATATAGCATTATATGGCATTTGCATGCAACTTCTAATTAGTTACATGCAACATCTAGGCACTTGCCCATAACTTTTTATAAGTTGCATGTAAATTCTAGATAGTTGCATGTGACTTGTAAGTGGTTGCCAATAATCTACATGCACATGTCTTTAACTTCTAACCACCTGCCTCAAAATTCTAATTAATTGCATATAATTTCTAATAAGCCGCATGTAATTTATAAGCGCTTGTATGTGATTTCTGATAAATTGCCTGTAACCTATAAGCAGTTGCATGTAACGTACATGCACTTGCCTGTAACTTTTGATAGGTTACCTGTAATTTCTGGGCACTTACCCGTAACTTGTAAGCATTTGCATGTAAGTTCATGCACTTTTGTTTAACTTCTAACCACTTGTCTGTAACTTTCAATAAATTGTTTCTAAGTTGTAAGCACTCGCCTGTAGCTTATAATTGATTGCATGTAATTTCATATCATAGCATCGACCAATATCGGCTGGATAAAACAGATAACATCGGGGGGAAATCATTTGTATCACAATATCGGCCAATACTTAGTCATTTCATTAAATGATTTGGACTATTTATTAGTGGGTCACATACGGTTTATTTCATCTCAACTTGTTTTGCAATACTTTTCGGTTTAATAAGTGGTTACCAATACACGACGGCTGGGTTCTTGGGGAAGATGAACATATTGAAGATTGAATCGATGATTGCTCACAACGCAGTGGTTGAACATTACAACCCTCGGCATTGGGCTAATTGTTACTTCCGTGGAATAAGGTACTGTCTCAATTCTTGTTTCTCAATACACCTGATTTGGTTATGAATATGATTGACATAGATATGTATAATATCATAGTGGTTGTTTGTAACTTCTGCTAACTTGATTATAATTATTAAGTTGGTTGTACTATCTTCCGACTTACTTGTAACCTCTTGATAGTTGCATGTAACGTCTAATAAGTTGCATGTAATATTGATTAAAATGCACGTGGCATCTATTTATGTGTCCGTTGAATGCATGTATGGTCATATCGCATCCAATGTTGTTGAATCATATAATAATTGGATACCTGAGCCCCGCACTTTTCCTATTCTTCAAACGGTGAACCGCATAAGGGTATATTTGATGGATCGATTCAATAGACGACGAGAAAAAGCCGAAAAGCGTAATGGAGTGTTATGTTCAAAGTCGAAGGACATTCTAAACAAAAATTTGGACGCCGCTATAATTTTTTCTGTTCATCAAGCTGATACGGAGTATTATGAGGTGTTTGACATTAAAGTTGTTCAGATTAATGTGTTGGCTCGCTCATGTGCATGCCAAGAATGGAATGCTACTAGGATTCCTTATAGGCCTGCTTGTGACATTATATATCTCATGAGACAACCTTTCTATAACTACCGTGCCACTATCTTGACGATCGAATATTTCACGGCGAGTTATGCGAATATAATTTACCCAATATCTACATTTGACAAGTTGATTGATCTGCTGAAAAGTGTGTTCATAAATAACCTTATTCAAGACGTTGTCGCTGGTAGCCGGCAGCGATGAGTACGGGTTGTCCGCAAAGAAACGTGAACTCTTTTCTTGCTTTATATGAGCTGATAGAAGATAGGGTGATTGGCTGTATATCTATTTTAATATGGATGTAAAGTATATAAAGAAAGGGCTTGCAGGGTTCATAGGACTTAGTTGTAATGGATGAATAATTAAAAGTAACTTCTTTTATCTTTTAATAGTTTAAAACTAGATCGATAGTGATAAATGTAGATCAGGGTTTTTGGAAGAAACCAGGGTTTCTCCACTATTAACCCTTATCCTTTCATTGATCTCTATTCATGTCTAACTCTTGACAAAACAAATGTTAAACAGATCTCAAACCGTGGTCGTGACTGTCAGTAAACTGGCAGCGCGCCCGATAAGGATGTTAACATTTATCTTGCAAAAGTTTATAGAGTTAAAATGTATAAAGGATGTTAAATGATTTTCTCATCCATCGTTCTGTCCTATCTAGCAAGTTAAGAATTACGCGCTCATGATTGGAGATTTAGAAAAAGGGTCGAAGAATGAAAACATGATTCAGATGCAGAAAAGTAAGTGTAGAAATTAAATGCGGAAATTAATTGCAGAAAAACTAATAAAAATACTGCTTTTATTAATCAACTATTTGCATTTACAAATCCTTTAAAGGTAGAGTACAAGAATCCTAGTTGCTCTAGATCTCTATCTTATTGGAAGTAGATGACTAGCTGATGATCACTCGGATGATGGGTTGTCCATAAACACATCCTTAAATATCTATAGTCGTGGGAGTATGAGACTGGGCATCGATATTCCAGAGTAGACTTGTGTATACGCTTCTAGACCCCGACGAGGGATGGTGGCCGGTCTCACAAGCCATTGGTGTTGTGTCACCTAAGATAGTATACAAGTGCTTGCTGGAAGTAAGTACACCGGACGGACTCACCAAGAACTTCTAGATGGTATTATATCTATCGTTGGATGGAAGTTCTCAGGTGGCATGAGTACATGTTAGTCTTTTGACCTGAGATCGTCACTTGTCTCGTGTGAGTTCCCACTATACTTTGATTACTACCCTACCATAACTCAAATGAGTCGTGCAAACTGGTTTTAGTTGGGTACAGTCCCGAGCCACGTGGAAGCAATGGTCGATCGTCAGGGATTCGTCTCTCATAGTATTAGGCATCGATATCGCGCTGTGTTCCGTTGGCTATCATCAGAAATCCATGGCCATGGTGGATGGGATTTACTGATAGTTGATCAATAGTCTCTCTGTTGGTGATTGTTCTACGCCGAAAGCCGGGGAAGACAAACGTTTTGCCTGAATTTTGGGGGCAGATGCTATTTGGTGCTATCCGTCCACCTTTCCGATGATGCCAAGTTGATTTATGGCACCATGTATTGGAGGTTTGAACGGATGCGGTCGTTATAGCAGACTTCGTCAGATTCCCCCTTATTGACGGGTTTTTGATTGTGGGGACGCTCTTCCCTACATGCGCAAGCTCCTGCAGTTAATTACGCTACTGCATCGTGGTAACCACTTTCTCCTTCTCCAGATGGTCACTTCGTGTCGTGTGTGTTTGTTTTGTTTTTGGTTGCCCGTAGATTGTATACGAAGACTAATTTATGTTGTCGCCTGTAGGGTGGGGATTAGTCCAAATCCGTATTTTCTTAGATTTAGGTTTGGTTTGATTTTAAGGATCGCTAACCTCGCTTGAGATTAAGATCAGCTTAAATGTTTGTTAAGGATACGTTAGTCTAATTCTAGACTAAGATCTACTTAACAAAGTTTTAGGATCATTTAGATCCAACGAAAGAGTACCTGGGCTCTATCGTCTTAGTTTAGGGACGTTGCGGTCCATTGGGTTTAAGGACATCATAGTCCATGAGTTTAAGGACCTCATAGTCCATGTGGTTTAAAGGCATCATAGTCTGTAAGGTTTAAAGACATTATAGTCTGGTTTAAAGACATCATAGTCTGTAAAGTTTAAGCACATCATAGTCCATGAGTTTAAGGACATCATACTCCATAGAGTTTAGTTTAGGGACGTTGCGGTCCATAAGTTTAAGGACATCACAGTCCATGGAGTTTAGTTTAGGGACATTGCTGTCCACAGATCACCATCTTTGAGGTGAGGGTTTAGTTTAAGGACATTACGGTCCACAGATCACCATCCTTGAGGTGAGGGTTTAGTTTAAGGACGTTATGGTCCACAGATCGCCATCTTTGAGGTGAGGGTTTAGTTTAAGGACATTACGGTCCACAGTTTAGATGCAAACATGGGTTTGGAAATGCACCAAATAGTTATTGGTCATCGGGACCCACCACCTCTCTGAAGACGTTGAAAAATTACGACGACATGTATCAGAGGTGTGAATAGATGTACCCTTAAACCAAATGCCAGATTGAGAAGCAATGGGATGAACATTATTGTAAATGTCATCCGAGATGATTAATTTTGGAAGACCTGAACAAGGTTTTGGCTTTGGGAGACTTAGCTAACTTGGGCTAAGATTGACCCATCACAGTATTAAACATTAGCATATGTTTGGTGCTCACGTGCTCCCGCGTGAGGTCTTAAAGTATTGTTTAAGCACTGAAGATTTAAAGCGCTCACGTGGGGTCACGTGAGGCGTTTGAAGTAGTGTTTAAACACTGAAGATTTGAAGCGCTCACGTAGGGTCACATGAGGCGTTTGAAGCAGTGTTAAACACTGAAAATTTGAAGCGTTCGCGTGGTGTCACGTGAGGTGCTTGAAGTAGTGTTAGACACTGAAGATTTGAAGTGCTCACATAGGGTCATGTGAGGCACTTGAAGTAGTGTTAAATACTGAAGATTTGAAGCGCTCACGTGAGGCGCTTGAAGTAGTGTTAAACACCGAAGATTTGAAGCGCTTGTTCCCCTCTGAACGGCGACGTAGACATGAGGACGTCTTGCCTGAGATTCGGGGCAGATGCTATATGGTTTTATCCGTCTACCTCTCCGAAGATGCCAAGTTGATTTATGGCACCGTGTATCGGAGGTTTAGACGGATGCGGCCGATGCAGCAGACTTCGTCAGATTCCCCATCGCTAGAGGGGTTTTTGATTGTGGGGACGCTCTTCCCTGCAGGCGCAAGCCCCTGCAGTTAATTACGCTACCGCATTGCGATAACCACTTTCTCCTTCTCCAGAATTTCACTTCGTGTCGTATGTGTTTGTTTTGTTTGTGGTTGCCCGTGGATTGTATACGGAGGCTATTTATTTCGTCACCCGTAGGACGTGGATTAGTCCAAATCCGTATTTTCTTAGATTTGGGTTTTGGGTTTTGGTTTAAGGTACGTTAGCCATTTTTTAGGCTAAGATCAACTTAAACGTTTGTTAAGGATACGTTAGTCAAATTTCCATTCTAAGATCAACTTAACGGGATCGTCTAGATCCATTTCCAGTTTAGGGACGTGGTGGTCCATATTCCAGTTTAGGGACGTGGTGGTCCATAGGTAGTTTAGGGACATTGCGGTCCATTGGTAGTTTAAGTAAATTGCGGTCCATTGGTAGTTTAAGGACATTGCGGTCCCTTGGATGTATGGCCGCCGGGACCCGTCACCTCTCTGACGACGTTGAAGGATTACAACGACATGTGTCAGAGGAGTTCAGAGATGTACCCTTAGACCAGGTGTAAGTTGATTTAAAAGAGCAGCCATGCTCAGTCAATTTAATTTGAGGACTTACGGCCAGAATTGGGCTAAGTCCAATTGAGAATGTTCAACACTTTTATCTGTTTTTGGCCTAATAGGCCTGTGTGAGGGCTTGGCCCACATTTAAACAATGCATTGCATTACTTTTTATTTTTGTTTGGGCTTTGACCATAAAGGATGCAGAGCATCAATTCTACTTGGGCTCTGCCCTTTATAAATGATGCAGAGCATCAATTTTATTTGGGCTCTGCCCTTTTATTGCTTTGCAATTTATTTTGGCCTGCTAGGTCTTTTTGACTTGGGCTTGGCCCTTTAGCAAAAGAAATGCATTGCATTTGTCAGGCGCTTTGCGCCAATCAAAGAGCGCAAGCGCTTGTGGTGATGACACGTGTCACGCAAGCGCAGTGCGCTGCGCCGGTGTGCTGCGTTTGCGCTGCTGACACGTGGCGAGCTGTGGTGAGTTGCGCCAGTTTCAGAGAGCAAGGCTCTATTTCAAAAGCGCATAGCGCAAATGGTTCAAATGCTGACACGTGGCGCTCTCTGGTGGCTTGCGCCAACCCAAGAGCGCAACAGTGCAGTTTTGCAAGTGCAAGGCACTATTAATTTGAGAATCTTTTAGATTCCAGAACCAATGGTTCATAAAAGAAGTGCAAAGCACTATTTGTTTTCTTGATTTAATTTAGTTCAAAGAAAACAAGTTTCTCTTGTTTTTCTTATTTCAGGGAACCAGAGGTTCATAAAAAGTGCAAAACGCTATTTTTATTTGTTTTTTATTAAAGATCATTGATCTTGTTCTTAGATCAATGATCTATTAGAAGAAATTCTTCTATCTAAAAGGTCTTTTACCTTTTTTCTTCTTGAAATTTCTTCATAGTTCTCTCTGTTTGAAATTTTCGATTTCTCACAAAAAATGTTGATGCCTTTGAATTGAGGTCTAGGGGCCTTTATATAGTGCCCATAAATTTGTTAAAGAGATCTTTCTCTGAATGATTTGGGGAATTTTCCCCACCGTTGGATCTTTGATCCAAGAGCTTCTGTTTTACAGAAGGCAATCTTCTTGTCTTATCAAGAACAGAAAAATCTTACTCGAATTTAACTCTGTTTGGCGCAAAACCCCCAGCGCGTGACACGTGTCAAGCAGCGCACAACGCAGCGCAACAGCGCTTGCGCAACTGCGCTGACACGTGCCGCGCAGCGCAACTGCGCTGACACGTGCCGCGCAGCGCAAAGCGCTGCGCTAGCGCAACTGCGCTGACACGTGCCGCGCAGCGCAAAGCGCTGCGCTAGCGCATTTGCGCTTACACGTGCCGCGCTGCGCAGTGCTTGCGCAACTGAAGCGTTGTTTTCTTTAATTTTGTTTTAAAATAGAGTCTTGCACTGATTGGGCGCGCTGCGCTCCCTGCGCTGGAGTGTCTGATTTCGACACGTGGCGCTCTGCGCGCAGCACAGGGGATTTGAAGTGTTGCTTCATTTATTTTAATTTTAATTTTCACTTCAATTTTCAAATCAGAGCTTTGCTCTGATTGGGGGAAACATAAGCGTTGCTTCGTTTCCCGTCTTGGAATTTGAACAGAGTTTTGCTCTGATTGGGGTAAACAGCGCTCACGTGGGGTCACGTGAGGCGCTTGAAATAGTGTTAAACACCGAAAATTTGAAGCGCTCACGTGGAGTCACGTGAGGCGCTTGAAGTAGTGTTAAACACCAAAAGTCTGAGGCGCTCACGTAAGGCGCCTGAGATTTGGCACAGCTTCTTTGAATTTGTTCCCGTTTTCTTTTCTGAGTGTTGAGCACTATTGGGTCACGTGAGGCGTCCCCAAAGACTGAAAGCTGCCTCTGTTTTATTCTCTTTTGAAAAGTGCTAAGCACTATTAAGGAGTCACGCGACGTCACGCGAGGCGCCCTAAAATAGAAGCCGCCTTGGATTTATTCCCCTTTTTTCTTCTGAAGGGCTTATTCAGGGGTCACGTGGGAGCACGTGACCTGATCTCATTTGTTTTCTCTCGTTCAACACGGGTGCTTACGTGGGAACGCATGATCATGTTGCGTAGCGTTTGAACGTTAATGAATCATTAGATTGTTCTTCTATGGTTCCGAGGAATCAAGTTCTCCTTTTGTTCTTTGCAGGAATTAAATTCTTTTTAAAGGGTTAAACCCTAGTTTCAGAGGAATTAAATTCTCATACGTTTTGTAAGAGTTAAACTCTTTTGGATTCAGTTCTTTCCCTTAGGTTTTGAATCTGCATGATAAAATCTCCCCGATGAGAATTAAATTCTCAACTTGTGGGGAGATCTGCTTCTGCAGATCTTAACCAAAGAAAGAACTAAGTTTTTTAAGAAGAGCTAAGCTCTTGGTTTAAGAATAAAATTCTCTTTTTGCGAGAGCTTTTGGGAGGGTGTTCCCCTCCGAAAGACGGCGCACAAGACCGCGAAGTCCTGGTGCTGAGATTCGGGGCAGATGCTATTTGGTTTTATCCGTCCACCTCTTCGAAGATGCCAAGTTGATTTATGGCACCGTGTATCGGAGGTTTAGATGGATGCGGCCGATGTAGCAGACTTCGTCAGATTCCCCCTCGTTTGAGGGGTTTTTGATTGTGGGGACGCTCTTCCCTGCAAGTGCAAGCCCCTGCAGTTAATTACGCTACCGCTTCGCGGTAACAACTTTCTCCTTCTCCAGAATTTTACTTTGTGTCGTGTGTGTTTGTTTGTTTGTGGATGCCCGTGGATTGTATACGGAGACTAAGTTATGCCGTCGCCCGTAGGACGTGGATTAGTCCAAATACGTATTTACTTAGATTTGGGTTTGATGTTTTAGTTTAAGGATACGTTAGCCATATTGAGGCTAAGATCAACTTAAACGTTCGTTAAGGATACGCTAGTCTGATTTGAGACTAAGATCAATTTAACGGAAAGAGCATTTAGGGGCTCTATTGTTCCAGTTTACGGAAGTAGTGGTCCATTTAATATATATGGCCGTCGGGACCCATCACCTCTCTGACGACGTTGAAGGATTACAACGACAGACGTCAGAGGAGTTCAGAGATGGACCCTTGAACCGGAGTTGATCGGGGGTCTTATAGTCCAATGTGGGACTAAAGTCTGTTTGAATGTTTAAGGATACGTTAGCCATATTTGAGGCTAAGATTAACTTAAACAGGATCGTTTAGATCCGACAAAAGAGCGTTTGGGGGCTCCATTGTTCCAGTTTAGGGACGTAGTGGTCCATGTTCCAGTTTAGGGACGTGGGGGTCCATTTTATTTGTGGCCGTCGGGACCCGTCACCTCTCTGACGTCGTTGAAGGATTACAACGATAGGTGTCAGAGGAGTTCGGAGATGTACCCTTGAACCGGATGTAAATTGATTTAAGAGAGCAGCCGTGCTCACTCAATTTAATTTGAGGACTTACGGTCATGACTGGGCTAAGTCCAGCTGAAGATGTTCAGCGTTTTTATTTGTGGTTGGCCTGTTAGGCCTTGGCTTGGGCTTTGCCTTTTGTTTAATAATGCAGTGCATTTTGTCTGGCCTATTAGGCCCCCTTTTAATTGGGCTCTGCCCTTTTTAGATGATGCACAACATCTATTTTGAGCCTGACAGGCCTTTGTTTGGGCTTTATTCCTTTTAATAGTGCATAGCACTTTGTTTGGTCTAATAGACCTTTCTTTATTGGGCTCTGCCCTTGATAATGCATTGCATTAATTAGTCTGACAGAGTGCCACATGGCTTGTCAGGCGCTTTGCGCTGATTGAGGAGCGCAAGACGCAAGTCCATGTGGAGGTGACACATGTCACGCTTTGGTGAGCGTAAGCGCAGTGCGTTGTTGCGCTTCTGACACGTGGCGCGCTCTGGTGGGCTGCGCCAATTCATGAGAGCAGTGCTCTATTTTAACAGCGCATAGCGCAGATCATTCTGGAGCTGACACGTGGCGCTCCCCTGGTGGCTTGCGCCAACCCCGGAGCGCAACAGTGCATGTTTTTCAAGTGCAGGGCACTATTTTATTATTTTGATCAATTTTAGATCAAAGAAAACAAATTTTCTTGTTTTCAAAGAACCAGTGGTTCATCAAAAGGCAATGCCTTCATTATTTAATATAATTTTTATTGAAGATCCTTGATCTTATTCTTAGATCAATGATCTATTCAGAAGAAATTCTTCTTTTTATAAAGGTCTTTATCTTTTTTCTTCTTTCTGAATTCTTCTCAGAGTTCTTTCGAGGAGTTCTCTCTTTGTTTCTTGAGTTTCTCTCTTCTCTGTGTTTTTTTTATTTCTCTATGTTGTCTTTTGGAATTAGGGTCTGTGGGCCTTTATATAGTGCCCATTAATTTGTTAAATTTGTTAAAGAGATCATTCTCTGAGTGATTTGGAGATTTTCCCCACCGTTGGATATTTGATCCAAGGGCTTCTGTTTTACAGAAGACAATCTTCTTGTTTTAACAAGAACAGAAAGATCTTACTGGAATTTTAATTCTGTCTGGCGCAAACGCTCCCGCGCTTGACACGTGGTGCGCAGCGCGACTGCGCTGCCACGTGGCGCGCAGCGCAGAGCGCTAGTCAGCTGAAGCGTTGCTTCTTTAATTCTTTAATTTTCATTTTAATTTTCAGAACAGAGCCTCGCTCTGATTGGGGGAAACAGAAGCGTCGCTTCGTTTCCCGCCTTGGAATTTGAATAAAGCTTAGCTCTGATTGGGGTAAACAAATGCCCCCCTACCGTTGCGCTTACGTGGCCCCAAACGTGTGCGCAACGGTGGCAGAATTCCAACCGTTGCGGCAACTTTTAGAAGTTGAAAGGGCATTTGATGCCTATAAATAGGACATTTGGTCCTCAACAGATGATTATCATCTTTAGAATTTTTACTTTCAAAACTTCAGAGCCTTGGTCTTGCCTTCAAGAACTCCCATGGTTAGATTTTCTTTAAAAGAAAGTTTTTAGGTAAAAATTAATCTTGAATTAAATTAATTTTAATTAATAGAGCTTTGCTCTCATAGATCTTTGATCTAAAGAAAACCCCTTTGGGGTTTCACCAATAGAGCCTTGCTCTCAAGAATCTGTTTCAGGGTTTCTTAATCCATGAACAGAGCTTTGCTCTTTGGCAAAACATAGATCTCTTTGATCTAAAAAAATGATGAACTCTTAAGAGTTTGAATATAGATAATGAAGATTAAAAATGGAGTTTTGTCTTTAATGGATTATATCATCTTTTAATAATAAGGCTCTTAGAGTTCTCGGGGAATTTCTTTAAATTCCCTTCATTATTGGATTTTGACAGGTGTCACTCCTGTCTGCAGAGCATTGCTCTCGAGGATTTTAACTCCCTGTGTCTTTTTATTTGCTAATCTTCCCGTGATGTTTCTTTCAGGCATTATGGCGGTGTGTCTATACAGTCTGCACGAGTTCATCACCTATGAGGATATCCGCGCACAGGGCCATCATCAAAACCAGGAGTTTACAGATGCCCAGTGTGCGGAGGTTATGGGTCGCCTGAATGCGCGCGTTGGTTGGCTGCTCCCTCGCCGTTCTGCTCTCTTAAAATTCATGCTGGGGGCAATTTGGAGAGCACTCCCGGGGTTCCACGAGGCCATGCCGCTCAATGCGCTGGATGACGCCGAAGACAAGGTGCATTCAGTGCACCTATCGGGGCTAATCTCGAAGAAACGACGGGATAGCCTTATCGACATTCTTTACCAAGTTTTTCAGCAGACGACGATAATCGCTGCTTATCGGAGGATAGGGGGCCTTGACGAAGATCTTGACATACGTGAGCGCGAGTGGCCGCGCACAAGAATAATTAGAAAGGCCAGAAGAACTCTAGATGGCCTCACTTTTGAATTCCTCAATCCGTGCCCTGGATCTGAGGTTATACCGTTGTAATCATTTGAATAATGTCTTTATTTCATTTCTTTATATTGTAAGGACCCTTTTCAATATGAATGGAAACTTTTTATTTTGGCTTGTCTTATTTCTCGTCCCAAGTCTTCTGCCCATGCACGAATGAGTGTGTCTCGAACGCTTAATTAAATGCACATTGGATGTTCTTTCTATCGCTTTCTTCTTTCTCTTATTATCATCATGCTGTCTTAATAAACATGGTTGACAGATAACAGAGTAAGCATCGTGGTTTTTTCAAGAGATAGCGATGGCTTAGGCCGCAGGTTCAGATCTGCTGCCTAAGACTTTTCAACTCTATGAGCCATGAGGGTCTCGTAGAGACTTTTCTCCCTATGGATCGAGAGGATCTCGTAGGTGGATTTTCTCCTTAGGAATCGTGAGGATTCCTAAGTGTGTTTTCTCTTATAAGTCGTAAGGATCCTATAAGAGAATTTTCCCTCTTACGAGTCAAGAGGACCCGTAAGCGGTTGTTTCTCTCTTTGTCGAGATTCGACTTTAGAGAGTGAGACCCGTGGATAGTATGCAAGAGACCGTTTTGGGCCAACTTGCAGGGTCCCAGTGCTTAGGAAACAGGTTTTTTAATCCTTACTGCCTAAGGCTTTATCTTACGAGTCGAGCCGCATCGAGAAGTACTCGTAAAGACATCAATTTCTTTACAAGTCGAGACGAATCGATCATCTCTCGCAAGAATATCCTAACGCCACAGTTAACCTCTGCTCTTTACGACAGAAGTCCGTTAGGGTCTGTGGTACTTAAGGTTTTGGCCGTCGTACCGTCGCATCAGCTGATATATTCCTCGATAGGCAATCATGCTGTTCGAGTAGCCCTGCGACTGTCGTGTCTCTGATCCCTTCGGGGGCTGGACAAGACGTCTTCAAGCAATCTTCCTAGGCAGTTTGACCGTAGGAAGAGCAAGCGTTAGGAATTTGCCATGCCGCTTTTTACTTGAGGTTATGCTCATTTTGGAGAGCCCCGATGAGTCATAACCACTCCGCGCTGGTGTGGGATGATCTCCGACAGTCTTTCAGGTTTTATGTGAGTTGCCGTCAAGACCCTGAAGCCAGGAATTTGGTCTTTGCTTCGTTTGCTGGCATCGTGTCTGCTGTATCGAGACGAATGTCGCGGTTGTCTCTAGGTTGCCGGTGAACCGTCGAGGTTTGGAACTAGGGACTTTGCCGTGGCTCCGTTTGTTTGATTGTCGCGTCTGAACCCTGCTGGAGGAAGAACGCTGGGGTGACATCTCGTCTGCTGTATCGAGACGAACGTCGCGACTGTCTCTAGGTTGCCGGTGAACCGTCGAGGTTTGGAACTAGGGATTTTGCCGTGGCTCCAATTGTTTGATTGTCGCGTCTGAACCCTGCTGGAGGAAGAACGCTGGGGTGACATCTCATCTGCTGTATCGAGACCAACGTCGCGGTTGTCTCTAGGTTGCTGGTGAACCATCGAGGTTTGGAACTAGGGATTTTGCCGTGGCTCCATTTGTTTGATTGTCGCGTTTGAACCCTGCTGGAGGAAGAACGCTGGGGTGACATCTCGTCTGCTGTATCGAGACGGACGTCGTGGTTGTCTCTAGGTTGCTGGTGAACCGTCGAGGTTTGGAACTAGGGATTTTGCCGTGGCCCTATTTTTTTGATTGTCGCGTCTGAATCCTGTTGGAGGAAGAACGCTGAGGTGACATCTCGTCTGCTGTATCAAGATGAATGCTGAGGTGGAGCTGGGATTTTGCCGTCACTCCGCTTTACTGACCATGGGGTCTTTTGTTGACGTTGCATCTACATCCTGCTGAACTGCGAAGGAACGTCGTTTTTGACATTGCGTCTGCTGTAACGAGACGAATGCTGAGGTGGAGTTGGGATTTTGCCGTCACTCCGCTTTACTGACCATGGGGTCTTTTATTGACGTTGCATCTACATCCTGCTGGACTGCGAAGGAACGCCGTTTCTGACATTGCGTCTGCTGTAACGAGACGAATGCTGAGGTGGAGTTGGGATTTTGCCGTCACTCCGCTTTACTGACCATGGGGTCTTTTGTTGACGTTGCATCTACATCCTGCTGGACAGCGAAGGAACGCCATTTTTGACATTGTGTCTGCTGTAACGAGACGAATGCTGAGGTGGAGTTGGGATTTTGCCGTCACTCCGCTTTACTGACCATGGGGTCTTTTGTTGACGTTGCATCTACATCCTGCTGGACTGTGAAGAAACGTCATTTCTGACATTGCGTCTGCTGTAACGAGACGAATGCTGAGGCGGAGTTGGGATTTTTCCGTCATTCCGCTTTACTGACCATGGGGTTTTTGTTGACGTTGCATCTACATCCTGCTGGACTGCGAAGGAACGCCATTTTTGACATTGCGTCTGCTGTAACGAGACGAATGCTGAGGTAGAGTTGGAATTTTGCCGTCACTCCGCTTTGTTTCGACCATGGGGTCTTTCGTTGACGTTGCATCTACGTCCTACTGGACTGCAAAAGAACGCCGTTGTTGACTCTTAGGCTGTAGATATTGCTGTTAAGATTTGGAACTAGGGATTATGCCGTGGCTCCATTTCGTTGCGACGCTGAGGTCGGTTGTTGACGTCATGTCTGCATCTGGTTGGAATGAGGAGAAACGCCGTTGGTGATCTCTAAGTTGTCGATATCGATGTCGAGACCCTGAAGCTAGGGATCTTATTTTTGCTCCGTTTGTTGACATTGTGTCTGCAATATTGCGACAAATGTCGAGATTGTCTCTAGGTTGTCTATGAACCGTCGAGATTTGGCTTCGCTTTCTGATGGAGCCTGTTGGGAAGGTATGGTTCCCTCTTTGTTTGTGCCCCTGGATTGTATACAGGGATCGATGTGATCTCACCTATAGGGCATGAATTTCGTTATATATATTTTTCATTGTATTTCTTTCCGCGACTATCATTTCAGCTTTATATCACGAAGGTCGCGATTGCCCAATCATTTCGGCTATTTTTTTGCGGTGCCCAATCATTTCGGCTATTTTTTTTATTTTTACTCGCTGCTTTTTATTGCGAGTTGCCCCATCATTTCGGCTATTTTGCATGCATACATTTTCACTTGCTGTTTTTTTTGCAAGTTGCCCCATCATTTCGGCTATTTTGTATGCATGTATGGCTCGCTGATTTTTTTTTATCGCGGGTGTGGAACTTGGAATCTGACGCCAATCTCAGCATTAGTATCGCTACAACTGGAATATTGCCAGGAGCGAATCATCATTTGCCATGAAAGGGCTTGGAATTTGATACCGGTTTAGGCATCAGCATCGCTACAACTAGGATATTGCCAGGAGCAAATCATCATTTGCCTCTGTCGATGTCGAACAAAGGTGGCTTAGTGAACAGGGTTAGGGTCCTGTCGACTAAGGCTTTTGACTTCATGAGCCGTAAGGGTCTCACAAAGGTATTTCTCCCTACAGGTCGTGAGGATCTCATAGGTATGTTTTCTCCTTAGGGATCGTGAGGATTCCTAGGTGTATGTTCCCCTGTAAGTCGTAAGGATCTTACAAAAGGATTTTCTCCTTATCAGTCGAGAGGACTTATAAAGGTTGTTCATTGTATGGACATATCCCCAATCACGGATGGGACTTGGTTAGGGAAATGTTTATTCGCGCCCATGGATTGTATACAAGGGTCAGTATGAGCCGTTTGTAGGGCAGTATCAAAGGTTGTGGGGGTTGCTTAAGAACAGGTTCAGGTCTCTGTAACTTAAGACTTTCAAATCTTATGAGCCACGAGGGTCCCATAAGAGAGTTCTCCTTACGAGTTGTGAGGATCTCGCAAGTGTATATTCTCCTTAGGAATCGTGAGGATACCTAAGTGTGTTGCTCCCTTGTGAGTCGTAAAGATCTCACGCGGGTGGTTTCTCCTTACAAGGTCGAGAGGATCCTGTAAGTGTCCTTTAACGGGGCCGCGCCCTTTCGGGTTTTTACAAACACCCGCCGGTAGTCCTGCTGTTTTTACTCACGGAGCCCTTTCAGGTTTTCATCCGTGCCCCTTTTGCTTATGGACATACCGTCTTCTTCTTCTTTTTTTAATTCTTTATACATATATATATATTTTTTATTTTTCTAACAAGGTTGCGCCCTTCCGGGTTTTCACAAACACTCGCCGGTAGCCCTGCTGTTTTTACTCACGGAGCCCTTTCGGGTTTTCATCCGTGTCCGTTTTGCTTATGGACATACCGGTTTTATTATTTTTTTTTATTCTCGTCAGCCTGAGGATGCTGCGGTAGTAGTTTAAAGACGTTTCGGTCGTTTGCAAGCTTTAGGACATTGCGGTCCATCATTAGTGTAAGGACGTTTCGGTCCGCCGTTAGTTTAAGAACGTTTCAGTCCGCCATTATTTTAAGGACGTTTCGGTCCGTCGTCGCCGTATTTGAGGCGAATCTCTAGTTTACTGACTTTTCGGTCTATGGGGCTTTCTCTATGACCGAGCATGATGCCTCTGGCGTATCCATCTTTCTCGGAGCGTGCGGTTGTGGCGGGCTCACCTTCCAGTTTTCGGAGATGACGAACTTGCCCTATTGGTATTGGTCTTCAACCCAGTTTTTGAAGACGTAGCAATCCTTGATCAGGTGACTTAACGTTTGGTGGTAAGGGCGATAATTGAGATCGTTGACATCGCCTGGCTGCAACGGACGTTTTGGACTTGGCAGGTTGATGAGTCTGTCGCGCACTACCAGCTTGAACAGTCTTCTCGTTTTATTTTGAGGAAACGAGTAAGGACGTCCTAGACTTTCCTTGAGGGATATGCGTGGACGCATATTGTTTTGACGAACAACCGGTCTAGGGCCACTCGAATGTTGTTGAGTGTTGGTGACGAAGGTCATTTTTCCCTTTCCTTTATCCTTTTTGTTCGCTCCGTCGTTTGCGGGTCCGAGATTCTTTCCGGGTAGTATGCCCTTGCACGGATGAATGTTCTCATAATTCTTCAATTCTTCAGAGATGGATTCCTTGAAGAGAGGGTTGAAGGCTGTTTTTTCATCGGGGTTGTTCCCAAAAGTGAGAACTCGTGATCCCCCAGGCTCGTCCCTGTGACAATTGTCGGCGACTTTTTTATGCTCATCTGTCGTATTTTTCCGCTGTCTACGAGCTTCCCGCTTTGTTCTGTTGACGTAATGCCTATGAGTGTCATACCCTTGCCGCCAACACTTAAAGAAGCCGCAGTCTTCAGTAGCGTGTGCGATCTTCTGATGATATAGGCAATAATTAGGATACATCTCTATTCCACCGAGAGTGTTTTCTTCAGAGGGTGGTAGTTTCATTCTCATTGATATGGCTTTAGCAAACCTTTTTCTCGTCTTGAATTTGTTTTCATCGGCAGCGGATGTCTTTTGATTTGATGGGAGTGCCTCGACTCTTTCGTCTAGTCGGCGGTGTTTGGCTCCTTCCAGTATGGCCATCTCACGCTCTTGATTGGCTTTAACTTTCAGACAAATCTCATTCAGGAAGGCATCGAGTATCTCATCTGACGGCCGCAGAATTTCTGGTTCAGGGTCCGCCCTCGGTTTCACGGCGCAAGGAGCCTCTTTATCATCCACCAATGAGTGAGAGATCACATGACAAGTTGCTACGTAGTCTTCGGATTCATCTGATGAGTCTTCTCCATCGTTTTCGTCCTCGAAAAAAGAACAAGCTGCCCCCATCATGTCCGTCTTCTTTGGAGTGTGCGGCCGTAGTGGGTTTACCTTCCAGTTTTCAGACAGCGCGAACTTGCCTTGTAGGTACTGATCTTCGATCCATCCCTTAAAGACGAAGCAAACCTCGATCAGGTGACTTACCGTTTGGTGGTAAGGGCAATAATTGGGATTATTGAGATCGCCTGGCTGCAACAGACGTTTTGGACTCGGCAGATTGACGAGTCTGTTGCGCACTGCCAGCTCGAACAGTCTTCTCGTTTTATTTTGAGGAAACGAGTAAGGACGTCCCAGTCTCTCCTCGAGGGATGGGTGTGGACGCACGTTCTTTTGGCGAACAACCGATTTTGAGTTGCTTGGTTGTTGTCGAGCATTGGCGACGACGATCGCTTTTCCCTTCCCCTTCTCATTTCGAGAGTCCGGTTTTGGAGGAGATGGTCGATAGCCCATCTGGTCCATTTGGGCTAATTTGTCGATCAAGGCCTGGAAGGTGGTCGGCCTGAAGAACATCATGAATTAGGATATGGTCGCCTGCGGATCGAGGGTTCCCACGAACATGCCTACCGCAGGTGCCTCTTCTATACGTTGTTCACATTTCGACCATAGGTTCCGCCATCGTGTTGCGTATTGGACCCACGTTTCACCTGGCCTTATTCTGGCATTTATCAGTGCTGTTATTGGGGTGCGTTCACTAGCACTCGCGAATCTTTGTGTAAACAGTAGCTCCATCTCCTCAAATGTTTTGAGAGAGTCGTTAGGTAGCTCTGAATACCATTCAAAGGTCTGTTTCCGCTAAGCTGCCGACGAATTTGCGAAGCAGCAGTTTGTCGTCGCCTCCAGTGTTGCCGCATAAGGCCCTGAATTGAGCGACATGCTGATGTGGGTTCCCTGTCCCCTTATATACGTGGAACTTAGGGATTGTATATCCCGGCGGGTAATTGATTTGGTCATACCAACTTGGATAGGGTCGTCCGGTTCTAACAATTTGCGCAGCTGCTTCATTCGCCTTATGAACCCGTATTTGCTGAGCTATATAGTCATCCAGCGCGGCCTTGGAAATGGTTTCATCTTTGGCTGCTGAAAGAGCCGGCGGAGGATTAGATGTCCCCCTTCTATCATCTTCAACAATGATTAGAGGGTCATCAGCTGGAGGGTCTGGCTGTAACATCATCCCTACCATATCTTGGAAGAGGAGCGCCATCTGTTTTATGTTAGCCGCTTTCTCTGCGGTTTCCTTGTCCTTCTTTTCGAGGACTCTACGTAGGAAGTCAGCGTCAGTTTCTTGTTCTTGACGCTGTTCTGATGACGACTCCGGGCATTCTTTTGGCCCAGTAAGTGCAGCCATTGCAGTCATCATTTCCTGAAGCTTTTGTTGTTGCTCCTGGGCTTTTGTCACGGATCGGGTGAGCGGTCGGTGGCCCGTAGAAGCACGGCTTTCCTCCTTTCCGGCAGCCATGTAAATAGTGTGCACCACCATGCCCTCAGACTTAGGGCGTTTGTGTTCAGCGCTTTTATGCTTCGCCATGTTCACAAGGGCTTTTTGCGGCCTCCTTTTCTTTTGAGTGATTAACGTTGAGGGAGCCGTTGCAGTGGGCACCCATCCAGCTGTTGCTTTTTCCGACATGACAGAGTAGCCCTTCTCCTGCTGAACCTTCATCTTTTTCTATCGGCGGAGGTAGTCTTGATCGATCACTGACTCTTGGACTTGTCGCCAGACTTTGTAAATTTTAGAGGACAGCCGTTGAGGGGGCTGCTCTAGCTTCTTCTCTGGAGTATCCTCCATAGGTGAAGGAGTCCATTTTAACACCGCAGTAGGAGCGTTTCTGTGCACCGTGTTCAGCAATTCAAAGTTGTTCCCGGTTGGAACAGCAGCATCGATCCCCACTGTTGGAGCTGGCGGAGTTATCCCAGAGGGGGAGTTGCCCCCAGCCTTCCTTACTCGGCTCCAGTGACGACGTCGAGCGTGTCTTGCGGATGGAGTTGGTTCAGCCATAGGGGTGACCACCTCATGCCCCCTCTTAGCAGGGGAAGCAGCTTTGAAGACCTCGCCTGGAGCAGAAACCGGAATGGCCAGCCTTGTAAAAACCGACTTCTTGGAAGGAGAAGTCATTCCAATGATTTCGTCCACTTGAGCCGGGATGGCTATCCGCTTTGAGATGGCAGCTTCGGGCATCGTGGGCTTATAGACGTTCTGGCCCAGTCTGTTGAATACTGAGGTATTGAAGTTGGGCGACCCGTTGAGAGGGGCCGCGGCAGTGGTAAGTCGATCAAAGACCGATTTCTTCGGGTCTTTTTGCAACGTCATTGGGGCATCGAAGCTCATCGGTGGGAGCATGGTCCCGAAGAATAGTCCAGTGGTGGCTTGAGTTACCTGCTCTACGGGCATCTTGAAAAGGGAAGCCGCTTAGGGCCCGTAAGTCACTCCTCCAGCAGGGACGGAGCGAGAGTTGCAGTTGCAGGTAGTGCAGTTGGAAGCAATTGATCTTCTGTTTTCTGCACGGAGTAAGACACCAAATCTAAGTACCTTGAATCCACAGGCAACCACAGCAAACCGCAATTCGTTTGCGAACACGACACACGAAGTGTGGAGTGGAAAGAGGAAAAGGTCCCACCGGGCGTGCCAGAATCTGTTCCCCTCCAAAAGACGGCGCACAAGACTGCGAAGTCCTGGCGCTGAGATTCGGGGCAGATGCTATTTGGTTTTATCCGTCCACCTCTCCGAAGATGCCAAGTTGATTTATGGCACCGTGTATCGGAGGTTTAGACGGATGCGGCCGATGTAGCAGACTTCGTCAGATTCCCCCTCGTTTGAGGGGTTTTGATTGTGGGGACGCTCTTCCCTGCAGACGCAAACCCCTGCAGTTAATTACGCTACCGCTTCGCGGTAACAATTTTCTCCTTCTCCGGAATTTTACTTCGTATCGTGTGTGTTTGTTTGTTTGTGGATGCCCGTGGATTGTATACGGAGACTAAGTTATGCCGTCGCCCGTAGGACGTGGATTAGTCCAAATCCGTATTTACTTAGATTTGGGTTTGGTGTTTTAGTTTAAGGATACGTTAGCCATATTGAGGCTAAGATCAACTTAAACGTTCGTTAAGGATACATTAGTCTGATTTGAGACTAAGATCAACTTAACGGAAAGAGCATTTAGGGGCTCTATTGTTCCAGTTTAGGGACGTAGTGGTCCATTTAATATATATGGCCGTCGGGACCCATCACCTCTCTGACGACGTTGAAGGATTACAACTACAGATGTCAGAGGAGTTCAGAGATGTACCCTTGAACCGGAGTTGATCGGGGGTCTTATAGTCCAATTTGGGACTAAAGTCTGTTTGAATGTTTAAGGATACGTTAGCCATATTTGAGGCTAAGATCAACTTAAACGGGATCGTTTAGATCCGACAAAAGAGCGTTTGGGGGCTCTATTGTTCCAGTTTAGGGACGTAGCGGTCCATGTTCCAGTTTAGGGACGTGGGGGTCCATTTTATTTGCGGCCGTCGAGACCCGTCACCTCTCTGACGTCGTTGAAGGATTACAACGATAGGTGTCAGAGGAGTTCGGAGATGTACCCTTGAACCGGATGCAAATTGATTTAAGAGAGCAGCCGTGCTCAGTCAATTTAATTTGAGGACTTACGGCCATGATTGGGCTAAGTCCAGTTGAAGATGTTCAATGTTTTTATTTGTGGTTGGCCTGTTAGGCCTTGGCTTGGGCTTTGCTCTTTGTTTAATAATGCAGTGCATTTTGTTTGGCCTATTAGGCCCCCTTTTAATTGGGCTCTGCCCTTTTTAGATGATGCACAACATCTATTTTGAGCCTGACAGACCTTTGTTTGGGCTTTATCCCTTTTAATAGTGCATAGCACTTTGTTTGGTCTAATAGACCTTTCGTTATTGGGCTCTGCCCTTGATAATGCATTGCATTAATTAGTCTGACAGAGTGCCACATGGCTTGTCAGGCGCTTTGCGCTGATTGAGGAGCGCAGGGCGCAAGTCCATGTGGAGGTGACATGTGTCACGCTTTGGTGGGCGTAAGCGCAGTGCGCTGCGCCAGTGCGCTGTTGCGCTTCTGACACGCGGCGCGCTCTGGTGGGCTGCGCCAATTCATGAGAACAGTGCTCTATTTTAACAGCGCATAGCGCAGATCATTCTGGAGCTGACACGTGGCGCTCTCCTGGTGGCTTGCGCCAACCCGGGTGCGCAACAGTGCATATTTTTCAAGTGTAGGGCACTATTTTATTATTTTGATCAATTTTAGATCAAAGAAAACAAATTTTCTTGTTTTCAAAGAACCAGTGGTTCATCAAAAGGCAATGCCTTCATTATTTAATATTTTTTTTTATTGAAGATCCTTGATCTTGTTCTTAGATCAATAATCTATTCAGAAGAAATTCTTCTTTTTATAAAGGTCTTTACCTTTTTTCTTCTTTCTGAATTCTTCTCAGAGTTCTTTAGAGGAGTTCTCTCTTTGTTTCTTGAGTTTCTCTCTTCTCTGTGTTTTTTTTTATCTCTCTCTGTTGTCTTTTGGAATTGGGGTCTTGGGGCTTTTATACAGTGCCCATTAATTTGTTAAATTTGTTAAAGAGATCATTCTCTGAGTGATTTGGGGATTTTTCCCCATCGTTGGATCTTTGATCCAAGGGATTCTGTTTTACAGAAGACAATCTTCTTGTTTTAACAAGAACAGAAAGATCTTACTGGAATTTTAATTCTGTTTGGCGCAAACGCTCCTGCGCTTGACACATGTCGCGCAGCGCGACTGCGCTAGCACAACTGCACTGCCACGTGGCGCGCAGAGCGCAAGTCAGCTGAAGCGTTGCTTTTTTAATTTTTTAATTTTCATTTTAATTTTCAGAATAGAGCCTTGCTCTGATTGGGGGAAACAGAAGCGTTGCTTCGTTTCCCGCCTTGGAATTTGAACAGAGCTTTGCTCTGATTGGGATAAACAAATGCCCCCCCACCGTTGCGCTTACGTGGCCCCAAACGTGTGCGCAACGGTGGCGGAATTCCAACCGTTGCGGCAACTTTTGGAAGTTGAAAGGGCATTTGATGCATATAAATAGGACCTTTGGTCCTCAACAGATGATTATCATCTTTAGAATTTTTACTTTCAAAACTTCAGAGCCTTGCTCTTGCCTTCAAGAACTCCCAGAGTTAGATTTTCTTTAGAAGAAACTTTTTAGGTAAAAATTAATCTTGAATTAAATTAATTTTAATTAATAGAGCCTTGCTCTCATAGATCTTTGATCTAAAGAAAACCCTTTTGGGGTTTCACCAATAGAGCCTTGCTCTCAAGAATCTGTTTCAGGGTTTCTTAACCCATGAACAGAGCTTTGCTCTTTGGCAAAACACAGATCTCTTTGATCTAAAAAAATGATGAATTCTTAAGAGTTTGAATATGGATAATGAAGATTGTATCATGTAGAGGTCACATACATTGGTGACCCAGTGATCGTGTACATTACCCACGTTAGACATTAGTGTTTTGATTGTGGCAAGTACTTTAGTGTTGAAGCATGAATGAATAAGCGAAGTGACACGTACTTGTACGCAATCAGCGAACCAGTTAATTTATTGCATTGTCGACGCCTATGAGGCATATGTAAGTGCAACTAAAACTGGTATGGGACGATTATGGAAGCACTTATATTAGTGTCATAGGTAAGACGTCAAACGCTGTCCATTTATCTCGGGTACCAGTCGAGACATATTTGATGGAGATCATGTCTCCAGTTCTTACGTAGACTTGTCATGGACCGACTAATATTTGGATTCGTGGTTGGTATTTGATGTAGACCACGGAGTGTGGGGTAGTTTGAGTATGAGTTCAACGGAATCTCAGGAGTCCCATTGCCGGCATATACAGCGATTCCGGGAGTCATATGGGTGATATTACTGATTATTAGCGAGCGATTCGGGCCCGTGTTCTCTTGCCACTGGGGCCCTACCCTTGGGTAGGGGATACTCATGAGTGGTTGGCTCTCACACTTAGACTGACGATAAGTTTAGCGACCTGAACAGTGAGACTTAGAGACCGATAGGTTTAGTGACATGCATTGATTACTGACTCGATACACCTGGCTTACTGTTTACCCGCTTTACCATTTACCTGTACTGGCTCCTTCATGCTCATATCATCACTTCATGCTTACTGTTTCATAGTCAACATTAGTGCACATGTTCCATATGTATTTCTATTTATTGCTATTGTGTTGATTGATCTGGAATTTGTGTGTTTGTAGTTAACCGCAATCAGAACGGTGTCGCGCGTAGCTAGACCGAGGTGAGTACGGGTCGTCCTCTGGGAAACGTTGAATATTTTATTCTTACTTTAGGCATGTTGAAAACGAAATGAGGAAGAATAAAGAATATTGAAGAATGGTTGCAGGATCTAGATCTACGTTAAACACTGATACAAAATATAGATCTAGATTAACTACGGAGGTAAGTTTATATGAAAAGGGGGCTTGTAGGGTTCATTAGGATTTAGTAGTTATGGATGATTAATTAAATATTACCCTTTTATCCTTTAATAGATTTAAAAATAGAACGACAGTGATGCATGTAGATTAGGGTTTCTGGAGGGAAAATGGTTCCCACTCTTAACCCCTATCTCGACATGGAACTCCGTTCATATCTAGCCTTTACCAAAACAATCTTTAATCTAATCCCTAACCACGGTCGAGACTAACAATAAATTGGTAGCGCGCCCGATTAGGATGTTAATGATTCTTTTGGTAAATTTTATAAACTTTATAGGACGTAAAAAGAGTTTAAGGATCTTCATCATCCATTAACCTACCCTAATCCTACGAACCCTAACAAGTGGAGAATTACTCGCGCATGTTGGGAGAAGAAGAGATGGAGAGAGAATTCATATTGAAACTACAAAGAAATAGAATAAGAAAAAGAACTATCTTTATTAATCAACAAAACTCATTTACACTTTGTTCCCTTAGAAAATGATTACAAATACTAGTTTGCTTCTCGATCTCTTTTAAGGAGGTAGATGAACCGTTGATGATCAGCTTGGATGCGTGAGCCATCGTGGACTTTGTGATCACGTCGACTTGATGATTTTTCCAAGAGGCTCTCGGTCCTTATTTATAGTCCCAGAGCCAGAACCCTAGATGCCTTAATTGGAAACTAGTAGTTAAGATCCAAACTGAAAAATCCTAACTCCTAACTCGTCAAAACCGCGGCGGATCCGCGGCCAAAAGGTGGGTTTGGCCGTGGATCCGAGGCCAGGTAGGGGAATCTTGGGCTCAATCTTCTTGTGGGCTCTTCTGGTGATATAGGGTGATCTTTTGAATATCTGAAAACTGAAAATCTTTTCCACGTCGCTGCCAGAATTGATTTCTTTAGTTTACTTTCTTAATTAGGCAAGTTTGTTCCAACAACTTTGATTTCCTTGATTTCAGCCCTGAAAATTCTGCACAACAACTCAACAAATAATATTAGTAGAGATATTAACTTAACCTTTAAGAATTGGTCAAAGGTTTTAATAAGGTAAACATATTAAGCGGGCCAAATGTCATATGGATATTATATGCTTACTTTTTCCTACCAAATGTTAATTATAATATATAAAAACATGAAAATAGTATTTTTACAGATAAACCCTCATATGTATCATATATTACAATAAACACCTTTTATTACATAGAAACAGTAGGAAAAATGTTATATTAAATGTGCAGTTTTATCAACTGAACATGTGTCGCTCTGACGACCTGAGTATGCATGCTCAGAGTGAGAAGTGGATTTAGCTCGGACCAGGACCTGACGTACCTCGAGAATATTGCGGACATCTTGATCAGCGACTCAGCGCTTTCTTTCCTTGATCTCTATCTGGTTAGTTTTGTATCTGTTTTGATTTAGTGACTCCATTTCTCATTACCTGTGCATTGATTACTGATTACCACATAAAGCTAGAAACCGAAGTGTGGCTACAGCAGGATGTTTCCTCGACCGTAGGAGCATGGCTGGCCTTGTCAACCCCTCGTATTCCGTATTTTGGGAAGCGGGGCGTGACATGGTTTTGTTGGTATCAGAGCCAAGTTTGGATTGAGATTACAGTTTCCGACTAGAGCTTGACAATTTAAGCCACCCTTTCGGTTTAGATTGTAAACTTGTTATCTTTAACTCTGATTCATATTGTGTGTTTTGCTACATATTTTTTATCCATCCGCTAGAAACTTTGGGTGACTTAGTAGAGTTATGTAATTGTAATTATGAACTGCAGCATAGTTACAATATCGTACCCTGCTTGAGTAACTTGGAGTTCTACATTTGATTCCACTCATTTGAGTTTCGCCTCACCATATATTCTTGTTTCGTTTTCCATTCTATATCTTATTCTGATCCTTATACCTTGTACCTTATGTCGTCTAAAAATTTTTGTTTCAGGACCATGTCTTCCAACGACGCTTCTTCTATCTCCACTCCCCAAAGTCAGACCGTCTAAATTTTGGGTGTACTGCAAGGCTTGAAGGAAGCTCAGGAGCGAACGAACGATCTCTTAACCGAAGGACTGAGAAGGAAAATGGCTCAAGCGCTAGTGGAAGCCTCCAATAGTAAGGGAATCCATGTTAAATAAGGAAAAGACGTGAAGAAGAAGCGCCCATTTGTTCCTCGGCAACGGAAGCAACAGAGAACTCAACGTTGTGGATAATGTAAGAGATCGGGACACTTTCAGAGAGACTGTCGCGGCGCCAAAGGGCAGTGCTTGATTTGTGGATCCGACGAACATCTTGTCAATGGTTGCCCTAGAAGGAAGGGGCTGCAAGGAGGAGATTCATCCACACTCTCCACTACTGCTAAGTGATTTAGTTATTTCGTAGTTCGAGCTTCGATAATAGTACGGACCCAGCGCAGGATTCAACTCCCTTGACGAGAATGCAGCGGTTTAGATATCAGCGAAGAATTATCATCTTTCTGCTTTCAATAAAAATATAGTCACTCTTTAGTAAATGTTTTCTCTCATTTAAAATCCCGTATCCGTTGAACTTTTTAATTTGAATGCAATAAAATTGTGAGTTGTGATGTATGTATCGTCCCCTTGCCACTCATTTTCCTTATACTACTTATTGCATCAGTATTCTAAATTTTTATTTTTCAATCCTTACCTACCGTATATTTTCCTTGTGCTCCATATCTTTGGTTATTTTCTTGGTGTGTTCCACTGTCTGATCAAGACTACTTCTTTTCAGGCCAGGCCAATCCTGGAGCAGCGCTGCCTATCGATGAAGACACTCGATCCTGCGTTTCCTTAGACTGCATGATGATGAGTTCAGGTGACGAGATCGATGGCCCACAGGTTATTCTCGGCAACAGCGATTCCGAGGATGGGGGAATCGCAGCCCAGAAGTCGACATGATCAACGACTCTGACAACGAAGAAGAGGACCCCGAGGAGGACCCGATAGAGGAAGATCCCGGGGAAGACCCTGAAGAGAATCCAGTGGAAGAAAAATCCTATGGAAGAAGATCCAGAAGAGGTGAATCACGTGGAAGCAGACCACGATGAGGAAGCTCCAGCCGAGGAACAAGGACCACGAGAAGAAGACCCCGTGGCAGAAGAACCTTCAGCGACGATCCCTGCGAGGCGTTATGGAAATGGATGCCCCTATCTTAGCGCGCGAGCTTACCGTAACCTGCTGAACTTCCATGACCGCGACTGACGTGATTTAACTTTTGTTTCCTTTGGCTAAATAAATCTATGTATAGTTAGGGCCACCTTTTATCTTCCGAGAATGCCTTGTTTGAAATTTTCTGGAATAATAATGAAGTTTCTGAGTTCGCTGATCTTTTGAGTATTGATTTGCATGATGCATTGACTGTTTTCCCTCCTCAATAAATTTCTTCTCTCCTGAGATTCATTATTCTTCACCCTTGCACCTCGTGCTGACCTGACCATCGTCTTTTCAACATTCAGATTAAAGTACCGCACCCCGATCTTTTTGAATAGGCCATACTCCATTGAAATGCATACCCCGACTAGCCCTTATACATCAGTAGTGCTTTCTTTTATTACTATAATTACATTCAGTGACGTCATTATTCGAAATTTTGTATTCATTATTTTGTGTTTATCGAAGAATTGCGTGTTATTAACTGCTTCCGTTTTACTTATCCTAAACGCTTTATTGTTCTTCACATTTTCAATGGCGCAAACATATGTCACACATACTGTTTTGTTTTATTATCTACCATTTCGCCATATGGGTTTTCTCAAGTTATTTTAAATTGTTTGATCGATATATTCATTCTAAAATACTTTAACCTATCGGCAAATACTTCACTATTGTTTGTTATTGCTATTTTATTTTCTAGTATTGTGCATATAGTTTATCATTATAAATGGTCCTACCTTGTGTTTACTTAGGCCTATTCTTTTAGTTGCGTTATTCCTTATACATATATAGACCTCGGATTTTATCTAGCTGCTTTTAAGTAAATCACCATATGTTAGTGTTTGATTTTGTGCCTTTTTGCATTACTCTTTATAGCTTATCGTTATTTTAATTCCGAGGATGAAATTTTCTTTAAGGGGGATATGATATAATACCCAGTTCTTTTTGTACACCAATATCTGTATTTTTATAAAGTGTTGCTTACAAAATTTATTTATTTATATTTATAATTATTTTAATTATTTTAAAACCCCAACCTTTAAACCTACCCAACCCCAATCCTATTTCCCTTTTATTTTCCTCTCTCCCCCAAGCCCAGCCCATTCCCTCTCTATTTCTCTTTTTATTATTTTCCTGGCCTGGCCCGAGAAACCCCGGCCCAACTTCCCCAACCCAACCCGCTTCCTTCTTCCCCACTCCCTTTTCTTCTTTTCCCGCTTCTTTTCTTTCTACCCCACGCCGCGCTCGTCCCCACGCCCCCGCTCCTCGTCGCGACCACGTCCCCACTCCTCGGCCACGACCTCACACGTGCGCTTGCTCACTCCCTTCGACCTCGTCTCCCTCTCCCCCCCACAAAGCCGAGGCCCCTCACCCTCACTACCTCCTTCATCACCGCTGCCCCACGCCGCCTCCACCATCATCACCATTTCTCCCCATCACCCGCCCGAGCTCCCCCGCTCACCTCCCTCTCCTCCATCTCTACAACCCATCACCATCACTTCCCCCGAGCTCCTACCCCATCGCCGACGAGCCACCCTGCCTCACCACCGTGACCACCAGCCCCCTCAAGACTCCATAGCCGACCCCCTCGCCACCTCACCTTGCCGCCTCACCTTCGACCTCGCCTGCATCCCTGACTCCATCTACACAAACCACCACCACCATCACCATCGGCTGCAATAGTAACCCAACGCCAACTCAAAAAACCCACTGCCTCCTCTCTCGTGCACCCCGTCGAGCTCCTCCTCCGTCAAAAGCGACCATCGCAGCCACTATGACCTCCTCCCTTCACCACCTCAACTCCACCAAGCACCCCGAGCTCCCAACAACCGAGCTCCTCAACCTCCCTCGGCAGCACCACCACCTTGCAGCCCTCGCCGTACCACCCCTGAGTCACCGCCGGCCAACCCCCTCTGCACTTGATGCCCGCTGGCTCCTTCTCGTTCACACCCAAGCCCTAGCCGCAGCAGTTCCATCTCCGAGCTCGAGCCAAATCGAGTTGCCGTGCCGCGCGTGTGTCGCTATCACCGTTGCCGCTGCCTTACCGTCGTCGACACGTCATCAGGCAAGTGTAAAGCTTGCTACATGCTAATATTACCTACATCAATTAAATTACCAACGAATATCATATAACTTTTCGTGCGAACTAATGGAACACAAGTGTTCGATGCAAAACCTAAATTGAAAACCCCCGTTAAATTGACAGAAACTAGTCACATATGACGGCTCGAGTAATAACAAACGCCATGTTATGATTTGGCTGGAAAATACGAACTTTAATGACGTAATAGGTCTTTCCCATTTAGACCCGTTAAAACTGAAATTTTCATACCTAAACCTTGTAAAAATCACAGTTAATTGGTTACAAATCGGAATATTGCGTTCGAGAGCTCATATCGAAGATAATTCGACGAACTATAACCTCATATGAGTTTTAATCTATTTCTATGCTAAAGATGTAACGGAAACTGGTTCGGAGTGCGGCTCTGGACTGTAGTCCAGCACAGCACTGGCTGTCGATTCTAGTTTTTTAATACTTTCTCCCTGCTGTATGAAAATGTTATGATGCGGAACCCTATTCTGTAGCGAAGATAAATCTTTTAGCTAACCATTGAAAGTAGTTTCACTCATTTTTACTATCGGTTACTATTTAAAGTATATTTTAAATCAACAGAACATATAGCTGTCCCAAACAGAGACAGAACGTATACCCCTTCATTTTACAATGCATAACTTCCAGTACGCCTTGGATATTACTGATCCTCTAATTGCGTTGGGAACCTAACTGATAACCTTAAATATTGTTTAACTATAGTGTCGCCTAACTTTGATCCCAACTGGGAATAAAATGTGTTACGAAACGGACTTCCAATTCTGAAACCGGATTTCCAGCAGTGAACACTTAGATTGAAATGGACACAACTAGTAAACCTGAAACCCAATTGACGCGAAACCAATTTTTATGGATAGATAATTAAACATACTGCCTACACCTTTTACATTATTTTGCTTAATTCTGCATGTATGATTTATAGTGAATTTTTCAAGTAGTAGGACACTGACTGATGAGATTTTATTCATATCATAATCATTGCATTCTCATTATATCATGTAGAGGTCACATACAGTGGTAACCAAGTGATCATGTATATTACCCAGTGTTAGACATTAATGTTTTGATTGTGGCAAGTACATTGGTGTTAAAGCATGAATGATAAGCGAAGTGACAAGTACCTGTACACAATCAGCGAACCAGTTAATTTATTGCATTGTCGACGCCTATGGGGCATATGTAAGTGCAACTATAACTGGTATGGGACGGTTATGGAAGCACTTATATTAGTGTCATAGGTAAGGCGTCAAACACTGTCCATTTATCTCGGGTACCAGTCGAGACATACATGATGGAGATCATGTCTCCAGTTCTCCTGTAGACTTGTCATGGACCGACTAGTATTTTGATTCATGGCTGGTATTTGATGTAGAACACGGAGTGTAGGGTAATTTGAGTGTGAGTTCAACGGAATCTCAGGAGTCCCATTGCCGGCGTATACAGCGATTCTGGGAGTCATATGGTGATATTACTGATTATTAGCGAGCGACTCGGGCCCGTGTTCCCTTGCCCCTGGGCCCTACCCTTGGGTGGGGTATACTCACTAGTGGTTGACTCTCACACTTGGACTGACTATAGGTTTAGCGACCTGGACAGTGAGACTTAGAGACTGATAGGTTTAGTAACATGCATTGATTACTGACTCGATACACCTGCCTTACTGTTTACACGCTTTACCGTTTACCTGTACTGACTCCTTCATGCTCATATCATTACTTCATGCTTGTTGTTTCATAGTCATCATTAGTGCACATGTTACATATGTATTTCTATTTATTGCTATTGTGTCACTCTGACAACCTGAGTATGCATGCTCAGAGTGAGAAGTGGATTTAGCTCGGACCAGGACCTGACGTACCTCGAGGATATTGCGGACATCTTGATCAGCGACTCGGCGCTATCTTTCCTTGATCTCTATCTGGTTAGTTTTGTATCTGTTTTGATTTAGTGACTGCATTTCTCATTACCCGTGCATTGATTACTGATTACCACGTAAAGTTAGAAGCCGAAGTGTGACTACCGCGGAATGTTTCCTCAACTGTAGGAGCATGGATGGCCTTATCAACCCCTCGTATTCCGTATTTTGGGAAGCGGGGCGTGACATGGTTTTTGTTCCCTGATTAAAACTCAGGAAAAAGCTTCAAAAAAGGCATCACGTGCTCACACGTGACCAGTGGTCACGTGTTGGCACGTGATAGTTAAGCAGCGGCCAGAGAACAGAGCGCAGAAGAAGAGAAGCCCTTTCCAGGGGTCACGTGCTCAAACGTGACCAACGGTCACGTGGCCACACGTGACCGGCTTTAAAAGCCTTATTCCTTAATAGAATTAAATTCTGAGGAGAGATCATTCAAATCTTTCCAAAATGGAGAAGAATTATCTGAAACCGTTGGATCAAGAATCTGAAGGTGATTAAATATCACCTATTTATGGAAAAATTCTTGGACATGGAAAGATTTCCCCCTAAATCTAACCGAAATAACAAAGAGATATTTTTGGATTTAAAATCCAATGGCGAATAAAATTCACCTAATAATCTAAAGGCCCAGATTAATGATGAAGATAAATCAAATCTCTCAATAAATGAATCAAATCTTTCAATGAAAGATTCACTAAACAGATTGATTCTTTTCCTTCTCTTATAAATAGGAGCCAAAAAAGAAGGAGAAAAACACACAGAGAGATATAGAGCCTTGGAATCTTGAAAATTCAGAAGGAAGAATTTGATTCTCTGCAAAAGAAAAAACCCTAGGTAAGAAAAGAGAGGTTTCAAAAGAGAATTTAATTCTCAAAAGAGTTTAACTCTTATATAAAGAAAAGAACTTAGTTCTTTCTCTGGTTGAGGATCTGCAAAGTGCACATCTCTCCATGAATTGAGAATTTAATTCTCATTGGGTTGAGATCCTGCAATGCAAATCTAAAACATAGAGGAGGAATTGAGTTTTAAGAATTTAATTCTCACAGAATTAAAGGAATTTAATTCCTTTGAGATAAAATTAGGGTTTAACCCTATATTATAGGAATTTAATTCCTTCAGAGTGGACAGAACTAGGGTTTAACCCTAATTGAGAACTTAATTCTCTCAAACTCACGGGAATTTAATTCCCTTAAAAAAAAGAAATTAGGGTTTCACCCTATGCCAGAATTTAATTCTTTACATATATGGGGAATTTAATTCCTACAGAAAAGAAATTAGGGTTTAATCCTATCTAAGAATATAATTCTTCAGAAGAAAATAGGAATTTAATTCCTCTAAAATTTATTGCTAAGGTTTAACCCTATGAAGAATTTAATTCTTAAAAGATGAACATATCTTTAAAACATGCAAAGAACCAGAGTCACGTGCTACCACGTGACCCCTGTAAAGATCCACAGAAAAGAACTTTGAGGCAACGCCTCACGTGCCCCACGTGACCTCTGAAGGATACAATGAAAAAGCAAACAGAAGCTATGGGTGCCCTCACGTGCTACCACATGACCCCTTAGCAAAAGCTTTAACAGTTAAAAACCCGCATTCCCATCACGTGACAGCACGTGATGCTCCAAGAGCAATTATAGAAAGTATTCAATACTTTTGGCAGAATAAAATAAGGGGAACCAGGGCGCTCTCACGTATCCACACGTGACCCCTCCCTCCTTAGTGTTTAACACTAATTTGAAGACTTTGTCACGCCCCGCTTCCCAGTGTACGGCGAAGTGGACGTGACGAGGCCCGCTACGTATATACTCAGAAGTATATACGCTAAGCGTAACTAAGCAATATAAAGTAAATCACAAGAGACGAATAATATGGAAGTAACAGCAACCTTTATTAATAACATTCTTTTTACAATGCAGGAAAAGGAAAATACAACTGGAATGAAAAAAACAATGCCTAAACTGTGGCATAACAGGAAATGAAATAAACTGGAAGAACAAGGTACAATTATCTAGAGCTCTGGGTCTGCCTGGAATTGCTCTAAATCTTCACCGGTGGGCTCGATCTCAACTTGGTCCAACGCACCTGACGACATTCAAAGAAGAAAGAGATAGAATGTCGTCAGCGAACAGGTCGCTCGGTAAGTCCCAAAAGAATAAGAAGAATGAGAATGATAGAGTAACAGTATTTTCTAAAGTATTATAATGTTGAATATTATGGAACATTGTGTAACGTTGTTGTTTGTAGCTTGGTACAGAAGGATGCCAGTGTATACGAGGGGGATCTCTATATGCTAGAGATCAGGGCAAACGGAAAGTACAAGGAACCGTCATGCCACGGTACAACAGCAACAGGATTCAGGTTAGGTGTCTTAATCTGACCACCTCGTGCCACCTTTAACATCTTCCGTACCAATCTACCCCTTAAACCCCGTAATGTTTTAACAGTATTGTGGTATTGGAATATGTAAGTTGGTTGACTGACCAAAACCATGATATCAGTAGACATGTTGCAACTGTATAATCAGGTAAATGGAATATCAGGATAATGGATGAATATCCATGGTTTGATTCAGTCAAAAAGGAATATATTGTTAACTGGGTTCATGGATTCATGTATTCAAATTGTATTGGAATATAAAAGAATGTAGATTGACTTGAATCATATTCAGGTCAGAAACGGTCAGACTCTAACCCGAGTCAGACTAAAAGAAGAGAATTTGAAGTTCAATATTAGCTAGGGGCCTTATTGTAATTTGTGAAACTTGAGGGGGTTTTATGTAAAAAGTACTTTTGTATATTTTTTAAAATACACCTCAAGTATTTAATAATCGTCTTAATTGTTATAATGAATGTGAATTTTATTTGTGTTATTCTAGTGAATATATCCTAATAAAAGTATTAATTATCTTATCTGAAATTCATGGTATTTTAGTGTAACTTTTAATCTTGTAATTTTTTAGAAAAATGTGGAAACTTTATATTATGATAAAATAGGTGTTTAAATGATAATTATATATATATTAACACATGAATAATTTTATATAAATATTTTATTTTCAAAAATCTCATTTTCCTTAAATGTCGTATTTTAAACCCTTCGAGATCGAATGCTCCTTGCGGAGGTCTGAATCTCGCACTACTAGCCTGCGGGTGCACGATGAACCGTACTTTCCCTAACAGGTTCCCCAAAAGTGGGTTGTAGCGGCGCTTTGCTTAGGTTTATAAATACTTTTCATTTGGGAAAACGGTTTTATTAATATAGGGTATTTATTTGCAAAAAGTATAGTTTTCCGTATTTTTAGTTATTAGTGTTTCCTAAACCAACTAGCCGATTTCTAAGGTCTAAACGATGAGTCATTAGAAGCCTCAAATCGCCTCTTCACCGTCAATTGCGGCCAGGTAAGTACAAGTGAGGAGGGAGGGATCCGCTCACGAATCGTGAAACGGGCCTTTTAAAGTTACCCAAGCTCACTTGCCTAGCCTAGACACCACAAGAAAGTTTAGATAAACGATCGATGTCCATGACCAATCGTGTTTTCATTTTATTAAAATATTTTATCTAAAAAGTTTACAACTTAAAGCTTTAAATAAAAGTTATAAAGATTATGGTATTTTAGTGAAAAAGTCCTGTAATTCCGTATTTTGTATTTTGACATTTATCAATTAGGGTTATATTGAGTGTGTGTAGGGGTAGGTCATTACCCCGTGACTTATATTAAGTTTTGGTGAAGTTTAAAGGTAAAACATGCTATGTTAAACTTAAAGGTATTATAGCGCAAGAATACGGTATTCGGAAACGTTATCATTTTATGTGTGAAATTTCATTCAAAGTGGATTCTACAAGTTTAGTGATCAAGATAAACCTATTTAGGAGTGAGGGAATTAATTAAACTAAGAAAATGAACTTCATGGTATTTTTATGAAAAGAATACGGTTTTGCAAAGAAGTTATCATTTCATATGAAAAAGTTTGATTAAATTGGTTTATGGGTGATTAATAGTCAACAAGCATATGGGTAGATAATATGTATTAGGTGACAAGTGGAAATTTAGAGAAAAACCGAATCGGAAATCGGTTTATCCGATTTCCGTCGGGTTCCAAAAAGTCGTATTTTTATCTTAAAGAAAAGAGAGATAGAAGGAGGTGGGACTTACGATTTGGACAAGCTAAGGAAGCTAGAGGTCGTGGTGGTTGTCGATCCGTTGAAAACGTCGCGAAGGTCCTGATCCGGCCGCCGGAATCCGTCGTCGATTTCGGCAGCGCTTCGCTTCTCGCTCTTCGTACCGAGTTCTCGAGAATTTAAGAGAGTGGACTTAGAGTTGTGAGGGGAAAAGGTAGAGGATAGGGGTCTTTATATAGGGCTAGGCTAGGGTTAGGGTTTGGATTAAAAAATATTTAAAAAATATATAAAAAACATTAAAAATTCATTAAAAATCATTAAACCTAGGAGTAAAAGGGATTTATTGGCCAAATCAAAACCGGTCCAGGTATAATAAGTGTGCAAGAGGGTTGACCAAGTCAAGAGCCAACTTTTCTCAGTTGGTGACTCGGCCGTCCGGCCAAATCCGGCCGGCGGCGCCGGACCGAGTCGGCCGAGTCGGCGGCCGGCGGCCGGCGGCGTCGAGTCGGGCCGAGTCAAGGGTCCAATGGCCGGGGGTTTTCCTGAGGAACAACTTGGTATTTTTACTTTTTGTTGTCCAGTACATATTTTGGGAGTTATGGCCTTTTTACCGTTGACTTCCAAAAAAAATAAAACAAAATAAATACAAAAATAATGTGGGGCATGGGATTTGAACTCCGGTGGCTTGGTTTAGCAGTGCAAGGTATTACCAATGAGCTACAAGCTCCTTCTTGTAATTATTGTAAGGAATTAGATACTTAAATTGTTTCCAGCAACATTAATACTCCAAGCATACACTATATTTAAAGCAAATTTTTGGTATACAAAATTGGAGTTGTTACATTGTTCCCAGTGTTTAACACTGATTTTCTTAGTGTTTAACACTAATTTGAAAACTCTATTTGCAGTGTTTAACACCGATTTTCTTAGCGTTTAACACTAATTTGAAATCTCTGTTTCTAGTGTTTAACACTGATTTGCTTTAGTGTTTAACGCTAATTTGAAATCTCTGTTTCCAATGTTTAACACTGATTTGCTTTAGTGTTTAACACTAATTTGAAAGCCCTGTTGCCAGTGTTTAACACCGATTATCTTTTAGTGTTTAACACTAACTTGCTAATCTTATTCCCAGTGTTCAATACTGTTGGTCTTTAGTGTTTAACACTAGTTTTAGCCCAATTGGCTAAGTTTCTAGAGGCAAAGCCTCTCCTTCAACGAACCAATAGAGGGCCAATATTCTAAACATGATTGGAGTTAGCCCAAGCTTTCTATAAGTCCTCAATTCAAACTTAACTGGGCTAATGGGCTCATAATATAATTAATTGGTCTTAGTTAAAATTGGGCCAAAGATTATTTAATCCACCTTGGTTCAAGGGTACATCTCTTCACTCCTTTGATACTTGGCGTTATAATTCCTCAACGTCTTCAAAGAGGTGACGGGTCCTGATGACCACACATTGATACGGACTGTGGGGTCCCTAAACTCATGGACTATGATGTCCTTAACCTTGACCGTGATGTCTTAAAACTAATGCCGGACTGTGGAGTCCTTAAAATCCACGGACTATGATGTCCTTAACCTTGACCGGGATGTCTTAAAACTAACAATTGACTATGATGTCCTTAACCTTGACCGTGATGTCTTAAAACTAACGCCGGACTGCGGAGTCCTTAAATCCACGGACTATGATGTCCTTAACATTGACCGCAACGTCTTAAAACTAACATTGTACCGCAATGTCCTTAAACTACCTATTGACCGCAATGTTACTAAACTAAACAACAGGGCCCCCCTTAATTAAACGATCCCGTTAAGTTGATCTTAGTCTAAAACTGGACTAACGTATCCTTAACAAACGTTTAAGTCGATCTTAGTCTCAAATGAGGCTAACGTATCCTTAAACCCGAACCCCCAAACCCAAATCTAAGATAATACAGATTTGGACTAGTCTACGCCCTACGGGCGACGACATAACTCAGTCTCCGTATACAATCCACGGGTAACCAAACACAAAACAAACACACACGACATGAAGCGATCATCTGGAGAAGGAGAAAGTTGTTACCGCAATGCGGTAGTGTAATTAACTGCAGGGGCTTGCGCCTGCAGGGAAGAGCGTCCCCACAATCAAAACCCTCTCAAACGAGGGGGAATCTGACGAAGTCTGCTGCATCGGACGCATCCGTTTAAACCTTCGATACATGGTGCCATAAATCAACTTGGCATCTTCGGAGAGGTAGCGGATAGCACCAATTAGCATCTGCCCCGAATTTCAGGCAAGACGTCTGTCGCGCCGTCTTTCGGAGGGGAACAGATTATGGCATGCCCGGTGGGACCTTTTCCTCTTTCCACTCCACACTTCGAGTTTCGTCTTCGCGAACGAATCGCAGTTTGTTAATGGTTGCCTTTGGGTTTCATGTTACTAAGATTTGGACTTTTGCCTAGCGCAGAAATCAAGCATCAATGGCATCCAACTGCTCGAGTTGCTCGAAATGCAAGTGCAACAGACGCTCCGCCTCACCTGGAGGGGTAGCCTATGGGCCTCAAGCGGCCTCCATCCTTACCATGCCAGTGGAACAGGTGACTCAGGCCACCACCGGTCTGTTCTTCGGGACCATGCTCCCGCCTGTAAGCTTCACCATTCCAGTGCCCGCACCGGAAGCGCAAAAGAAGTCGGTTTTCGATCGGCTCACTGCTACAACGACCCCTCTCAACGAGTCGCCCAATGTCAAGCCGGCAGCCTCGGTCTTTACCAGGCTGAACCTGAACTCTAATAGGCCTGCCAAGAAGCCCATGACCCTTGCATGGCTATCGCAAAGAAGGCGGCCATCTCCATTCCTGAAGTCGTCAAGACGGCTTCTCCTGCTAAAGAGTCGGTCTTTTCAAGGCTGACTATTCCAGCTCCTGCTCCTGCTCGAGGGTCTGTTTTTGACAGATTGAACATCGCCACTCAAAAGACATCAGCCTTCAAGAGGCTGGCACCGGTGGCGCCTCATCCGAACAGGGGGCAAGACGAGACTATCCCTATCGCCGAGCCAGTCCCAACAGCTCGACACGCTCGACGTCGCCACTGGCGCCGAGTAAGGAAAGCCGGGGGCAACTCCCCCTCAGGGCTAACTCCATCGGCTCCGATAGTGGAAGTTGATGCTGCTGTTCCAACTGGGAACAATTTTGAACCGCTAAGGAGGGTACGCAAGAACTCTCCGACTGCCACGCTAAAAAGATCTCCTCCACCTGCGGAGAGTATTACAGATGCAAAGCCGGAGCAACCCCCTCAACGGCTATCCTCCAAGATTTATAAGGTCTGGCAACGGGTCCAAGACTCAGTAATTGACCAAGATCACTCTCGCCGGCAGAAGAGGGTGAAGGTTCGGGAAGAGAAGAACTGTCCTGTCAAACAACAAAGGACGACAACCACTTGGGTGTCCGCTGCAACGGCTCCCTCAACATCGATTACTCAAAAGAGAGGAAGGCCGGAGCAGGTCCCTACGCCTACAGCTAATGTCAAAGACAGTAAGCCTAAACACCCTAAGGCTGGGGGCATAGTGGTGCATACCGTTTACATGGCGTCCGGGAAGGAGGACGGCCGTACATCTACAGGTCATCGACCGCTCACGCGATCGATGACTAAAGCTCTGGAGGAGGAGCAGAAGCTCCAAGAAATGATGAATGCGATGGCCGCACTCACTGGGCCAAAAGAAAGCCCCGAAGCATCCTTGGATCAATGCCAGGAGCAGGAAACTGACGCTGAGTTCCTTCGCAGGATACTGGAAAAGAAGGATAAAGAGGCTGCGGAACAAGCAGCCAATATAAAGTGAACGGCCCTTCTGTTCCAGGACATGGTGGGTATGATGATCCAACAAGATCCTCCCGCTGAAGATCCTCCGATCGTCCTTGAAGATGACAAGGGAGAAACATCAAATCCTACACCGGCTCTGTCAACAGCCAAGGAGGAGACAATTTCCAAAGCTGACTTGGACGAATATATAACTCAGCGGATACGGGTTCACCAGGTGACTGAGGCAGCCGGTCAAGTTGTCAGAACAGGGCGACCGTATCCGAGCTGGTATGATCAGATCAAGTACCCGCCGGGCTATACAATACCGAAATTCCATGTCTATAAGGGGACGGGCAATCCCCACCAGCATGTTGCCCAGTTCAGGACGCTTTGTGGCAACACTGGAAACGACGACAAACTGCTACTTCGCCAGTTTGTCGGCAGCTTGTCAGAAACGGCGTTCGAGTGGTACTCTGAGCTCCCGAACGACCCCGTCAAAACATTTGCGTAGATGGAGCTGCTATTTACGCAGCGATTCGCGAGCGCCAGCGAACGCACCCCGATAACGGCGTTGATTAATGCCAGGGTGAAACCAGGCGAGACGTGGGTCCAGTACGCTATACGCCGGCGAAACTTGTGGTCGAAATGCGAACAACGCATTGAGGAAGCGCCCGCGGTGGGCATGTTCGTGGGTACCCTAGATCCTCATGCAACTATCTCACAGTTCATGATGTTCTTTAAGCCAACCACATTCCAGGCTTTGATTGACAAGTTGGCCCAGATGGACCAGATGGGTCACAGACCGTCTCCCCCGAAGCCGGAACCTCGGAATGACAAGGGTAAAGAGAAGGCAACCTTCGTTGCGAACGCTCAGCAGCAACCCAGTGCCCCAAAGCTGGCGGATCAACTGGAAGAAAGACGGCGATATTATAATGAGAAAATGAAACGCCCCTACTCATTCCCGCGGGATAAGACGAAGAGGCTATTCGACCTGGTGGTACGCAACAGGCTTATCAACTTGTCAAACCCAAGGCGACCGCCGCAACCCAGTGAGGTGAATAACCCCTATTATTGCCCTTACCATCAAACGGTAAGCCATCCGATTGAGGATTACTTCGTCTTCAAAGGATGGATTGAAGATCAATACCTACAAGGCAAGTTTGCGCTGTCCGGGAAGTGGAAGGTGAACCCGCCACAACCGCACACTCCTAACAAGACGGACGCACCGGGGGCAACTTGCTCTTTCATTGAAGAAGCTCCATAGGAAATCGTGCTTTCAGCAAAAACCAAAAGAATGCTAAATGAGCTCCAGACATGCCCGTCGATCAGGTGGAAGAACCCGCTGGAACCCCAGATCATTGAAGGGATGCTGAAGCCGTGCCCAACTCCAAAGATCGGTGGTGATGGCCCGAGCACTCACAACCAGCGGTCAAAATCTTCAAAGAAAAAGAAGAAGAAATCTAAGAAGCCCGTGAAGCCTGGAGACAAGCGCACGGACTTGCATAAACAGATTGACGCGCTAGAGGAGTACAATCAAAAGGCGCGGACTCCCATCACACTCCAAGAGTTCCTCAACCACGTCTTTCAGGAGGAAGATAATGGAGAAAGCTCGTCGGATGAATCCGAGGGATATGTAGCGAGTTGTCATGTGATCTCCCACGCGTTTACGGACGATGAAAAAACTCCTAGTAGTGAGAAACTGGGGGCACAGCCTGAACCAGAACTTGTGAGGCTGACAGACGAAATGATCGACGCTTTTCTAGACGAGATTCGTTTGAAAAGTAAAGCCGATCGGGAGCGTGAGATGGCCGCATCAGAAGGAGCCAAACGTAGGCGACTAAATGAAAGAGTCGAAGCACTCCCATCAGATCAAAATACATTCGATGCGGATAAAAACATATTCAAGACGAGGAAAAGATTTGCCAAAGCCATGTCAATGGGAATGAAGCTGCCACCCTCGGAAGAAAACACGCACAATGGGGTGGAGAGGCACCCTAATTACTGCTCATATCATCGGAAGATTTCACACCCCACTGAGGAGTGCGACGCTTTTAAGATATGGTGTCACGCCCCGCTTCCCAGTGTACGGCGAAGTGGACGTGACGAGGCCCGCTACGTATATACTCAGAAGTATATACGCTAAGCGTAACTAAGCGATATAAAGTAAATCACAAGAGACGAATAATATGGAAATAACAGCAACGTTTATTAATAACATTCTTTTTACAATGCAGGAAAAGAAAATACAACTGGAATGAAAAAGCAATGCCTAAACAGTGGCATAACAGGAAATGAAATAAACTGGAAAGAACAAGGTACAATTATCTAGAGCTCTGGGTCTGCCTGGAACTGCTCCAAATCTTCACTGGTGGGCTCGATCTCAGCTTGGTCCAACACACCTGACGACATTCAAAGAAGAAAGAGATAGAATGTCGTCAGCGAACAGGTCGCTTGGTAAGTCCCAAAAGAATAAGAAGAATGAGAATGATAGAGTAACAGTATTTTCTAAAGTATTATAATGTTGAATATTATGGAACATTGTGTAACGCTGTGGTTTGTAGCTTGGTACAGAAAGATGCCAGTGTATACGAGGGGGATCTCTATATGCTAGAGATCAGGGCAAAAGGAAAGTACAAGGAACCGTTATGCCACGGTACAACAGCAATAGGATTCAGGTTAGGTGTCTTAATCTGATCACCTCGTGCCACCTTTAACATCTTCCGTACCAATCTACCCCTTAAATCCCGTAGTGTTTTAACAGTATTGTAGTATTGGAATATGTAAGTTGGTTGACTGACCAAAACCATGATATCAGTAGACATGTTGCAACTGTATAATCAGGTAAATGGAATATCAGGATAATGGATGAATATCCATGGTTTGATTCAGTCAAAAAGGAATATATTGTTAACTGGGTTCATGAATTCATGTATTCAAATTGTATTGGAATATAAAAGCATATAGATTGAATTGAATCATATTCGAGTCAAGAATAGTCGGACTCTAACCCGAGTCAGACTAAAAGAAGAGAATTTGAAGTTCAATATTAGCTAGGGGCCTTATTGTAATTTGTGAAACTTGAGGGGGTTTTATGTAAAAATACTTTTGTATAGTTTTCAAAATACACCTCAAGTATTTAATATTCGTATTTAATATTATAATGAATGTGAATTTTATTTGTGTTATTCTAGTGAATACATCCTAATAAAAATATTAATTGTTTTATCTGAAATTCATGGTATTTTAGTGTAACTTTTAATCTTGTAATTTTTTAGAAAAATGAGGAAACTTTATATTATGATAAAATAGGGTTTTAAATGATGATTATATATATATTAACACATGAATAATTTTAAATAAATATTTTATTTTCAAAAAAAATCTCATTTTCCTTAAATGTCGTGTTTAAACCCTTCAAGACCGAATGCTCCTTGCGGAGGTCTGAATCTCGCACTACTAGCCTGCGGGTGCACGATGAACCGTACTATCCCTAACAGGTTCCCCAAAAGTGGGTTGTAGCAGCGCTTTGCTTAGGTTTATAAATACTTTTCATTTGGGAAAACGGTTTTATAAATATGGGGTATTTATTTGCAAAAGAGTACAGTTTTCCGTATTTTAGTTATTAGGGTTTCCTAAACCAACTAGCCTATTTCTAATTTCTAAACGATGAGTCATTAGAAGCCTCAAATCGCCTCTTCACCATCAATTGCGGCCAGGTAAGTGCCAGGTAAGTGGGAAGGAACCACAGTCGTGGGCCTAATTAAAAACCACTAGCCTTAGACACACTTGCCTAGGCACCACAAGACAGTTTAGATAAACGATCGATGTCCATGACCAATCGTGGTTTTCATTTTATTAAAAGATTTTATCTAGAAAAGTTTACAACTTAAAACTTTAAATAAAGATTAGGGTATTTTAGTGAAAAGTCCTGTAATTTCGTATTCTGTGTTTTGATATCTATCAATTAGGGTTATATTGAGTGTGTGTAGGGGTAGGTCATTACCCCGTGACTTATTTTAAGTTTTGGTGAAGTTTAAAGGTAAAACATGACAAGTTAAAGTTGAAGGTATTAAAGTGTAAAAATACGGTATTTAAAAACGTTATCATTTTATGTGTGAAATTTCATTCAAATTAGGTTCTACAAGTTTAGTGATCAAGATAAACCTATTTAGGAGTGAGGGAATTAATTAAACTAAGAAAAATGAACTTCATAGTATTTTTATGAAAAGAATACGGTTTTGCAAAGAAGTTATCATTTTATGTGAAAAAGTTTGATTAAATTGGTTTATGGGTGATTAATAGTCAACAAGTATATGGGTAGATAATATGTATTAGGTGACAAGTGGAAATTTAGAGAAAAACCGAATCGGAAATCGGTTTGTCCGATTTCCGTCGGGTTCCAAAAAGTCGTATTTTTATACTTATAGAAAAGAGAGATAGAGGGGATGGGACTTACGGTTTGGACAAGCTAAGGAAGCTAATGGACGTGGTGGTTGTCGATTCGTTGAAAACGTCACGAAGGTTCTGATCCGGTCGCCGGAATCCGTCGTCGATTTCGGCAGCGCTTCGCTTCTCGCTCTTCGTACCGAGTTCTCGAGAATTTGGGAGAGTGGACTTAGAGTTGTGAGGTGAAATGGTAGAGGGTAGGGGTCTTTATATAGGGCTGGGCTAGGGTTAGGGTTAGGGTTAAAAAATATTAAAAGAAAATATAAAAAACATTAAAAATTCATTAAAAATCATTAAACCTAGGAGTAAAAGGGATTTATTGGCCAAATCAAAACCGATCCAGGTATAATAAGTGTGCAAGAGGGTTGACCAAGTCAAGAGCCAACTTTTCTCAGTTGGTGACTCGGCCATCCGGCCAAGTCCGGCCGGCGGCGCCAGACCGAGTCGGCCGAGTCGCCGGCCGGCGGCGCCGAGTCAAGGGTCCAATGGCCGGGGGTTTTCCTGAGGAACAACTTGGTATTTTTACTTTTTGTTGTCCAGTACATATTTTGGGAGTTATGGCCTTTTTACCGTTGACTTTCAAAAAAAAATAAAACAAAATAAATACAAAAATAATGTGGGGCATGGGATTTGAACTCCGGTGGCTTGGTTTAGCAGTGCAAGGTATTACCAATGAGCTACAAGCTTCTTCTTGTAATTATTGTAAGAAATTAGATACTTAAATTGTTTCCAGCAACATTAATACTCTAAGTATACACTATATTTAAAGCAAATTTTTGGTATACAAAATTGGAGTTGTTACATATGGTGGCAGGGATATGTTGCTCACCAGCAACATTTTAAGTGAATGAAACATAGAACTCGTCGGGAGCAGAGAAGTACAACCGACAGGCACAAAAGAACTACCGGCAACTGTTACACGGTCAACGCCGGAGGATCACAAGTTCTCACATTTAGGAGCGACTCTGATGAGGAAATGGCTCTGGGCCCTCTCTTTAAAGAATCCGTCTTAGGGAAAGAGGAAGAACCAGAGGCCTGCGAAAACATTTAGCTGCGCAATCGCACGCTCCCGTAAAAGAATCTCGGACCCGCAACTAGAAAAGATAAGGGAAAGGAAAAGGCCGCTGAGGATATCGCTTTAGATGACCAAGTCATGAAAGAACTGACTGCCAAGGACCCTCCCAGGAAGAGTAAGGTGGACTACAATATCCTAGCGCACCTGAGGAAGCTACCCTCGCAGCTCAGCATTCTTGACGCCCTCTTATTATCAAAAGAAACGAGAGATTCATTAATCAAGGCGCTGCAAGTGCCCGAGCAATTCCAAGCCTTCCTCACCGAAGAATGGATGAAGGATGAACTGGAAGAAGTGCACACGGCCGATATCACTTTCGGTGATGATGACCTTCTCCTTGGGACGTGCGACCACAACCGTCCCCTATACGTCTCTGGATATTGCCATGATATCAGGATAGGCAAATTCCTTGTTGATAATGGGTCCTCCGTCAATCTCCTTAATGTTCGGGTGTTGAAGGAAATCTGCATGAGCGTTCAGCACCTCGCTCGTGATAAAATTACCATCTCCGGTTTTGACTCCCAGTCGTCACGAACTCTCGGATCTGTAATACTAACATTACGCTTCGGACTACTCGTCATGGACATTAAGTTTCATGTCATTGACGCCAAGACCTGCTACAATGCTTTGCTCGGTCGTCCCTGGTTACACGAGTACAACATCATCCTCTCTACGCAACATCAGTGTATGAAGTATTTCAAGGATGGTCTCGAGTACACCGTAACAGGAGAGCTGAACCCATTCTCCGTGAACGAAGTCCGCAAATACGAAGATGCAAAGTACTTTTTGCCAGATTTCGAGGACACGGAGAGGTGTCGCAAACCGGAGAACAAAGCCGCCGCCACCATTCCTGTTTTCGGGAGTGATACCGAAGAAGAAGAAGAGATAGTTTACGCTGGGCCGTCTCGACGCAACAACCCGGGACCGTCCGCCCCCATATTGATCTTCGGAAGCGATTCAGAAGATGAGGTTAATGCTGTGTTCTCCAGTCGGCCGCCAATACAAGAATTCCCTGGTGATGATCAGAGTTTGCAAATCACCATGACTCCGCGGGAGCACTACAAAGATCTTGACGCGCTTGAAGCTTACAATGTGCAAGACCTGCAGACGTTTTACGTCCTTCCTAAACGAAAAGGTGAAAAGGCGATCCTATTCTACCGATCCACGGAAACAAGAGCGGAGAAAGAAATCTGGCATGGCGCGGATTCTACACTTGACAGGCTCCAACCCATCCGTTTGCCCAGATATTATATGAATGGACTAAAAAGGCTATTGAAGCGCCAAGGGGTACCCTTAAAACAGACTGTCCGACAAGCTCGGTTCTACAGCAGGATTTAGGATGTCCCTGGGACTCAGTGCAAGTTGCCCAACGGGAGAATGGAAATGCTTGGGCTTGGATATGTGAAATCCGGGAAACGGGAGCGAGTCTACGGTAGCTACGCCATATATAACCTCGATGAAGAAGAGGATGCCCTGTCAGAAAACGCCGATCCTTTATCAAAACTAGATCCTGCAATCAAAATGCCGATCCCGTCATTTGAAGAGCAAATGGACAAGCTTATCAGAGAAGTGGGTCAAAAGGTTCCAGACGACCATAATCGTGAAATGACCATTTATGAGAAAACCAAGACGCAACGCCTCCTTCAACAGGCTGCAAAAGATGAAAATGCTCCTCCCTGTCAACCTGTGGTGCAAAAGGCCCGACGCAGAGGCAGAAACAAGTCAAAGAGCAGAAAAGGCGTTCGACAGCGACAAAGCGGGACCAAGAAGTCACGCGATCGGAAATCGAACGGTCCGGATTTGTCCCTTATGAAGAAGATGAGTCGAGCATACTCTTTTCCTCAAGACGGACTCTGCGGTTCTCACCAAGCAGGCCCAAAGATGAAGTTGAAGATTAAACGAATGGGCTACTATTGGCCCACGATGATTCGGGACCGTCTCGGATATGCGAAGCAATGCCACTCATGCCAGATTCATGGAGACTTTATCCATCAGCATCCAAATCCTCTACATCCAACGGTGGCCAGCTGGTCGTTCGAAATACGGGGGACTGACGTAATCGGCCCCATCGAATCAGCATCGTCCAGAGGACATCGATTCATTTTGGCGACGACTGACTACTTCTCCTAATGGGCAGAACCAATACCGCCGAGGGAAGTGAAGACGGAGAATATCCTCCATTTCTTCAAGACGCACGTCATTTATCGGTTTGGAACTCCGCGACGGATCATCTCCGATAACGGGCCGACCCACAGGAGCCACAAGATCGGCCACTTCGCACAACAATACAACATAGACTGGAGATATTCCCAGTTTATAATCCGCGAGCTAACGGTCTAGCTGAGGCTTTGAACAAGACCTTGACGAAGATCGTAAAGAAGACGGTGTCCCGAAATAAGAAGGACTGACACGAGAGATTACAAGAAGCCCTTTGGGCGTATCGAACTACGTTCAAGACGGCAACGAACACTACGCCATACGCGTTGGTATTCGTTACAGAAGCAGTACCCCCCCTCGAGATAGAGCTACCTTCTCTACGAGTGGCGGTCCACTACTAGCCGACGGACGAAGAAAATGCTCACCTTCGGCTTGAGGAGCTTGACGCCCTTAATGAAACCCGGCTCATAGCGCAACAAAATCTGAAGGCTTATAAAGCAAAGATGACGCGCTCATATGAAAAATTGACCAGGCCGAGGACATTTCGCCAAGGCGAACTCGTGCTAGTGGTTAAAATACCTATGATCCCCAAGCGCGCCAAGCGGGGAAAATTCGAGCCGAATTATGAAGGTCCGTATATCATAGACAAGGACTACCAGGGTGGAGCGTATCCACTCATGGATATGCATGGTGAAAGACCTTTCAGGCCAATAAACGGTCGCTTCCTGAAGAAATACTACGCTTAATGGGTCAAGGCCTAGGTCAATGATAGATGACGACGACTATGTCCGCTCACTATCTTCCTAAGTCCGAACTCTATAAGTAGTAACCGGCCTTCTTCAACAACGGACCGAAACGTCCTTAAACTAACGACGGACCAAAACGTCCTTAAACTAACAACGGACCGAAATGTCCTTAAACTAACAACGGACCGAAACGTCCTTAAACTAACAACGGACCACTATATCCTAAAACTAGCCGTTGACCGAGATGTCGATAAACTGCGGTGGATTGCAGCGTCTCAAAGCCGATACAAAAAAAAATATAAAAAATATATAATAAAAATAAAAACGGTATGTCCATAAGCGAAATGGGCACGGATGAAAACCCGAAAGGGCTCCGTGAGTAAAACCAGCAGGGCTACCGGCGAGTGTTTGTGAAAACCCGAAAGGGCGCAACCTCGTTAAAGGACACTTGCAGGGTCCTCACGACCTTGTAAGGAGAAACCACCCGCGTGAGATCCTTACGACTCACAAGGGAGCAACACACTTAGGGATCCTCACGTTTCCTAAGGAGAAATTACACTTGCGAGATTCTCACGACTCGTAAGGAGAACTCTCTTATGGGACCCTCACGGCTCATAAGATTTGAAAGTCTTAAATTACAGAGACCCGAACCTGTTCTTAAGCAACCACCCACAACCTTCGATATTGCCCTACAAGTGGCTCAATACTGACCCTTGTATACAATCCATGGGCGTGAATAAATATTTCCCTAACCAAGTCCAATCCGTGACTGGGGATATGTTCGCATGGTGAACAGCCCTTGTAAGTCCTCTCGACTTACAAGAAGAAAACCCTCTTGTATGATCCTTACGACTTACAGAGGAACATACACTTAGGAATCCTCACGATTCCTAAGGAGAAAATACACCTACAAGATTCTCACGACTTGTAGGGAGAAATACCTTTGTGGGACCCTTACGGCTCATGAAGTCAAAAGCCTTAGTCGACAGGATCTTAACCCTGTTCACTAAGCCACCTTTGTTCGATATCGACAGAGGTAAATGATGATTCGCTCCTGGAAATATCCCAGTTGTAGCGGCGCTGATGCCGAAATCAGTGTATAGATCCTAGCTTGCAGCGAAAAGCCAACAAGCCACACATGCATATGAAATAGCCGAAATGATGGGGCAACTTGCGACAAAATCAGCAAGTAAATATGTATGCATGAAAAATAGCCGAAATGATTGGGCAACTCGCAATAAAAAGCAGCGAGTAAAAAATAAAATAAATAGCCGAAATGATGGGGCAATCACGACCTTCGCGATATAAAAGCTAAAATGATAAAGCATCGCGGAAAAAGGAATAAAATAAAAATTAAATTTATGCCCTACAGGTGATGTTACATCAATCCCTGTATACAATCCAGGGGCGCAAACAAAGAAGGGATCATACTCCTTCCCCCCTCCCCCAGGTTTCATCATTAGAAGAAACCGAATCTCGACGGGCCACAAATAACCTAGAGATTGTTTCGACATTTGTCTCGTTGCAGCAAATACGACCTCAAGCAAAGCGGAACAGCGGCGATTCCCAGTTCCATGACTCGGCGGTGTATAGATCACCGAAAGTCAAATCCCAACTCCGTGAAATGCGGATACAATCAACAAAATTCCTGGTCACGTGGAACGCGGATAACGTCACTCTTTGACCCCATGGAAAACGTCCAGAGCGGAGCCTGGTCCTCGCAGAACACGGCAGTGAACCCGTGTGAAGCATCCAGAGCAAAATTCCTGGTCACGTGGAAAGCAGATAACGTCACTCTTTGACCCCGTGGAAAACGTCCAGAGCGGAGCCTGGTCCTGGCAGAACACGGCAGTGAACCCGTGTGAAGCATCCAGAGCAAAATTCCTGGTCACGTGGAACGCGGATAACGTCACTCTTTGACCCCATGGAAAACGTCCAGAGCGGAGCCTGGTCCTCACAGAACACGGCAGTGAACCCCGTGGGAAGCATCTAGTGCAAAATTCCTGATTACGTGGAACGTGGATAACGTCACTCTTTGACCCCGTGGAAAACGTCCAGAGCGGAGCCTGGTCCTCGCCGAACACGGCAGTGAACCTGTGGGAAGCATCCAGAGCAAAATTCCTGGTCACGTGGAATGCGGATAACGTCACTGTTTGACCCCGTGGAAAACGTCCAAAGCGGAGCCTGGTCCTCGCAGAACACGACAGTGAACCCGTGTGAAGCATCCAGAGCAAAATTCCTGGTCACGTGGAACGCGGATAACGTCACTCTTTGACCCCGTGGAAAATGTCCAGAGCGGAGCCTGGTCCTCGCAGAACACGGCAGTGAACCCGTGTGAAGTATCCAGAGAAAAATTCCTGGTCACGTGGAACGCAGATAACGTTACTCTTTGACCCCGTGGAAAACGTCCAGAGCAAAGCCTGGTCCTCGCCGAACACGGCAGTGAACCCGTAGGAAGCATCCAGAGCAAAATTCCTGGTCACGTGGAACGCGGATAACGTCACTCTTTGACCCCGTAGAAAACGTCCAGAGCGGAGCCTGGTCATCGCAGAACACGGCAGTGAACCCGTGTGAAGCATCCAGAGCAAAATTCCCGGTCACATGGAACGCGGATAACGTCACTCTTTGACCCCCATGGAAAACGTCCAAAGCGGAGCCTAGTCCTCGCCAAGCACGGCAGTGAACCCGTGTGAAGCATCCAGTGCAAAATTCCTGGTCACGTGGAACACAGATAACGTCACTCTTTGACCCCGTGGAAAACATCCAGAGAGGAGCCTGGTCCTCGCAGAACACGGCAGTAAACCTGTGGGAAACATCCATAGCAAATTCCTGGTCACGTGGAACGCGGATAACGTCACTCTTTAACTCCGTGGAAAACGTCCAGAGCGGATCCTGGTCCTCGCAGAGCACGGCAGTGAACCCGTGTGAAGCATCCAGAGCGGAGCCTAGTCCTCGCCAAACACGGCAGTGAACCCGTGTAAAGCATCTAGTGCAAAATTCCTGGTCACGTGGAACGCGGATAACGTCACTCTTTGACCCCGTGGAAAACATCCAGAGCGGAGTCTGGTCCTCACCGAACACGGCAGTGAACCCGTGTGAAGCATCCAGAGCAAACATCGGACTGTGGAGTCCTTAAAATCCACGGACTATGATGTCCTTAAACTCGACAGTAATGTCTTAAAACTAACGATCAACCACCATGATTCTAGACTAAATTTACCTTGGTTCAAGGGTACATCTCTTCACTCCTTTGATATTCGTCGTTGTAATTCCTCAACGTCTTCAAAAAGGTGACGGGTCCCGGTAACCACACGTCGGACTGTGGAATCCTTAAATCCACGGACTATGATGTCCTTAACCTTGACCGTGATGTCTTAAAACTAACATTGGACCGTGGAGTCTTTAAATCCACGGACTATGATGTCCTTAACCTTGACCGTGATATCTTAAAACTAACGTCGGACTGTGGAGTCCTTAAATCCACGGACTATGATGTCCTTAACCTTGACCGTGATATCTTAAAACTAACGTCGGACTGTGGAGTCCTTAAATCCACGGACTATGATGTCCTTAACCTTGACCGTGATGTCTTAAAACTAACCTTGGACTGTGGAGTCCTTAAATCCACGGACTATGAGGTCCTTAACCTTGACCGCGATGTCTCAAAACTACGGTACCTTGAAAAACATCCCAAAGCAACCCCTGACCCCGTGAAATACGGATAAGGACGACCGCACCCAGCACTTGCGGGTCCTCACGACCAGTAAGGAAGAAAACTTTCTTGTGAGATCCTTACGACTCTCAAGGGAAAACCCGCTTAAGAATCCTCACGATTCTTAAGAAGAACTTACACCTATGGGATTCTCTCGACCTGTAGGGAGAAAAATTCTTTATGAGACCCTCACGGCTCATAAAGCTCAAAGTCTTAGGAGGCAGATCTTAACCCTGAATCCTAAGCCATCGCTGCCCTACAAAGAGACCAAGATAAATTGTCCGCAGAACACGTTCAATAAAAAGGAGACACACCATTGAGAAGAAAAACATGTCTTTTATTCATAAACCAAAATGGATACAAAGTACAATTCATGAAAAGGCAAAAAGAATATACTCTCATCCAGGAGTATGTAAAAAAAAGAAAAAAGAAAAAAGAAAGGAAAAGATACAAGTCTTCAAGCCGGCGGGCGATGTAACAATTTTACTAGCTTGTCCTTCTTCTGCTGAGTCACGGCTTCATGATTCACGATCGCCAGAAGACGGGCCTCCGCCTGAGCCTGCTGGGCTTGAGACGAGGCAAGCTGGCCTTCGAGCTCTTTCTCCGTAGCCTTGTGAGCCTCAACCCTCTCGCGAGTGAATACGGCAACTTTATCAAGAGCCACCACCTTTTTGATAGACTCTTGAAGTACCCGCCAGAGTTTATATGCTTTATTGGTTTTGGCTGTAAGGCTGGTTTGGAGCTCGCTCGATGCCTTAGAGGCTAGCTCCCTTTATGAGAATTGGCGGCCAAGCCTCTTCTCGCATGATGCCATGTTCGCTACACATCGCTCTACCAGATCACGTAAGCCCGCTGTCACGACCGCAGCCTCTGAAACATGATAGGTACGCTCGGGACTGTATAAACAAGCCCCGGTTGATAGCAATAGTCGATCTAAAACACGCGCACATCATCGGGTATGGAAAGTAACAAGAAAATTTCCGATGTATATCCTATCAAGCATGCATTTGCAACTATATGAATATCCGAAAAGGAATAATACTCAAAGCACTAGTAAAATAAGGGGTTGCCCCTACGGATAATATCATCCGTAGGGGCAATAAAAGTTTGGCCCTACGGATTAATCCGTAGGTCAAAGTGGTTGCCCCTACGGTCGTTCAATATTTATTTAAAATTTATTAAATCTTAAAGTGTTTTTTGCCCCTACGGTGGCGCAAACCAAGCACCTACGGGTATATCCGTAGGGGTATATAAATAGGGATTTAATAGATCGATCCCTACGCTGATTATTTCTCTTTCCTATTCTCGCGCGAAACCAAATTTCCCAAATCGAGATCGTCGTCGCCGCCGCCGCCGCCGCAGTGATCTCGTCGTCACCGAATCCAAGCCGAATCGTCGTCGCCACACCTGCGCAGTGATCTCGTGGTCGCCACCGTGCTCCGTTCTCGTTGTCGCCACCGCCCTTGTCGTCGCCGATTGCGTCTCCGTCGTCGCCTACAGGTAATTACTTAAACATTATTATAATGATGTTAGGGTAGCGATCAATGAGGGTTAGGATTAGGTATCGGTTGTGGTTAGGGTTAGGATTAGGGTTAGGGTACGGGTTCGATCGGCGGTTGGGGTTCGACGACTGGTGTTGGGGTTAGGGTTAGGGTTAGGGTTTCGGTTGGGGTTTGGTGTTGGGGTTGGGGTTCGGCTGGGGCTGGGTTGGAGTTAGGGTTAGGCCGGGTTAGGGTTTGGTGTTGGGTTGGGGTTCGGCTGGGGCTGGGTTGGGGTTAGGATGAGTTGGAGAGATTGAAGGCGAGCTGGGTTTTGGGAGAAGAGAAGGAAATGGCACTGCTTAATTGCTGCTTCAATTTTTTGATATAGATAGATAATTAGTTCTCCGAGTTAAAATTTAGGGGGAATTGGATACCTCATGTCAAATAGAAAACAGACTAGGTCCATGCTTGCATATGCACACCAGGCATCTAATTTCAAAAGATCCGATGGTATATAGGATTATGGCTCATACAAGACTAGATCAAGAAAGTTAGTATAAAATGGAGAATGCTCTGTTGCTCCCCTCTACTTCAGCTTACATACAATCCATATAAGGTTCTTTTGGGATTTTGGAGGGGTTTTAATTTGGGGGAAATAAATAGCTTTGGAGATGAAATGGGGCATTTCGGTAATTTGATTCTCTGTTGCAAATATTATTTATCAATATATTTAATTATATATATTAAATAAAATAAAGTAAACTATAAATAATATGAAACCAATATATGATACTCGATGATAATACGAAACCTTCATATTCCCATCGATACCCATATATGAAACTAAAAGCGCCACTTAGTCCCCGTCTATCGGTTAATATACGTGCGATGCTCGTCGTGACCTAGAATTATACGAAAGTTGTTAAATATCGGACAGTATAGCTCGATACTAACAACCGCCGTATAGTCTACGCGACGAGAAAATTCAATCGTATGGTAACCCATAGATTTGTCCCGTGTGGACAAGTTAAGAATGTATAAAGCAAACGCCTTCATTCACTTGTGTTTTCATCCGTTTCGAGATATTTCGTCGGTACCTTTCCGCTGGTTCTCCGTGTACAAAGATAGATTAGATGTTCATTTCAACGTTGTTTCACAGCTTTGAAATGATTATCTATTCTATTACAGTGTACTCGGAGAACAGCGGGGAGGTACTGCCGAAATTTACTCGAAACGGTTGAAAGCACAAGTGATGGGCGTTCGCTCTATACATTCTTAATGGGATAGAAGCCTACCCTCGACAGCCGGAACACATACATACAAACGCATAATTAGAGAGCGACTCGAGATGTTCGGGTTAAAACCAATATATGATACTCGATGATGATATGAAACCTTCATATTCCCATCGATACCCGTATATGAAACTAAAAGCGCCACTTAGTCCCCGTCTATCGGTTAACATACGTGCGATGCTCGTCGTGACCTAGAACTATACGAAGGTTGTTAAATATCGGACAGTATAGCTCGATACTAACAACCGTCGTATAGTCTGCGCGACGAGAAAATTCAATCGTATGGTAACCCATAGATTTGTCCCGTGTGGACAAATTAAGAATGTATAAAGCAAACGCCTTCATTCACTTGTGTTTTCATCCGTTTCGAGATATTTCGTCGGTACCTTTCCGCTGGTTCTCCGTGTACAAAGATAGATTAGATGTTCATTTCAACGTTATTTCACAGCTTTGAAATGATTATCTATTCTATTACAGTGTACTCGGAGAACAGCGGGGAGGTGCTGCCGAAATTTACTTGAAACGGTTGAAAGCACAAGTGATGGGCGTTCGCTCTATACATTCTTAATGGGATAGAAGCCTACCCCCGACAGCCGGAACACATACATACAAACGCATAATCAGAGAGCGACTCGAGATGTTCGGGTTAAAACCAATATATGATAATATGAAACCTTCATATTCCCATCGATACCCATATATGAAACTAATTAAAAGCGCCACTTAGTCCCCGTCTATCGGTCAACATAACGTGCGATAATTTATTCTTTTCAACGACAAACGCACACACAAAGCATATACATGGATTTTCTCCTTTGTCAGTAACTATCCCGTTCTTATATTTCTCAATATAGTCAGCATAACCTACAATTTATATGTTATTCAGTCTAACATGGCCCATGAGTACGTCAGAGTTAAGGACTGGATGTATGTGGATTGGAAACAACGTATGCAACCTAAGTTTGTCGCAGGGGTTGCTGCTTTCCTTGAATTTGCACGAGCACATAATAAGATCATAATAGAGAAGATTCTCTGTCCGTGCGATAGATGTGGCAATAAGTACTGGCAGAAGGTAGAATTGGCAGAGCTTCATATTGTAAAACATGGGTTTACTAGACTTTATTCAATTTGGAAATATCACGGGGAAGAAGAAGAATGCAGTACTGCGGTAGAAGAAGGAGAACACGATAATGCGGCAGGAGAAGAAGAAGAATTCGGTAATACGGCAGGATACGGAAATTTATTTCCATCAGAAGAAATGGAGGATATGGTAGAGGCTGCCCTAGGTGAATCTATTCGTACCGAAGATGACATTCCTTCCGGTCAAGGACCGCGTGCGGATAAATATGAAAATTTCATGAATGATGCTAGGAAACCAATTTATGAGAATGCGAAGTATTCCACCCTCTCATGGTTCGTCCAACTTTTCCAAATTAAGTGCCTAAATGGATGGAGCAACAAGTCATTCACAATGCTTCTTTCGTTCTTGAAAGATTCTATGCCTCCGGGAAATAATGTGCCCGAAAGCTGGTACGAAGCCCAGAAAATGATGTCTGATTTGGGTCTAAAGTGCGAGAAGATTCAAGTATGTCCTAAAAATTGCGTGTTGTACCGGAAAGAGAATTCAGATTTGAAAGAGTGTCCAACATGCGGAGAGGCCAGGTATAAGCCGAAAGATTCTGATAAGAAGCCTGATATACCTGTGAAGATAGCACGATATTTTCCCATAACACAGAGGCTACAGAGGCTATTCAGGTGCAAGAAAACAGCCGAGGCAATGATTTGGCATCATCGTGCTCCTCCAAGCGAAAATGGAAAAATGAGCCATCCAAGAGATTCACCGGCATGGAAGGATTTCGATAGGAGGCACACAATATTCAGTAGCGATCCCCGCAATGTCCGGCTCGGACTGGCTGCCGATGGCTTCTGCCCATTCAACTATATGGCTGGAAGTCACAGTACATGGCCCGTTGTAATGATAATTTATAATCTGTCGCCTTGGTTGGCTATGGACCAATCATACTTTATGATGCCTCTTCTTATCGACGGACCAAACTCACCGGGGAACAATATCGACGTCTATCTCCGACCTCTGATTGAGGAGCTGAAAACTTTGTTTATTGATGGTGTAGAGATATATGATTCAAACACAAATACAACCTTCATACTGCGTGCGGCTTTAATGTGGACAATTAATGACTTTCCTGCATATGGAATGCTTTCAGGTTGGTCCGTACATGGTCACAAAGCATGTCCTCATTGCCATGAACACACAACATCAAAATTTTTGAATTTTAGCAGGAAGGTTTGTTATTGCGGCCATCGACGTTTTCTGCCTCCAGACCACCCCTACAGGTTAGACACGGTTCACTTTGATGGTCATCAGGAGCTTCTTGGGCCTCCATCCCCATTGTCCGGAGAGGACGTGACTGCTAAATGGGATGGTTACAATAACGTGACCTTCGGGATGGATCCGACGAGACAGGTCAAACCATAATATTGGAACAAGTTAAGCATTTTCTTCGAGCTTCCGTACTGGTCTACAAATTCAGTGCGTCATTGTCTGGACGTCATGCATATAGAGAAGGGAGTATCAGAGCACATACTTAACTTGCTTCTGTGTAAAGACGGGAAATCGAAAGACAACATGAATGCCCGGATGGATCTACAAGAGTGGGGAATAAGAAGTGAACTGCACCCTAAACCGGTAGCGGGTAAACCGGGCAAGTTTGTACTTCCCAATGCCGCTTATCATATGTCACAACCGGAGAAGAAAAGATTCCTGCAGGTGTTGCATGATTTGAAAGTCCCCACAGGTTTCTCAGGATCATTCAGCAAGAAAATAAAAATTGTGAAGGGCAAGATCGATGGGCTGAAAAGTCATGACCACCATGTTATCGTGGAGCACCTTCTTCCATTAGCCCTCAGGACTTCTCTCCCCGACTCGGTTGGTCTAGTAATCAACGACCTATGTTGTTTTTTCAGGGAGTTGTGTGCTAAAACGCTGGAGGTTGCGACGCTGGATAAACTAGAAAATTCTATTGCGTTGATACTTTGCAAGTTTGAGCGTATTTTCCCACCGTCATTCTTCGATATCATAATACACTTGACGGTTCATCTTGCAACTGAGGCGAAGTTAGCCGGACCGGTACAATATCGATGGATGTATCCCGTCGAGAGGCACGTGTAATTTTTCGTTTCGCGCAATTTATAAATTTATTTTTGTCATGTATGCCCGTGTTTATTTATTCAACATATTCTCATTAGGTACCTTTACACTCTTAAGAAGTATATACGCAATAAAAATCGACCAGAGGGTTCTATCATGCAAGGTTATCTTCTTGATGAAGCAACCACATTTTGTTCCCGCTATCTGGACGAGAACATTGAGACAAGGCTTAACCGACCTCGAAGAATTCAAGACGGGCCATATGGTAAAGCCGAGTATAAGAGGGTAGACACTATGTTTATCAACAAGATATACCGGTTTATCTTGCTTAATTGCGAATGTCTTGAACAAATTAGAGAGTAAGTTCTTTTGGATTAATTGTTATATCTGTGTTTGTGTGTGTATGAAATGACATAATATTAATGTCACAATTATTTGTCGAAAACAGAACTCATTTTAACGAGGTACGTGAGGGGCATCCTGATTGGAACGAAGAGCGTTTGGAAAAATACCATCAGGATAATTTTTGTGATTGGGCCACAGAGCATGTAAGTTATTCGAATTACATTTTATTGCTATCAGTTTTAATCTAAACTTGTATCGTTATGTATTTATCGTAAAATTTGTTTTGTTAGATCCACGATCCGAACTTGTCTGCATCATTTGAGAGTGATTCAAGATGTTTAGCTCAATTTCCTAGTATGGAGGTTGCACATTACAAAGGATTTGGTGTCCTTGGATACAAATTCGAAATTAAGGACATAGAAACATCTAGAAGCACTCAGAATAGTGGTATTGCGACGGTAGGATCGGACGGTGTGATTTACTATGGGTACTTAAATTGTATACTCGGTATCCACTATCCCGGACGATCAGAACCCTTTTATATATTCCACTGTACTTGGTACGATCCGCGAACCGATACAGACAGGTGGAGAAGCAGTCTTGGGACTTGGAAAGATGAATATGGATTGACCAGTGTGAACACACTTCGATTTTACGGTCAAGACGATCCGTTTATCTTTCCGAACCAAGCGTTCCAAGTATACTACTCACAGTGTTTGAAGCATCCGGGGTGGAGTGTTGTATGCCGATGGAAACCTAGAGATGTCTACGATGTCCCAGAATACGAGGACAGCGATGAGGACGAAGAAGAGAGAAGGCTTAAAGTGCTCCGACCGTCTGTTTCGAAGGACGGGTTGTCTTCGACCGATCATGAAGTTACGTGGGTTAGAAATGACATCGACGATGAAATCCAAGTAGATATGTATGATGCGCCCACGAAACGAAAAAGGTTATCAGTAATGTTATATTATTACTTCACATTTTACGCTCTAGATCATATATAGTCAATACTTTTAATGATTGTCTAATGCGTCCACGAACCGTTTATCTAGATTGGATGACGATGTCGGGAGCAGCGAGGGGCGGCAGGAGCTCCAGCCGCGGCAGAGGCAGAGCGGTTCTGCCGCCCGGAGAGCTCCGTAGGGAGCTTCAGAGGGCCGGTCTTGCACCCAGATCGGAGACCCCTTCGGATGCCTCCTTCCGTGTGGATTTTGCCACACCTCCAGGTATACTACACGCATATCCATTTTCAATTTAATATTACAGATATTCATGCCTGTTTATGTCAAAATTACTTATATTGTCAATGTTTGATTGTCTAGTTGTTGGTCCTGCGTCCACATCTGGGACAGAGGCCACCCCCGCTCCTCCAGGTATGTTTATATATCATATAGTGTATGTATATTGATTTAGAATGCTATATCATAAATATACACATTCCTTTTGCTCTTACTTAGCAATTTTTATTATTGTCTAGCTGTAGGTGGTGACACCACCGCACCTGCGGGTATGTTTATATGTCCTATAGTGCATGCATATTGATTTAGAACGTTATATTATTGATCTACACATTCTTTTTGCAATTACTTATCAAATCTATTTTTAATTGTCTAGTTGTTGGTCCTGCGTCCACATCTGGGACAGAGGCCACCCCCGCTCCTCCAGGTATGTTCATATATCATATAGTGTATGTATATTGATTTAGAATGCTATATCATAAATATACACATTCCTTTTGCTCTTACTTAGCAATTTTTATTATTGTCTAGCTGTAGGTGGTGACACCACCGCACCTGCGGGTATGTTTATATGTCCTATAGTTCATGCATATTGATTTAGAACGTTATATTATTGATCTACACATTCTTTTTGCAATTACTTATAAAATCTATTTTTAATTGTCTAATTATAGGTGGTGCGTCCACACCTTCCACAGGGGCCACTCCTGCCGCTTCCGTACCTTCCGCATCGTCTGCAGGTTAGTATGAATAAATTTAAAATATTTATTTATTTTACATATGCTCTATAGAATAAATATGAACTTCATGGAGATTTAGCGTCGATGTTTATTTTATAGTTGGAGGGGATGCGTCCGGGTCCGGGACCCCGGTTGTTCCTCACCGGAGGAACTATCGTCCCGCTCGTGCTGCTGCTCGGGCCCAGGCTCGTGCGTTATTCACCGGAGGTATATATCACACTTGAATTTTTGTTTAACCTTGATTTCTTAATACAACTTTGTATTATTATTGATTGTCTTGATATTTCGTGCAGACGCAGGGCCCCTCCATCCCCAGAGGGGGACTCGAGGCCCGAATCAGTCCCATAGGCTGAGGCCTAATAGAGCTAGGGGGGAGGCAGCATTCCCCCTATTTTTTACCCTTGACTATCGCTATACCGGTCCTCATGCCGAGAGGTTCGGCCGGTATTTGGGGGACGAGAGCCGGATCGTGAAGAACTATCCACTTCACGTTGAGTGGGGCGAGCAGCACCAGCGCTCATTCGCCCTCTTCTTTGAACAGGCTCGGGTATGTATTAATATATATTTTCATTTGATCTATCCAATATATTTATTATTAACACTTGCAATCTAATAACAATGTTTTTTTTTGTATTTTCAGTTGGATTACGATTTTCAGCCTGTAGCCGACCCTGATCACTCGGGGAGGGTGCTCGACCTTCATGCTCTGTACAATGGCCTGATGAAGAACATGCAGGCCAAGGTCCGATACAACAGGAATGAGCTGAAGGCCGACTGCTACTCCCTGTGGATAGCGACCCCCGAGGCAGAGAGAGCGGCCCTCCTATCTACTCCGGCGTTTGCGAGAGTCGACGTAGAGACATGGCCTCTATTGTGCGCTTATTTCGACTCCGAACGCAAACAAGTATGTATTTTAAATTTAATTCATTATTTATGATATAATTTATTTCTTTGTGTTTCTTAATTAGAAAACTAAATGTTAATGCGTTGTGCAGAAACAGGCCGCTCAGAATACGGAGAACAGGAAGTCGGCGAAGAGGGGTCGCCCCACTTACACAGGTGGCTCGAGGAACATTACTCGAGCCATGGAGTTATCGGTAAATTAAGTGTTATTCTCTAATATTCTGCAATATTAAGAGTTATTCTCTAATATTTCTAATATTAAGAGTTACTTTCTAATATTGCAGACATCTCGGACCGTGGCGTCAGGTGGTACACCGAGCGTGCTGTCCGCATATCTTGCCGTCCACGGCACCTCGACAGATCCCGCCACGGGCGAGCTTCGATGTCCCGACATCGCTACCCAGGAGTATTGCGTAAGTGTTAATATTTTTTCTACCCAAATTTGAAATTTTAGTTTTGGAAGGTTCAAGTTTAAATTTTATACTTATACTTTACTGCTTAATGTGGGTGTAGGAGCGGGTGGTTGAGCAGGCCCAGGCCTCGGGGATCGATTTTACCGGACAGAACGATCCGAGGCTGCTGACCCCAGTTCTGGACGCCGCACACGGAGGGCACCACGGAGGTTGGGAGAGAGGCCGGGGATTGGGCCCTAGCAGGGCCCATATGAGGTTGGACTCCACCCCGGCGGTTACTTCCTCCGTCTCCAGTGGCCGGCATGTCCATCAGGAACTGGATAGCTTGAGGGCCACCGTTCAGGAGTTGAAGGAGATGCTGGTATGTATACTACTTTATAGTAAAATATCATTTCATATTATATACATATCAACATATCCATAATTAGTACGTAGGTTGAGCTTATTTGGTTTTAGACTTAAGTCTGATTAATCATACATACATATGTAATTAAAATAAACAACGCTTTTCCAAACTAGATATCCAAACAGGGTTTCGAAATAACTTAATAATGAAACGAATTCGAATAATACACAGTTCTTAGACGCTTCTTACACACGTTATGTCCAGACGCGACAGGGTAGATCGGCCGAGCCTCCACATGCATCTCCTTCGGCTGCGGCTCCGCAAGCCACTACATCGGCTGCGGTTCCGCAGACAGCTCCTGTAGCTCCACCGCCCACTCAGACTCCCGCAGCCGCGGCTCCGCAAGCGACTACCTCGACGGCGGCTGCGCAGACCACATCGCCAGCTCCACATGCCGCTCAAACTCCCTTATATGCAGCATTGGAGAGTGTATTTACCGAGGAGCAGGCGCGCGTTATTCGAACGTTATTCGGAGGTGGAGCTGGACCGAACTAGGGTAGCTTTTTGGTTCTTATTTTTTGAAACATGTATTTATTTATATCACATTGTACTACATTTTGAAACGATATTGATATTGGTTTGTATTTATATCATATTCAGTTTTTGGGTTTCTTTTGTATATTATATATATGCGTGAGATGTGATTATGAATACTGCAATATATGATTTGATTGATGTATATAGTATTATGCACAGGGCGGCAAAAAATCTGGCAGCCCATTTTTAAAAAAAAAACACAGACAATATGTACCTACGGATTAAGCCGCAGGTACATATGTTGCCCCTACGGATATATCCGTAGGGGCAAACTATCAGGAAACCTGATATTTTCCCACCTGATATCAGCGCAGGGTGTTGGGGTTGTCCCTACGGATATGTCCGTAGGGGCCAGTGGTTATCCCCTATGAATTTATCCGTAGGGGAAAATATCAGGTTTCCTGATATTTTCCCACCTGATATCAGGCTAGGGTGTTGGGATAAGCCCCTACGGACATAACCGTAGGAACTACTGTATATCCCCTACGGATATATCCGTAGGGATATAAAGGGGACCTACGGGTATATCCGTAGGTATATACAATATATTCAAAAAAAAAATTACATTTATGATTTTATTACCCCTACGGGGTACTCCGTAGGGGCTATAACACCTACGGATATATCCGTAGGGGCTTAAATTTGTCCGTAGGGGCACGTTCAGGGCCTCAACTTGCACCTGCGGCCTTTGCACCTACGGGGTCTTTTTTCGCCCCTACGTATATATCCGTAGGGGCAGTGGGTTGCCCCTACCGATAAATCCGTAGGGACAACCCTTATTTGTAGTAGTGAAGCTCTGATGTGCATGCAATATGGTGATAGTGTTCGTAATTAAAGAAAGTTCTCATGGGAAGAATACAAAGTTCATTTATGCAAGCAGAAACATACATACGAGTGCCCAACATACATGAAAGTTCAACGTAAAGCATGCGAAAACTAATTTGAATATACTACGCTAGTGGGAAAAGATCGCCAAACAAAGGATCGGTAGCGCAAGGGTTAACAAAACAAAGAACAAAATTCTCCATCTCTCTCTCTGCTCTCTCCAACACATCAAAGCGACGGTTCTCGCTAGAAGTCGCTCCCCACCGATTGGCGCCATGTTCGTCCGCAAAAACAGACATAACAGCCCGCCGGGCTCTTATTTCGCTCAAAAGGTGAACTGAGCGATCTTTCAAAGCCTGAGTAATCAAGCACACCTCGTGAAACCCCTCGAGCTTTTCTTCAGCCGCATCGAGCATCGCCAGGGTCATCTCCACCGGGTGAGGAGGGATGTCGGCAAGCACGGTAGCAAGAATCATCCGGAGCCAGAGGGAGCCCATTAGGAGGGGGAACCCCCTACGGGTCGAGAGTTTATATACCGCTGAGTCGCATTCGTCGTAGATAAGGAGGGGATCCACCAATCGTGCGGCGAAACGCGGGATCATCTCCTCGATAGGCACTTCCCATGGCTGTCAACGAGCATGAGGGCGGTTGCAGGCCATGGCACTCAGTTGTCTCTCAAGGCAAATCACACCAAAGTGAGAATAGATTTCTCTGTGAAGAGAAAATAGGCTATGGCCTCAAGACTATAAAAAGGAGCATTAAATGCTACGCGCGGAGAACATTGCGTGATGGAACTATTTCCAAGGCCCAAAACGGGGAAGGCATTGGAAATCAAGAAAGGGAACTATTTCCAAGGCTCCTTTTCTACATCTAATGCCATGCACAGAAACATGGTATCAAAGTTGAACATCCCCATCAAAGGGACCCCACGTGCGGAGCACGTGAGCATCAATCTTGACGTGTACCGAAAAAGTAAAATTGTGCCTTACACTCTAAACACATCAGCAAAAGCAATAGCAAAAATGACAAAACCCCACAAAAAAGGGCATGCAAACACAGAAGGGCACGATAAAACTTATCATTCATGCTTTAAAAAGTTCATACAAAATGAAAAGAACACGTTTACAACGGTAAGACCTCAGACGCGGGGCATGGATTGAGGAACTCGAACGTAACTTTGTCCAAGATCTTCCAGGCATTTCGAACCGCCCTAGTATGTTTTCTCTCACGATCACAAGCGTCGGGGTCCTCACGGATGTCCTCTACCCTCCGATAGGCGGCAAGTATGGCTGATTGCTGAAAAACCTGATGCAGGAGATCAATAAGATTGTCTCGCCTTCTCTTTGAGATCAGGTTCATCAGATACACCGAGTGTACTTTATCCTCGGCGGCGTCCAATGCCTTGAGTGGTACGCCAGTACAAAATAAAGGGAGCGCTTCCCAGATCGCCTTCACAATGAGTTTCAAAAGAGAAGAGCGACGAGGGAGTAGCCGGCCATTGTACTCGTAGAAGCGGCCCATGATCTCGGCATACTGAGCGTTAGTGAATTCCTGGTTCTGGCTGCGGCCCAATGCACGAATGTTTCCGTAAGAAATGATCTCGTCAAGATCATACCAATGGTCAGACATAGTATCTGAAATATAATCATGAGAATTTAGTGGACAAGCCAATCAAAAAGAACGCTTATCTAGATGGACAGTGGACTCTGCACATTCCCTAGGGGAAAACACCATTGCAAGCTTCTTCTCCATTGGTTGCAGGAGGACAACCCAGGGCAAGAAAACCCTAAGAAGCCCCCATGGGAAGAACTTAGTTCTTCGTATGAATTAAATTCCTTTTGAAAAGGGGAATTAAATTCCCAGAAACATTTTTTGGGATGGAATTAAATTCCATGGATTTGAACCGCCGCCATCATCTCCCTAAAGATCAGATGAACCCTAAGAGATCTACTGTTCAAAGATTAAATGGTTTTCTGTTTTTGTTGATGAACTTGAAGAAAAAATGGGTTCATGTTAAAAGGGGTGAAACCCTGGGTGTGGATTTAAAATCCAGAGAGTTTTTGAAAAATATATATAAGGGTTCCTCGATCATTCAAAGATCACTACCTGAAGAGATGGGTTTTCCCTGAACATAGTTAAACTCTGAAGATTGTGGAGCAGAGAACTAAGCTCTGGAGAAGGAGAATTAAATTCTCAGAAAAAAGTTTGCAAGGAGGAAGATGAAGCAAAGTGGAGGCTCTTCTGAAAGGATATGGGCATTTATAGAATGGGATGGAAAACTTTTCATCTACCCTACTCCCAAGGCAGATCCGACGGTCACAAAAGTGACAGCGTTGCACTCACGTGCAGACACGTGAGTACAACGCTGTGGGGGCATTTGTTCCCTGATTAAAAATCAGTAAAAAGCTTCAAAAGAGGCATCACGTGCTCACACGTGACCAGTGGTCACGTGTTGGCACGTGATAGTTAAGCAGCGGCCAGAGAATAGAGCGCAGAAGAAGAGAAGCCCATTCCAGGGGTCGCGTGCTCACACGTGACCAGGGGTCGCGTGCTCACACGTGACCGGCTTTAAAAGCCTTATTTTTTAACAGAATTAAATTCTGAGTAGAGATCATTCAAATCTTTCCAAAATGGAGAAGAATTATCTGAAACCGTTGGATCAAGAATTTGAAGGTGATTAAATATCACCGATTTATGGAAAAATCTTGGACATGGAAAGATTTCCTCCTAAATCTAACCGAAATAACAAAGAGATATCTTTGGATTTAAAATCCAATGGTGAATAAAATTCACCTAATAATCTAAAGGCCCAGATTAATGATGAAGATAAATCAAATCTCTCAATAAACAAATCAAATCTTTTAATGAAAGATTCACTAAACAGATTGATTCTTTTCCTTCTCCTATAAATAGGAGCTAAAAAAGAAGGAGAAAAACACACACAGAGATATAGAGCCTTGGAATCTTGAAAATTCTGAAGGAGGTATTCGATTCTCTGCAAAAGAAAAAACCCTAGGTAAGAAAAGAGAGACTTCAAAAGAGAATTTAATTCTCAAAAGAGTTTAACTCTTATATAAAGAAAAGAACGTAGTTCTTTCTCTGGTTGAGGATCTGCAAAGTGCACATCTCTCCATGAATTGAGAATTTAATTCTCATTGGGTTGAGATCCTGCCATGCAGATCTAAAACATAGAGGAGGAATTGAGTTTTGAGAATTTAATTCTCACAGAATTAAAGGAATTTAATTCCTTTGAGATAAAATTAGGGTTTAACCTTATATTATAGGAATTTAATTCCTTCAGAGTGGACAAAACTAAGGTTTAATCCTAATTGAGAACTTAATTCTCTTAAACTCACAGGAATTTAATTCCCTTTAAAAAAAAAGAAATTAGGGTTTCACCCTATGCCAGAATTTAATTTTTTACATATATGGGGAATTTAATTCCTACAGAAAAGAAATTAGGGTTTAACCCTATCTAAGAATATAATTCTTGAGAAGAAAATAGGAATTTAATTCCTCTAAAGTTTATTGCTAGGGTTTAACCCTATGAAGATTTAGTTCTTAAAAGATGAACAGATCTTTAAAACATGTAAAGAACCAGAGTCGCGTGCTACCACGTAACCCCTGTAAAGATCCAAAGAAAAGAACTTTGAGGGAACGCCTCACGTGCCCCACGTGACCCCTGAAGGATACAATGAAAAAGCAAATAGAAGCTATGGGCGCCCTCACGTGCTACCACGTGACCCCTTGGCAAAAGCTTTAACCCCAGGGCGCTATCACGTGTCCACACGTGACCCCTCCCTCCTTAGTGTTTAACACTAATTTGAAGACTTTGTTCTCAGTGTTTAACACTGATTTTCTTAGTGTTTAACACTAATTTGAAAACTCTATTTGCAGTGTTCAACACTGATTTTCTTAGTGTTTAACACTAATTTGAAAACTTTGTTCCCAATATTTAACACTGATTTGCTTTAGTGTTTAACACTAATTTGAAATCTCTGCTTCCAGTGTTTAACACTGATTTGCTTTAGTGTTTAACACTAATTTGAAATCTCTGTTTCCAGTGTTTAACACTGATTTGCTTTAGTGTTTAACACTAATTTGAAATGTCTGTTTCCAGTGTTTAACACTGATTTGCTTTAGTGTTTAACACTAATTTGAAAGCCATGTTGCTAGTGTTTAACACTGATTATCTTTCAGTGTTTAACACTAACTTGCTAATCTTATTCCCAGTGTTCAATACTGTTGGTCTTTAGTGTTTAACACTAGTTTTAGCCCAATTACCTAAGTTTCTAGAGGCAAAGCCTCTCCTTCAATGAACCAACAGAGGGCCAATATTCTAAACATGATTGGACTTAGCCCAAGCTTGCTATAAGTCCTCAATTCAAACTTAACTGGGCTAATGGGCTCATAATATAATTAATTGGTCTTAGTTCCAAATTGGGCCAAAGATTATTTAATCTACCTTGGTTCAAGGGTACATCTCTTCGCTCCTTTGATACTTGGCGTTGTAATTCCTCAACGTCTTCAAAGAGGTGACGGGCCCCGATGACCACACATTGATACGGACTGTGGGGTCCTTAAACTCATGAACTATGATGTCCTTAACCTTGACCGTGATGTCTTAAAACTAATGCCGGGCTGTGGAGTCCTTAAAATCCACGGACTATGATGTCCTTAACCTTGACCGGGATGTCTTAAAACTAACAACGGACTATGATGTCCTTAACCTTGACCGTGATGTCTTAAAACTAACGCCGGACTGTGGAGTCCTTAAATCCACGGACTAAGATGTCCTTAACCTTGACCGCAACGTCTTAAAACTAACATTGGACCGCAATGTCCTTAAACAACCCATTGACCGCAATGTCACTAAACTAAACAACAGTGCCCCCTTAATTAAACGATCCCGTTAAGTTGATCTTAGTCTAAAACTGGACTAACGTATCCTTAACAAACGTTTATGTCGATCTTAGTCTCAAATGAGGCTAACGTATCCTTAAACCCAAACCCCAAACCCAAATCTAAGATAATACGGATTTGGACTAGTCCACGCCCTACGGGCGACGACATAACTCAGTCTCCGTATACAATCCACGGGCAACCAAACACAAAACAAACACACACACGACACGAAGTGATCATCTGGAGAAGGAGAAAGTTGTTACCGCAATGCGGTAGTGATTGATACGAAAGAGTGTATTTATAGTTTAACCGCAATCAATAACGGTGTCGCGTGTAGCTAGACCGAGATGAGTACGGGTTGTCCTCTGGGAAACGTAGAACGTTTTACTCTTACTTTAGATGTGTTGAGAAAGGAGGAAGAAATAAGAATTTTGTGGAATGGTTTCTAGATTTACGTTAAGCACTAATGCAGAATATAGATCTAGATTATTTAAGAATGTAGTTAATATAATAAGGGGCTTGTAGGGTTCGTTAGGATTTAGTAGTTATGGATGATTAATTAAAAGTTACCATTTTTATCCTTTAATAGATTTAAAACCAGAACGACAGTGATGCGTGTAGATTAGGGTTTCTGGAGGGAAAATGAATCCCACTCTTAACCCTTATCTCGACACGGAACTCCATTCATATCTAGCCTTTACCAAAACAATCATTAATATAATCTCTAATCGCGGTCGGGGCTAACAATGAACTGTTAGCGTGCCCGATTAGGATGTTAATGATTCTTTTGATAAAGTTTATAAACTTTATAGGACTTAAAAAGAGTTTATAGATGTTCATCATCCATCAGCCTACCCTAATCCTACGAACCCTAACAAGCGGAGAATTACTCGCGCATGTTGGGAGAAAAAGAGATGGAGAGGAAATGCAATAAACTACCTTTATTAATCAACAAGATCAAGTACACTTTGATTCCTTAGAAAATGATTACAAAAACCTAGTTTGCTTCTCGATATCTTCTAAGGAGGTAGATGAACCGTTGATGATCAGCCTGGATGCGTGAGCCGTCTTGGACTTCGTGATCTCGTCGGCTTGATAATTTTTCCAATAGGCTCTCGGTCTTTATTTATAGTCCCAAAGCCAGAAACCTTGCTTCCAAATTAGGAATATAACTGTAAAGATTCGCCCCACAAAATTTGCAACTCTGTCTCCTCAATATTGTCGCGGATCTGCGGCCCAAGGAGGGGTATGGCCGCGGATCCGCGGCCACTTAATCTGATCCCTTGATCAATTTCTTGGGGCTTTATCTGTATGACATTTGGCAATCTTTGGAAGCTTTGGAACTTGGAAATCTTCTCGTAGTTGCTGCCAGACTTGATTTCTTAATTTTGATTTCTTAATTAGGCAGGTTTGCTTTAACAACTTGATTTCCTTGATTTTAGACCTGAAAATTCTGCACAACAACTCAAATAATATTTAGTAGGGTTAAGGTCAATGATATTATTTGCATACATTTTCCTACCAAATGGTAATTATAATATATCAACACATGGAAAATGTTTTTTTTTACAGATAAACCCTCATATGTATGATATATTACAATAAAGAACTTTTTTAATGTGGAAATAGTAGGAAAAATGTAATAACAAATGTGCAGTTTTATCAACTGAACAAATACCCCCAAACTTATCTTTGATCGTCCCGAGCAAACTAGTTTATTCGAGAGAAAGAGAAAAAGAAAGGAGAAAACTAAGCACACTTTCGTAGGCAAACACGATTGCACTGAGCACGTGCAACAAGCCGTTAAAACTAAGCACACTTTCGTAGGAGGAGTGTTGTCTCCTGAGGATTTTCAGCGGATTACACCCACAAAATCCTATAATAAAAGATAGACAGTGAAATTTACATATAAAGATAAGAACCATAAAAGAAAGACTTTGAAAATAAGAGTTTTCAACCACACTAGCTTTTCAGTTGTCATGAGCCATATCTTAATAGTCATGAAAAGATGTTAGAAATCACATTATCTCTCAATAAAACATCGTCTTTATTCTTCATTCCTACCTTTCATCCAAACATCGATCACATACCCCTACGTGTGTGAATAGAACATCCCTACATTCGGAGAATTCAATTCAAGCTATCATACTCTTGTCCATTTACCTCGGTACTTTTTAATTTGATAAATATTTAGATTTGCTCACATATTTTCATGCGACTATTAATACTTCTTGAGGTACTAACCGACCGATTACTTATGTGCTTGCAGATTAGGTGATAGTATTTTCCTCGTCTTGCGCCACCTAAGGCTTAGCAGTGACTCCCAAACCAGCTGGTCTAAGGCACTAGGTGATGAAGCACCCTCGCTATATTTTTTTATTGCTGCCTTGGCGATAACAAAACCAGTGTTCATTTTTCTTTTCACCATTTTTATATTTTCTTCATTTTTTCATTTCCTTCATACTTTGGCTTTTAGACAAGAGCATTTCAAGGTATTCTCTACTATCCCAAGTTTCAAGACGTGTGTAAGTGCATAAAGTAGGGTATCAACATTCAAATGTTTGGCTTCCAGAATAGAAACTATTTTTCAGACTTATTTTTATCCTCAGATTAGTGACTTCTTTCATCTTACTAACCCTTGGGACAACAGCTCATAACTACTTATTACCAGTTCGTTTAAGAAAACTTCTAATTTTCTTGGTTTTCTTAAACTATTCATATCTTTTGGATGTAATTTTTCACTTTCAACTCTTTTGTTATAAATTTTTTTTTAAAATTTTTTGAAAATGTAGTGCTTATGCAAAATATGATGCAAATTGATGCGTAAATAAGCACAAACCTTCCCCAAACCTGTTTACATCAGTGTCCTCACTGTTGCTATCTGCTGGATCACAAAACCTTATAAGCTTGGGAGAACATTATTAATGGGGGCAAGAATATATGAAAGTGAAAATCTTCCCCCAAACTTATTTTTGGCTCACAAATTTGAGGACAAAAGTTATGTTCAAGAGTCAAAAATACACCCCCCAAACATGAGTTAGACAATACGAAGCATTTAAAGAGGGGGTGAGTCATTTGGTCAAAGTAAGACTTTACAAAGACCAAAAGTTAACACCAACCATTCAAATATTTTTTCAGTATAGCGTATAGGTTGGTGGAAGAATGTGTTGTATCGAGTCAAGAAAAAATGGGGAAGGGATAAGAGGTGGTCTGGAAAGGGTTTGAAATTAGAGAAAAGAAAGAATGGGGATGAATGTGAATGATTAGGAAGAAGGAATGGTGGCGGTTCAACCTCTATAGGTGGCGATTGATCAATCACAAAATCCGTATTGTTTAAAAATTCAAGTTCGTCGGCAAAAAGCTCTTCAAAACTTTTATCAATGGTGTGATTGAACATTTTGTTATCAAAGAGTTTTGTGCCAGAATTTATTCTATTTGATTCATCAAAAATCATTGAGGTAGAGGACTCGAAAAACTCATCTACCTCATTTTCAAAAATATCCAAATCAAGTTGAATTTCTGGTATTATTGAACTTGAATTAACAGATTGTGATTCATCAAAACTTACTGAAATTATAGGAACAGAAGAAGAACCGGAGAAAATAGAAGGTGACATGGGTAAACAAACTGGTGTGTCGAGTGTTGTTGTACCAGATGTGGAAGATGGAGGCTGTATTTCTTCGGGTATACCTTTATCATCAACTTCAAGACATATTTGGGGTTCGGGAAGAATTAAAGGCTCAAGATGATGACCACAAGGAAGTAAAAGGATTTGATGAATTGGTGGGACAAAATCATCCAAAATTTCAGGTTCATCAATCAATATATCCCCAACGTCAATCACCTCATTCAAGTGAAGGTTAAAATCCTCAAACACCTCATCAAAAGTATGGTTTTCAATCAGTTTTGGTTCAAGAGTGGAGGTGTAGAGATCACAAGGGTTGGGTTTGGTTTCACTTGAAATGGACCCTTCACAGGCGGGTAAATCAAACACTACAAAGTCACACAACTTATCAGACATTCTATTTGGTGTACTTGATGAATCTATAAAACTGGAGTTGTGGATTTCAGTTTGGAATGGGGAGGTTTGATTAGGAAGGGTGTACAGTTCGGTCTCACTACCCAAATTCTCATTTTGTCCTATGCCCGAATCACATACTGGAAATTTTTGGGCAGGTTTGAAATTCTTTGCTTGCATCCACTCTGTTGTTTCCTTCCTAATTTGGTTTGACAATTCCAGAAATTTTTCTAATGTCTGCTCTAGACTAGTCTTGGGTTGATAAGGGGTTTCAGTATAAGATTGAAATTTCTGTGGATAATTAAAACTCCCAAATGACTGATTAGAAGAACTGTCTAGAGAAGGTGGAAAAGTCGGATTGGATTGATAGGAATAGAATGGTTGCGAAAATTGGGTGGGAGTAGAATCAATATTATGACAAGAAGAATATTGATAAGTGTTGGTTGGTTGGCTATTTTCAATAGACATCTTATATGCCACAAACCGCCCATCAAACTCTTCTTTGGACAGTGGTGGTGATGGTTGATATTGGTCCGGGTTGAAACTTTGGCCTCTAGCCCTAGCTGTATGCTCAGTAATGGACATTCGTCTAGGGGCTTCCTCACTCTGGGTATGAACCGAAACAGGTGTAGGATTAGGATACGATTGATAAGACCTAGACTGAGGTGGCCAACTGTTTCTTCCCTTTTGTTCTATATGATCTCTTAAGGACATGGAAGAGCCGGACGGTATACCGAAGGGATTACGAAAACAAGAAATATCTGGTTGTGGACAACAAAGCCCGTCAAGTGTTCTTCTGTTTAGGTCACCCATTATAAGAAGAGAAGAAGGGGGAAGGGGTAAAAAGGGGAGAAAATAATTGGTTTGTTTTGAAAAATGACGGATTTAGACAAATCACACAAAAATGCACAAACAACCCTACAACTATGGTTACCTAGGTCCAGTCTCTAGACCGCTCCTAGACTTCCAAAGGACAAGCCGCGGGATCAATCCTCTACCGCCTCTTCACTACCCTTATAGCCGGATAAGTGCCAGGTAAGTGGGAAGGTACCACAGTAGTGGGCCTAATTAATAACCACTAGCCTTTGACACACTTGCCTAGACACTACAAAAGTAATGCGGATAAGCGATAGATTACCTACGACCTTCCTCTGTCCTTATTGAACGCGACAGTCCTTAGAGTCTGATCTAGATATTTTTTAAATTAATGTAGGGTTGATGCAGATGCTCGGTTTGTGATTTGTGGGGCTTAGGAAAGGTGATGAAATCCCCACCTAATCTTGATTTGGTCTTTGCCCCTTAAAATCCGTATTAAAGTATGCAAAAACAAACCGCAAAACAAAACTTTGCAAAAAGATTTTTGAGCAGCGATATTTTGCAAAGAATCCTGCAGAAAAGATATTTTATTGGATTTCAGAGGAGAGAGAAGAAGGTTAGAATCTTACTAGAGAAGACCGAACCCCTATATCTCCTAACTGGCCGCCCTTCCGCCGCCGATGTGCACTTCCGGCCGCGGTTCCACTGCCGATTTGAGGGATCGGGTGATGAGTTTTGCTATGTGGCCTCCTGTACTCTTCTGGATCTTGATGAGTGTCTCTGTCTCTCTGTATCCTTAAGTATATGACTCCAGATTCCCTCGCAAAATTCACACAATAATCGTTAAATATACAATTTGCAGTTTTGTTTTATTTATGATATTGATCGTATAAAAATTCAACACAAATAGTAAGAATAAAAAATTACGCACGTATTCCCGGCAACGGCGCCATTTGATTGGTATGAAAATTCGTTGTAGTATAGTGGTGAGTATTCCCGCCTGTCACGCGGGTGACCCGGGTTCGATCCCCGGCAACGACGTCATTTGATTGATACGAAAGAGTATGTTTGTAGTTTAACCGCAATCAATAACAGTGCCGCGTGTAGCTAGACCGAGATGAGTACGGGTCATCCTCTGGGAAACGTAGAACCTTTTACTCTTACTTTAGATGTGTTGAGAAAGGTGGAAGAAATAAGAATTTTGTGGAATGGTTTCTAGATCTACGTTAAGCACTAATGCAGAATATAGATCTAAATTATTTAAGGATATAGTTAATATAATAAGAGGGATTGTAGGGTTCGTTAGGATTTAGTGGTTATGGATGATTAATTAAATGTTACCATTTTTATTCTTTAATAGATTTAAAACTAGAACGACAGTGATGCGTGTGGATTAGGGTTTCTGGAGGGAAAAGGAATCCCACTCTTAACCCTTATCTCGACACGGAACTCCGTTCATATCTAGCCTTTACCAAAACAATCATTAATCTAATCTCTAATCGCGGTCGGGACTAACAATGAATTGTTAGTGCGCCCGATTAGGATATTAATGATTCTTTTGATAAAGTTTATAAATTTTATAGGACTTAAAAAGAGTTTATAGATGTTCATCATCCATTAGCCTACCCTAATCCTACGAACCCTAACAAGCGGAGAATTACCCGCGCATGTTGGGAGAAAAAGAGATGGAGAGGAAATGCAATAAACTACCTTTATTAATCAACAAGATCAAGTACACTTTGATTCCTTAGAAAATGATTACAAAAACCTAGTTTGCTTCTCTATCTCTTCTAAGGAGGTAGATGAACCGTTGATGATCAGCCTGTATGCGTGAGCCGTCTTGGACTTCGTGATCTCTTCGGCTTGATAATTTTTTCAATAGGCTCTCAGTCTTTATTTATAGTCCCAAAGCCAGAAACCTTGCTTCCAAATTAGGAATATAACTGTAAAGATTCTCCCCACAAAATTTGCAACTCTATCTCCTCAATATTGCCGCGGATCCGCGGCCCAAGGGGGGTATGGACACAGATCCGCGGCCACTTAATCTGATCCCTTGATCAATTTCTTGGGGCTTTATCTGTGTGATATTTGGCAATCTTTGGAAGCTTTGGAACTTGGAAATCTTCTCGTAGTTGCTGCCAGACTTGATTTCTTAATTTTGATTTCTTAATTAGGCAGGTTTGCTTTAACAACTTGATTTCCTTGATTTTAGACCTAAAAATTCAGCACAACAACTCAAATAATATTTAGTAGAGTTAAGATTTGGTCAATGATATTATTTGCACACATTTTCCTACCAAATGGTAATTATAATATATCAACACATGGAAAATGTTATTTTTACAGATAAACCCTCATATGTATGATATATTATAATAAAGACCTTTTTTAATGTGGAAATAGTAGGAAAAATGTAATAACAAATGTACAGTTTTATGAACTGAACAGGCAGCGTAATTAACTGCAGGGGCTTGCGCCTGCAGGGAAGAGCGTCCCCACAATCAAAAAACCCTCAAGCGAGGGGAAATCTGACGAAGTCTGCTACATCGGACGCATCCGTTTAAACCTTCGATACATGGTGCCATAAATCAACTTGGCATCTTCGGAGAGGTAGACGGATAGCACCAATTAGTATCTGCCCCGAATTTCAGGCAAGACGACTGTCGCGCCGTCTTTCGGAGGGGAACAGTTTTGTTGGTATCAGAGCCAGGTTTGGATTGAGATTACAGTTTTCGACTAGAGCTCGACAATTTAAGCCACCCTTTCGGTTTAGATTGTAAACTTGTTATTTTTAACTCTGATTCATATAGTGAGTTCTGCTACATATTTTTGATCCACTCGCTAGAAGGTTTGGGTGACTTAGTAGAGTTATGTAATTGTAATTATGAACTGCAGCATAGTTACAATACTGTACCCTACTTGAGTGACTTGGAGTTCTATATTTGATTCCACTCATTTGAGTTTCGCCTCACCATATATTCTTGTTTTGTTTTCCATTCTATATCTTATTCTGATCCTTATACCTTGTACCTTATGCCGTCTAAAAATTGTTGTTTCAGAACCATGTCTTCCAACGACGCTTCTTTTATCTCCACTCCCCAAAGTCAGACCGTCGAAATTTTGGGTGTACTTCAAGGCTTGAAGGAAGCTCAGGAGCAAACGAACGATCTCTTAACTGAAGGATCGAGAAGGCAGATAGCTCAAGCGCCAGCGGAAGCCTCCAAAAGTAAGGGAATCCCTGTTAAACAAGGAAAAACCGTGAAGATGAAGCGCCCATTTGTTTCTCAGCAATGGAAGCAACGGAGAACTCAACGTCGTGGATACTGTAAGAGACCATGACACTTTTAGAGAGACTGTCGCAGCGCTAAAGGACAGTGCTTGATTTGTGGATCCGACGAACGTCTTGTCAATTGTTGCCCTAGAAGGAAGGAGCTGCAAGGAGGAGATTCATCCACACTCTCCACTCCTGCTAAGTGACTTGGTTATTTCGTAGTTCGAGCTTCGAAAATAGTACGGACCCAGCGCAGGATTCAACTCGCTTGATGAGAATGCAGCGGTCTAGATATCAGCGAAGAATTATCATCTTTCCGCTTTCAATAAGAATATTGTCACTCTTTAGTAAATGTTTCCTCTCGTTTAAAATCATGCATCTGTTGAACTTTTTAATTTGAATGCAATAAAATTGTGAGTTGTGATGTATGTATCGTCCCCTTGCCACTCATTTTCCTTATACTGCTTATTGCATCAGTATTCTAAATTTTTATTTTTCAGTCTTTACCTACCATTTATTTTCCTTGTGCTCCATATCCTTGGTTATTTTCTTGGTGTGTTCCACTGTCTGATCATAACTCCTTCTTTTCAGGCCAGGCCAATCCTGGAGCAGCGCTGCCTATCGATAAAGACACTTGATCATGCGTTTCCTTAGACTGCATGCTGGTGAGTTCGGGTGACGAGATCGATGGACCACAGGTTATTCTCGGCAACAGCGATTCTGAGGACGGGGGAATCGCAGCCCAGAAGTCCACATGATCAGCGGCTCTGACAACGAAGAAGAGGACCCCGAGGAGGACCCGATAAAGGAAGATCCCGAGGAAGACCCTAAGGAGAATCCAGTGGAAGAAAAATCCCGTGGAAGAAGATCCAGAAGAGGTGAATCACGTGGAAGCAGACCACGATGAGGAAGCTCCACCCGAGGAAGAAGGACCACAAGAAGAAGACCCCGTTGCAGAAGAACCTCCAGCGGCGATCCCTGCGAGGCGTTATGGAAATGGACGCCCCTATCTTAGCGCGCGAGCTTACCGTAACCTGCTGAACTTCCATAACTGCGACTGACGTGATTTATGTTTTGTTTCCTCTGGCTAAATAAATCTATGTATAGTTTAGGGCCACCTTTTATCTTCCGAGAATGCCTTGTTTGAAATTTTCTGGAATAATAATAAAGTTTCCGAGTTCGCTGATCTTTTGAGTATCGATTCGCATGATGCATTGACTGTTTTCCCTCCCTAATAAATTTATTCCCTCCTGAGATTCATTATTCTTCACCCTTGCACCTCGTGCTGGCCTGACCATCGTCTCTTCAACGTTCAGATTAAAGTACCGTACCCGATCTTTTTGAACAGGCCATACTCCATTGAAATGCATACCCTGGCTAGCCCTTATACATTAGTAGTGCTTTTTTTTGTTACTATAATTACAATCAGTGACGTCGTTGTTCGAAATTTAGTTTTCATTATTTTGTGTTTATCGAAGAATTGCATGTTATTAACTACTTCCGTTTTACTTAGCCTAAACGCTTTACTGTTCTTCACATTTTCAATGGCGCAAACATATATCACACATACTGTTTTATTTTATTATCTATCGTTTCGCCATATGGGTTTTCTCAAGTTATTTTAAACTGTTTGATCGATATATTCATTCTAAAACACTTTGGCCTATCGGCAAATCCTTCACTATTGTTTGTTATTGCTATTTTATTTTCTGGTATTGTGCATATAATTTATCATTATAGATGGTCCTGCTTTGTACTTACTTAGGCCTATTCTTTTAGTTGCGTTATTCCTTATACATATATAGACCTTGGATTTTATCTAGCTGCTTTTAAGTAAATCACCATATGTTAGTGTTTGATTTTGTGACTTTTCGCATTACTCTTTATAGCTTATCGTTATTTTAATTTCGAGGACAAAATTTTCTTTAAGGAGGATATGATGTAATACCCAGTTCTTTTTGTACACCAATATCCATATTTTTATAAAGTGCTGCTTACAAAATTTATTTATTTATATTTATAATTATTTTAAAACCCCAACCTTTAAATCTACCCAAACCCTAATCCTATTTCCCTTTTATTTTCCTCTCTCCCCCAAGCCCAGCCAACTCCCTCTCTATCTCTCTTTTTATTATTTTCCTGGCCTGGCCCGAGAAACCCCGGCCCAACTTCCCCAACCCGACTCGCTTCCTTCTTCCCCATTTCCTTTTCTTCTTTTCTCGCTTCTTTTCTTTCTTCCCCACGTCGCGCTCGTTCCCACACCCCCGCACCTTGTCACGACCACATCCCCATTCCTCGGCCACGACCTCACGCATGCACTCGCTCACTCCCCTCGACATGTTCTCCCTCTCTCCCCCACACAAAGCTGAGCCCCCTCACCCTCACTACCTCCTTCATCGCCGCCGCCCCACGCCGCCTCCACCATCGTCACCATTCCTCCCCATCACCTGCCCGAGCTCCCTCGCTCACCTCCATCTCTAAAACCCATCACCATCACCTCCCTCGAGCTCCTACCCCATCGCTGACGAGCTACCCTGCCTCACCACCGCGACCACCAGCCCCCTCATGACTCCATAGCCGACCCCCTTGCCACCTCACCTTGTCGCCTCACCTGCATCCCCGACCCCATCTACACAAACCACCACCACCATCACCATCGGCTGCAACAGTAACCCAACGCCAACTCAAGAAACCCACTGCCTCCTCTCCCGTGAACCCCGCCAAGCTCCTCTTCCGTCGCCGACAACCACCGCAGCCACTACGACCTCCTCCCTTCACCACCTCAACTCCACCAAGCACCCCGGGCTCCCAGCAACCGAGCTCCTCAACCTCCCTTGGCAGCAGCACCACCACCTTGCAGCCCTCGTTGTACCACCCCTGAGTCACCGCCGGCCAACCCCCTCTGCACTCAATGCCCGCTGGCCCCTTCTCGTTCACACCCAAGCCCTAGCCGCAGCAGTTCCATCTCCGAGCTCGAGCCAAGTCGAGTTGTCGTGTCGCGCGTGTGTCGCGATCACACGTTGCCACTGCCGTACCATCGTCAACACATCATCAGGCAACTGTAAAGCTTTCTTCATGCTAATATTACTTACATCAATTAAATTTCCAATGAATATCATATATGCTTTTCGTGCGAACTAATGGAACACAAGTGTTCGATGCAAAACCCAAATTGAAAACCCCCGTTAAATTGACAGAAACTAATCACATATGATGTCCCGAGTAATAACGAACGCTGTGTTATAATTTGGCTGCAAAATACGGACTTTAATGACGTGATAGGTCTTTCCCATTTAGACCCGTTAAAACTGAAATTTTCATACCTGAACCTTGTAAAAATCACAGTTAATTGGTTACAAATTGGAATGTTGCGTTTGAGGGCTCATATCGAAGATAATTCTACGACCTAGAACCCCATAAGAGTTTTAATCTGTTTCTATGTTAAAGAGGTGATAGAAACTGGTTCGGAGTGCGGCTCTGGACTGCAGTCCAGTACAACACTGGCTGTCGATTCTAGTTTTATAATACTTTCTCTCTGCTGTATGAAAATGTTATGATGCGGAATCCTATACCTTAGCGAAAATAAATCTGTTATCTAACCATTGAAAGTAGTTTCACTCATTTTAACTGTCGGTTACTATTTAAAGTATATTTTAAATCAACAGAACATATATTTGTCCCAAACAGGGACAGAACGTATGCCCCTTCATTTTACGATGCATAACTTCCAGTACGCCATGGATATTACTGATCCGTCAATTGCTTTGGGCATCTAACTGATAACCCTAAATATTTTTCAACTATAGTATTGCCTAATTTTGATCCCAGCTGGGAGTAAAATGTGTTACGAAACGGACTTCCAATTCTGAAACCGGATTTCCAGCAGTGAACACTTAAATTGAAATGGCCACAACTAGTAAACCTGAAACCCGATTGATGTGAAACTAATTTTTACGGATAGATAATTAAACATACTGCCTACACCTTTTACATTGTTTCGCTTAATTCTGCATGTATGATTTATAGTGAATTTTGCAAGTGGTAGGACACTGGCTGATGAGATTTTATTCATATCATAATCATTGCATTCTCATTATATCATGTAGAGGTCATATACATTGGTAACCTAGTGATCATGTACATTACCCAGTGTTAGACATTAGTGTTTTGATTATGGCAAGTACGTTAGTGTTAAAGCATGAATGAATAAGCGAAGTGACACGTACTTGTACACAATCAGCGAACCCAGTTAATTTATTGCATTGTTGACGCCTATGGGGCATATGTAAGTGCAACTATAACTGGTATGTGACGATTATGGAAGCACTTATATTAGTGTTATAGGTAAGGCGTCAAACGCTGTCCATTTATCTTGGATACCAGTCGAGACATACTTGATAGAGATCATGTCTCCAGTTCTCGCGTAAACTTGTCATGGACCGACTAGTATTTGGATTCATGGTTGGTATTTGATGTAGACCACGGGGTGTGGGGTAGTTTGAGTGTGAGTTCAACGGAATCTTGGGACTCCCATTGCCGGCATATACAGCGATTCTGGGAATCATATGGGTGATATTACTGATTATTAGCGAGCGACTCGGGCCCGTGTTCCCTTGCCCCTGGGGCCTTACCCTTGAGTGGGGGATACTCACGAGTGGTTGACTCTCACACTTAGACTGACAATAGGTTTAGCGACCTGGACAGTGAGACTTAGAGACTGATAGGTTTAGTGACATGCATTGATTACTGACTCGATACACCTGCCTTACTGTTTACCCGCTTTACCATTTACCTGTACTGGCTCCTTCATGCTCATATCATCACTTCATGCTTGTTGTTTCATAGTCATCATTAGTGCACATGTTGCATATGTATTTCTATTTATTGTTATTGTGTCGCTCTGCCGACCTGAGTATGCATGCTCAGAGTAAGAAGTGGATTTAGCTCGGACCAGGACCTGACGTGCCTCGAGGATAATGCGGACATCTTGATCAGCGACTCAGCGCTATCTTTCCTTGATCTCTATCTGGTTAGTTTTGTATCTGTTTTGATTTAGTGACTGCATTTCTCATTACCTGTGCATTGATTACTGATTACCACGTAAAGCTAGAATCCGAAGTGTGACTACGGCAAAATGTTTCCTCGACCGTAGGAGCATGGCTGGCCTTGTTAACCCCTCGTATTTCGTATTTTGGGAAGCAGGGCGTGACACTCAGGGTCTTTGACTCTTAGCATCGGGCGCTCTCGTGCCTTGCACGTGAGGCGCTGCCTCAGGGTCTTTGACTCTTGGCGCGGGGCGCTCTCGTGCCTTGCACGTGAGGCGCTGCCTCAGGGTATTTGACTCTTGGCGCCGGGCACTCTCGTGCCTTGCACGCGAGACGCTGCCTCAGGGTCTTTGACTTTTAGCGCTTGCGCTGAGACAGTTGTTACATTCTTTGCATGTGGAGTTTTCCCCCCTTTTGATTATTTTTTTATTTTGTTGTTATTATTTTATAAGGGAGCAAGTTTTGAGCCAAAATTTTGGCGGGAACAGTGATGAGCTTGACTCAGACATGACTTATCGGGTTAGTAGGGGTCTGACGTTATCCACCCCTACACCCGATATGCAATACTTTTTGACGAAAAGACCGGACTGTACGGAGATTGTCACATTCAGGCTCGGTAGGGTAAGAACGTACTTGATTGTCGACCTTCCCGACAGGTATCTGGGTAGCCGTTACGTACAGCTAGTGCTGTTGACGTACTTGTGGTTAAATCCACTGCCAGCGTATTATCGAGTTTTTAAAGTCCTACACAGAGGGTTTCCCGGTTCAGGCGATAGATGTAGGATCCGTACGTTGGCACGTGCAGGGGTCCAATTAAATACGTGTACATGATACACGGACTTTAATCCGACAGTTGATAATACTGGCCGGCTTAGGATTAAGCCGGATTATTAAATCAGGTTTTGATTTAATAATTTATGTATGTATTTTGATACATATATTTTGGTATTATTGTTCACTATTTATTTTCTTTCTTTGGTGTTATCTGTGTTTTTATACGGATACGCGTATATATAGCATACCAGGTGAAGTATTCCGTATTTATACAGGAATGCTTCTAGAAGAAAGACACCTCATATTTGTTTTTCTTTTTAGAAAAGCAAATGAGAAAATGAGGTGGAAATGAGGCAGCATGTGCATGTGGAGAGGTATGGCTTGGTGTGATCATTTATGTGCATTTATTGGTGCACTATTGATACATGGTTGATTTTATTATAGCCATTCTTTCTATACATGACTAAGTTTTTCCATTCCACAACTCAACACTTGATCGCTCTTGATCTTGTATGCCTCATGAGAGTTGAGCCATCCTCACCTCCTTCTCCTTCTTCTTCCTCATGCTCACTTGAGATTGAGAAAAACAGAGAAAGAGTTTAGTGAAAAAGTTCTACATCACCGATGTTCCCCTCCGAAAGACGGCGCGACGTGAAGACGTCTCGCCTGAGATTCGGGGTAGATGCTATTTGGTTTTATCCGTCTGCCTCCCCGAAAATGCCAAGTTGATTTATGGCACCGTATATCGGGGGTTTAGACGGATGCGACCGATGTAGCAGACTTCGTCAGATTCCCCCTCGCTTGAGGGGTTTTTGATTGTGAGGACGCTCTTCCCTGCAGGCGCAAGCCCCTGCAGTTAATTACGCTACCGCATCGTGGTAACCACTTTCTCCTTCTCCAGAATTTCACTTCGTGTCGTGTGTGTTTATTTTGTTTGTGGTTGCTCGTGGATTGTATACGGAGACTAATTTATGTCGTCACCCGTAGGACGTGGATTAGTCCAAATCCGTATTTTCTTAGATTTGATTTTGGGGTTTTAGTTTAAGGATACGTTAGCCGTATTTGAGGCTAAGATCAACTTAAACGTTTGTTAAGGATACTGTTTCCCCTAATCAGAACGAAACTCCATCTCTAAGACTGAAAAGGTAAAGCACTGCTTCATAAAAGAGGCTAAACACCAAAGGCAATTTATCCTTGCAAGAATCACATGCACCTAATAATGGCAAATTAAATCATGCGATGCACAAACATAACAGAGAGCTAAAATAAAAGAACCCTTAACAGATAATGAAATACTTGATTAAAAAGAAATATACTTGTTCATTATTATTATTATTACATTTAAAAAAGATCACCAAATATGGGATCGGAAAGACAAGGGTTCGTAAAGATAAGAAGAAGATTCTCCAGTTCCCTTTCTGTCTTCTCCACCACGTTGAAGCGGCGGTCCTCCCGAGAGGTAGACGCCCAACGATCGTCACCATATTCGTCAGAAAAGATGGCGATGACAACCTGGCGAGCCCGTATCTGTCTCAGCAAGTGGAAAGAGCAGTCCCTCAGGGCTTTGGTGATCAAGTGCGCTTCAAAGAAGCACTCGATCTTATCCTCGGCGGCGCCAAGCATTGCCGAAGACATCTCTACTGGAGGAGGAGGAAGATCGGCGAGCACCGAGGCAAGGATCATCCGAAGCCAAATGGAGTGCGGAGGGAGGGGAGACCCCATACGAGTCAAAAGCTCGTACATTGCAGCATCGCACTGCTCGTCCATAAGAGAAGGGTCCACCAAGCGCGCAGCAAAACGGGGAACGATATCTCTAATTGGTACTTCCCATGGTTGTCGGCGAGCATGAGGACGGTTGCAAGCCATGATCGAAAAAGATCTCTGAAGATGAGAGAAGAAAAGGCTTGGCTTTGAGTTATATAGACCAAGCACAGAAAATTCTGTGCACAGTGGAATTATTTCCAAGACCCGGGAAATGAAAATTTTGGGAAGATGAAAAGACATCTCAAGTGAAGCAACGCTTCCGATTCCCCCAATCAGAGCAAAGCTCTACTTAGGAAATTTAAATTTTAATAAATGAAGCAACGCTTCAGATCCTCTGCGCTGTGCACGGGATGCCACGTGTCGAAATCTGGCACGCCAAGCGCAGAGAGCGCAGCGCCCAAGGCAGCGCACCGAATCAGAGCAAGGCTCTATTTAAAACAAAATTAAAGAAAGCAACGCTTCAGTTGCGCAAAGCACTGCGCTGCACGATACATGTCAGCGCAGATGCGCTGCGCCATGCGCTGCGCGACACGTGTCAGCGCAGTTGTGCTGCGCTGCACTACACGTGTCAGCGCAGTTGCGCTGCGCTCTGCGCTGCTGACACGTGTCATACACTGGGGCATTTGTGCCAAACAGAATTAAATTCTAGCAAGATTTTTCTGTTCTTATTAAAACAAGAAGATTGCCTTCTGTAAAACAGAAGCCCTTGGATCAAAAATCCAACGGTGGGGAAAATTCCCCAAATCACTCAGAGAAAGATCTCTTTAACAAATTTAACAAATTTATAGTCACTATATAAAGGCCCCTAGACCCCAAATCAAAGGCATGAACATTGTGAGAAATCAAGAACTTCAAACAGAGAGAACTCTGAAGAAATTTCAAAAATAAAAAGGTAAAAACCTTTAAGATTGAAGAATTTCTTTTAATAGATCATTGATCTAAGAACAAGATCAATGATCTTCAATAAAAAACAAATAATATAGTGCTTTGCACTTATGAACCATTGGTTCTCTGAAACAAGAAAAACTTGTTTTCTTTTATATAAATTGGATCAAGAAATCAAACAGTGCTTTGCACCTTTTTATGAACCATTGGTTCTGGAATCTAAAAGATTCTCAAGTTAATAGTGCCTTGCACTTGCAAAAAACTGCACTGTTGCGCTCCCGGGTTGGCGCAAACCACCAGAGAGCGCCACGTGTCAGCATCTGACTCACTTGCGCTGTGCGCTTTTAAGATAGAGCTTTGCTCTCTGAAATTGGCGCATCTCACCAGAGCGCGCCACGTGTCGGCAGCGCAAGCGCAGAGCACTGGTGCAGCGCACTGCGCTTGCGTGACACGTGTCACCCCCGCAAGCGCTTGCGCTCATTTATTGGCGCAAAGCGCCTGACAGGCCACATGGCCCTTGTCAGATAATTGATGCACTGCATCATTAAAAAGAAGGGCTCAGCCCAATTAAAAAGGCCTAACAGGCCTAGTAAATGCTATGCATTATTTTCAAACAGATGCAATGCATCAAAGCCCAAATAAAAATAGACGTAATGCATCAGAGCCTAAACAAGGGTCTGTCAGACCAGAACAGATGCTGTGCATCATTTAAAAGGAGCAGAGCCCAAATAAAGGTCCAACAGAGACCAAGATTAATGCTATGCATTATTAAACATGGGCAAAGCCCTAGCACAGGTCTGATAGACCAAAAGTAAGAAATAAAGTTAAACATTTGTAAAGTGGACTTAGCCCAATCATGGCCGTAAGTCCTCAAATTAAATTGACTGAGCACAGCTGCTCTCTTAAATCAATTTACATCCGGTTCGAGGGTACATCTCCGAACTCCTTTGACTCCTATCGTTGTAATCCTTCAGCGACGTCAGAGAGGTGACGGGTCCCGACAACCACACATCAACACGGACTGTGGGGTCCTTAAACTCATGGACTTAAGCGTCCTTAAACTAAAACACGGACTGTGGGGTCCTTAAACCCACGGACTTAAGCGTCCTTAAACTAAATATGGACCACCATGTCCCTAAACTGGAATATGGACCGAAACGTCCTTAAACTACCCATGGACCACCATGTCCCTAAACTGGAATATGGACCGCAATGTCCCTAAACTACCTATGGACCACTACGTCCCTAAACTGGAACAATAGAGCCCCCAAACGCTTTTTTGCTGGATCTAAACGATCCCGTTTAAGTTGATCTTAGCCTCAAATATGGCTAACGTATTCTTAAACATTCAAACAGACTTTAGTCCCAAATTGGACTATAGATCCCCCAATCAACTTTGGTTCAAGGGTATATCTCTGAACTCTTCTGACATCTGTCGTTGTAATCCTTCAACGTCGTCAGAGAGGTGATGGGTCCCGACGGCCATACATGCAATGGACTACCATGTCCCTAAACCGGCAATGGACCGCAATGTTCTTAAACTATCTATGGACCACCACGTTCCTAAACTGGAAATGGATCTAGACGATCCCGTTAAGTTGATCTTGGTCTCAAATCAGACTAACGTATCCTTAACGAACGTTTAAGTTGATCTTAGCCTCAAATATGGCTAACGTATCCTTAAACCAAAACCCAAAACCCAAATCTAAGAAAATACGGATTTGGACTAATCCACGTCCTACGGGCGACGAAATAAATAGTCTCCGTATACAATCCACGGGCAAGCACAAACAAAACAAACACACACGATACGAAGTGAAATTCTGGAGAAGGAGAAAGTGGTTACCGCGATGCGGTAGCGAAATTAACTGCAGGGGCTTGCGCCTGCAGGAAAGAGCGTCCCCACAATCAAAAACCCCTCAAATGAGGGGGAATCTGACGAAGTCTGCTACATCGGCCGCATCCGTCTAAACCTCCGATACACGGTGCCATAAATCAACTTGGCATCTTCGGAGAGGTGGACGGATAAAACTATATAGCATCTGCCCCGAATCTCAGGCAAGACATCCCCCGCGTCGTCGTCGCCGCCATTCGGAGGGGAACAGATTCTGGCACGCCCGGTAGGACCTTTTCCTCTTTCCACTCCACACTTCGTGTGTCGTGTTTTTCCCGCGATCAAATAATCGCGGTGTGTATGTTTTTGGTTGCCCTTAGCGAAGTGGATATTGAAGCCGGCATTTCGTCTCTATGATGAATGACATTTGCTCCCACCCTAGCAACTCAGGCTCTGTCATATCCGGCGGAGTCAAGTAAGGGTCACTTGCAGCCTCAAATCTCTGCAATCCGGCTCTTCAAGAAATCAACGGGCTTCTTTTTGGGTCGATGCTCCCACCTCCCACCCTCGGTGCCTCAACGCCGATGGAGGAAGCCCAGAGGATGTCTGTCGTCCACAGGCAGGCTCCCCAAGCAGCAGCCTTGCCGACAGAATCGGTCCTCAAACAACTGGCACATGCCAAAGACCAAGGTCGACGCAGGGGGAAGAATATTCAAGCTCTTCAAGAAATCAATAGCTTCAAACTGCACTAACTGCAACAGCAACTCTCGCTCTGTCCCATCTGGAGGAGTAACCTACGGGCCCCAAGCGGCCTCCCTTTTCACTATGCCAGTGGAGCAAGTAACTCAAGCCACCACTGGGCTATTCTTCGGGAACATGCTCCCGCCAACGAGCTTCAGCGCTCCTGTACCATCGCAAGAAGCTCCCAAGAAGTCGTTTTTCAGCTCTCCTGTGCTTATTTACGCCCTACTTTGCATTATACTATATATAAGCACAAAAAAAAATTGTGATAATAAAAGAGAAGAAAGTGAAAAATTATATTTAAAAGATAGGAATAGTTTAAGAAAAACAAGAAAGTTAGATGTTTTCTTAAATGAAACTAGTAATAAGTGGTTATAAGCTGTTGTCCCAAAGGTTAGTAAGATGAAGGAAATTACTAATCTGCATAGTCACATAATTCGCGAATTATTCGCCGAATTCGCGAATAATTCGCGAATTTTTGATCAAACGAATTATTCGCCGAATTATTCGCCATTGCCGAACTGGCCGAATAATTCGCGAATTATTCGCGAATAATTCGCGAATTATTCCCGAATTATGTGAAAAAACAGCGAATAATTCAAAAAACTGCAAATAATTCACAAAATCAAAACCTAGCGTCTCATATATTAATTTATTACTCGAAATCCTTCCCGAACATTTCCCGAACACTTACCGAATCTTTCCCGAATACCTGCCGATTTTTTCCTAATAGTTCTCCGAATCCGAATTTTCGACCTCGCCGAATTATTCCCGAACGGCGAATTTGTGACTATGCTAATCTGAGGATAAAAATAAGCCTGAAAAATAGTTCCTATTCTGAAAGCCAAACATTTGAACGTTGAAACCCTACTATACGCATGTACACATATCTTGAAACTCGGGATAGTAGAGGATACCTTGAAATGCTCTTGTCTAGAAGCCAAAGTATGAAGAAAATAAAAGTGGAGAATAAAAGATAAAGTGGTGAAAAGAAAAATGAACACTGGTTTTGTTATCACCGAGGCAGCAATAAAAAAATATAGCGAGGGTGCTTTATCATCTAGTGCCTTAGACCAACTGGTTTGGGAGCCACTGCTAAGCCTTAGGTGTTGCAAGACGAGGAAAAACACCTAATTAACAAGCACATGAGTAATCGATCAGTTAGTACCTCAAGAAGTATTAACGGCCGCATGAAGAATGTGTGAGCAAATTCCATCTAAATATCTATTAAAAAGTACTGAGGTAGATGGACAAGAGTATGATTGCTTGAATTGAATTCTCTGAGTGTAGGGATGTCCGGTTCACATACGTAGGGGTATATGATCAATGTTTGGAAGAAAGGTAGGAATGAAAACTAAAGGCAATGTTTTATTAAGGGATGATGTGATTTCTAACATCTTTTCATGACTATTAAGATAGGGCTCATAGCAACTGAAAAGCCGGTAGAGTTGAAAACTCTTATTTTCAAGTTCTTTCTTTTATAGTTCTTTTCTTTATATAACTTTCACCATCTCTCTTTTATTATACGATTTTGTGGGTGTAATCCGCTGAAAACCCTTAGAAGACAACACCCCTCCTACTAGGGATATACCACTGGCGCCGAGTAAGGAAGACCGGGGGCAACTCTCCTTCTGGACGGACTCCGCCGACTCCAACGGCGGAAATTGATGCTACTGTTCCAACTGGAAATAGCTTTGAACCACTTAGGAAGGTCCACAAGAACTCTCCGACCGCTGTGCTGAAAAGATCTCCTCCACCTATGGAGAGCGCTACAAAGGTGAAGCCGGAAAAGCCCCCTCAACGGCTGTCCTCTAAAATCTACAAGGTCTGGCGTCAAGTCCAAGACTCGGTAATTGAACAAGATTATCCCCGCCGACAGAAAAAGGTGAAAGTTCAGCGGGAAGAGGACCATCCTATCAAGCCACAAAAGACGATAGCTACTTGGGTGCCCGCTGCAACGGCTCCCTCAACCTCGACCGCCCACGAAAGAGGAGAAGGCCGGAGAAAATCCCCGGGTCTGCGACGAACTGCAAGACCACTGAACCCAAACACCCCAAGTCTGGGGGCATGATGGTACATACCGTCTATATGGCATACGGAAAAGAGGATAGCCATGTCTTCACAGGTCATAGACCACTTACGCGTTCAATGACTAAGGCTCGGGGGCAACAACAACAAAAGCTCCAAGAAATGCTGACAGCCATGGCCGCACTTACGGGACCGAAAGTAAGCCTGGAGACATCCTCGGAGCAACGCTGTGAGCAAGAAACTGATGCCGAGTTTTTTCCAGAGAATCCTCGAAAAGAAGGACAAAGAGGTAGCGGAACAAGCTGCCATCATAAAACAAATTCAAGACGAGGAAAAGGTTTGCTAAAGCCATATCAATGGGAATGAAGCTACCACCCTCTGAAGAAAACACTCTCGGTGGAGTAGAGATGCGTCCTAATTATTGCCTATATCATCAGAAGATCGCACATCCCACTAAAGACTGCGACTCCTTTAAGTGTTGGTGGCAAGGGTATGTCGCTCACAGGCAACACTTCAACAGGACAAAGCGTGAAGCTCGTAGACAGCGAAAAATACGACAGATGAGCATAAAAAAGTTGCCGGCAATTGTCATAGGGATGATCCCGAGGGATCACGAGTTCTCACCTTCGGGAGCTATTCCGACGAAAAAGCAGCCCTCGACCCTCTCTTCAAGGAGTCCATCTCTGAAGGATTGAGGAGTTGCGAGAACATTCAGCTGTGCAATTGCACGATACTCGGAGAGAATCTCGGGCCCACAAACAACGGTGCGAACAAAAAGGATAAAAGAAAAGGAAAAACGACCTTCGTCGCCAGCGCTCAACAACAATCAAGTGACCCTAGACCGGCTTTTCGCCAAAGCAACAAGCGGCAACCTCTCTATGAGAAGTTGAAACGGCCTTACTCATTTCCCCGGGATGAAACAAAGAGGCTGTTCGAACTAGTAATACACAACAGGCTTATCACTCTACAGGAGCCGAAACACCAGCTACAACTGAATGATGTCAACAATCCTGATTACTGCCCTTACCACCAAGTATTGGGCCATCCGATCGAAAACTGCTACGTTTTCAAAAACTGGGTTGAAGACCAATACCAACAGGGCGAGTTCGCGTCGTCCGAAAATTGGAATGTGAGCCCGCCACAACCACATGCTCCAAGAAAGATGGATATGTCGGGGGCATCATGCTCATTCATAGGGAAAGCCCCATTGAACCAGTATCGTCCAGGGGACATCGATTTATCTCGGGGACGACTGATTATTTCTCCAAATGGGCAGAAGCAGTACCGCTGAGGGAAGTAAAGACGGAGAATATCCTCCATTTCTTCAAGACGCACGTCATCTATCGGTTTGGAACTCCGAGACGGATTATCTCCGATAACGGGCCAGCCTACAGAAGCCACAAAATTAGTCACTTCGCGCAACAGCATAATATAGACTGGAGATATTCCTCAGTTTATAGTCCGCGAGCTAACGGTCTAGCTGAAGCCTTCAACATAACCTTGACAAAGATCATGAAGAAAACGGTGTCCCGAAATAAGAAGGACTGGCATGAGAGGCTGCAAGAAGATCTCTGGGCATATCGAACTACGTTCAAGACAGCCATGAACACAACGCCGTACGCGTTGGTATTCGGTACAGAAGCAGTACTCCCCCTCGAGATAGAGTTACCCTCTCTACGAGTGGCGGTCCACTACGAGCTGACGGACGAAGAAAATGCTCACCTTCGGCTTGAGGAGCTTGATGCCATGGATGAAACCCGGCTCATAGCGCAACAAAATCTGAAAGCCTATAAACCAAAGATGACGCGCTCATATGAAAGATTGACCCGGCCGAGGACATTTCGCCAAGGCGAACTCGTGCTAGTGGTCAAAAGGCCTATGATCCCCAATCGCGCCAAGCGGGGAAAATTCGAGCCAAACTATGAAGGCCCGTACATCATAGACAAGGTCTACCAAGGTGGAGCCTATCTACTCATGGATATGCACGGTGAAAGGCCTTACAGGCCAATAAATGGTCGATTCCTAAAGAAATACTACGCTTAGTGAGTTACTGCCTAGGTCAATGATAGATGACGACGACTATGTCCGCTCGTTATCTTCCTAAGCTCAAACTTTATAAGCAGTAGCCAGCCTTCTCCTGGACGGACCGAAACGTCCTTAAACTAATAACGGACCGACATGTCCTTAAACTAATGACGGACCGAAACGTCCTTAAACTAACGACGGACCGAAACGTCCTTAAACTAATACCGCAGCATCTTCAGGCTGACGAGATGAGTAAAAGAAAAAGAAAAATATATATATAAAAAAAACAAAAAAAACGATATGTCCATAAGCAAAATGGGCACGGATGAAAACCCGAAAGGGCTCCGTGAGTAAAAACAGCAGGGCTACCGGCGAGTGTTCGTGAAAACCCGAAAGGGCGCGACCTCGTAAAAAAAGGAAGAGAGAAAATAAAAAGAATATAAAAAAAGAAAAAAAACGGTATGTCCATAAGCAAAATGGGCACGGATGAAAACCCGAAAGGGCTCCGTGAGTAAAAACAGCAGGACTACCGGCGAGTGTTTGTGAAAACCTGAAAGGGCGCAACCTCGTTAAAAGACACTTACAGGGCCCTCTCGACCTTGTAAGGAGAAACCACCCGCGTAAGATCCTTACGACTCACAAGGGAGCAACACACTTAGGGGTTCCCACGATTCCTAAGGAGAAAATACACTTGCGAGATCCTCACGACTCGTAAGGAGAACTCTCTTATGGGACCCTCACGTCTCATAAGATTTGAAAGTCTTAAGTTACAGAGACCTAAACCCGTGCTTAAGCAAACCCCCCACAACCTTCGATATTGCCCTACAAGTGGTTCAATACTGACCCTTGTATATAATCCATGGGCGCGAATAAACATTTCCCTAACTAAGTCTCATCCGTGACTGGGGATATGTTCGCATGGTGGACAACCCTTGTAGGTCCTCTCGATTTACAAGGAGAAAACTCTCTTGTAGGATCCTTACAATTTACAGAGGAATATGCACTTAGGAATCCTTACGATTCCTAAGGAGAAAATACACCTACAAGATCCTCACGACTCGTAGGGAGAAATACCTTTGTGAGACCCTTACGGCTCATGAAGTCAAAAGCCTTAGCCGACAGGATCCTAACCCTGTTCGCTAAGCCACCTTTATTCGACATCGACGGAGGTAAATGATGATTCGCTCCTAGCAATATCCCAGTTGTAGCGGTGCTGATGCCGAAACCGGTGTCTAAGTTTAAGTTTACGGTGAAAGGCCGGTAGGCCGCACGTGCATACGAAATAGCCGAAATGATGGGGTAGCTTGCAATAAAAAGCAGCAAGTAAAGAAAACGTATGCATACAAAATAGCCGAAATGATTGGGCAACTCGCAATAAAAAGCAGCGAGTAAAAATAAAATAAATAGCCGAAATGATTGGGCAACTCACAATAAAAAGCAGCGAGTCAAAATAAAATAAATAGTCGAAATGATTGAGCACCGCAAAAAATAGCCGAAATGATTGGGCACCGCGAAAAATAGCTGAAATGATTGGGCAATAGCGACCTTCGCGATATAAAAGCTGAAATGATAGAGCATCGCGGAAATAAAACAATACAAATAAATGAAACCTTTTCCCTACAGTTGAGACCACATCGATCCCTGTACACAATCCAAGGGCACAAACAAAAAGGGGACTACGTTTCCCCACTAGGCTGCGTCGAAGGGAAGTCAGATCTCGACGATCACATCTACAGACTGGAGACCAACAGCGGCGTTCCTCCTCATCCCAGCAAGACACGGGCGTGACATCACCAATCGGAGCCACGGCAAAGTCCCCAGTTCTAAGACTCTACGGTTCACAGATAACCTAGAGTCAGCCAATAACCTCCGTCTCGGAAACAAGTCAGCAAACGACCTCCGTCGCGGAAACAAGTCAACAAACGACCTCCGTCGCGGAAACAAGTCAACAAATGACCTCCGTCATGGAAACAAGTCAACCAATGACCTCCGTCGCGGAAACAAGTCAGCCAACGACCTCCGTCTCGGAAACAAGTCAACCAACGACCTCCGTCTCGGAAACAAGTCAACAAATGACCTCCGTCACAGAAATAAGTCAACAAACGACCTCCGTCACGGAAACAAGTCAACCAACGACCTCTGTCGCGGAAACAAGTCAGCCAACGACCTCCGTTTCAGAAACAAGTCAACCAACGACCTCCGTCGCGGAAACAAGTCAACCAATGACCTCCGTCTTGGAAACAAGTCAACAAATGACCTCCGTCGCGGAAACAAGTCAACCAATGACCTCCGTCTCGGAAACAAGTCAACAAATGACCCCTGTCGCGGAAACAAGTCAACAAATGACCTCCGTCGCGGAAACTAGTCAACCAATGACCTCCGTCTCGGAAACAAATCAACCAATGACCTCCGTCGCAGAAACAAGTCAACAAATGACCTCCGCCGCGGAAACAAGTCAACAAATGACCTCCGCCGCGGAAACAAGTCAACAAATGACCTCTGTCGTGGAAACAAGTCAGCCAACGACCTCCATTTCAGAAACAAGTCAATCAACGACCTCCGTCTCAAAAACAAGTCAGCCAACGACCTCCCCGTCGGAGCAATACCCCGACTCGGAAACAAGTCAACTCACCAACCACTTACGAGTCCTTTCGACTTGTAAGGGAGAAAATTCTCTTATAAGATCCTTACGACTTATAAGAGAAAACACACTTAGGAATGCTCACAATTCCTAAGGAGAAAATCCACCTACGAGATCCTCTCGATCCGTAGGGAAAAAAGTCTCTATGAGACCCTCACGCCTCATAGAGTTGAAAAGTCTTAGGCAGCAAATCTGAACCTGCGGCCTAAGCCATCATTATCTCTTGGAAAAACCTAGATCCTTACTCTATTATCTATTTATCAAGACAGCCTGCTGAGAATAAAAGAAAGAATAAAGCGACAAAAAGGACATCCGATGTACATTTGATCAAACATTTGAGACACATTCATTCATGCATGTGCGAAAGACTCAGAACGAGAAATAAGACAAGCTGAAATAGAAATTTTCCATTCATATTGCAAAGGGTTCTTACAATCATAAAGAAACTAAGCAAAGACATTGTCCAAAAGATTACAATGGCAAGACCTCAAATCCTGGACAAGGATTGAGGAAGTCAAAAGTAACCTTGTCCAAAACTTTCCAAGCCTGGTGAACCATCCTAGTATGCTTCCTCTCACGAGCACGAGCGTCGGGATCCCCACTGATGTCCTCCTCCCTCCGATAAGCAGCAAGTATTGCAGATTGTTGAAAAGCTTGGTGCGGAAGATCGATAAGATTATCTCGCCTCCTCTTTGAGATTAGGCTCATCAGATACACCGAGTGCACCTTATCCTCAGCGGCGTCCAATGCCCCAAGTGGCACACCAGCACAGAATAGAGGAAGCGCTTCCTAAATTGCTCCCACAATAAACTTCAGGAGAGGGGAGCGCCGAGGAAGAAGTTGGCCGTTGTATGCATCAAAGCGGCTCATGATTTCGGCACACTAGGCGTTGGTAAATTCTCGGTTTTGAGAATAGCCGAGTCGACGGATGTCCCCGTAAGAAATGATCTCGTTAAGGTCATACATGTGGGCGTCCATCACTCCTATAAAAGAAGATTGACAAAAATCAACAACTCTTAAAAGCTCTGCCATATAATTTAAAAAGAGCATAGCTCCATTAATGAATCAGGAAATTATAAATGAAATCTTTCAGAGAGCAAAACTCTATTGATGGAATCCTAACAGGGTTCCCTTTAGTTCCCTTTAGATCCTTTTAGAGCAAAGCTCTGCTGAGTGAAACCCTTAAATGAGTTTTTTTTAGATCATGGATCTATTGAGAGCAAGGCTCTGTCAATAAAAATTGATCTAATTTAATTAAAAAATTTACTTAAAAGGCGCTTTCTGAAGAAATTCTAACTCTTAGTGTTCTTGAAGGCAAGAGCAAGGCTCAAAAGGTTTGAAAGTAAAAATCTTAAAAAATGATAATCATCTGTGAAAGACCAAAGGTCCTATTTATAGGCATCAAGTGCTCTTTCAACTTCCAAAGGTTGCCACAACGGTTGGAATTCTGCCGCCGTTGCGCTCGCGTTTGGAACCACGCAAGTGCAACGGTGGGGGGGCATTTGTTTCCCCTAATAAGAACGAAACTCTATCTCTAAGACTGAAAAGGTAAAGCACTGCTTCATAAAAGAGGCTAAACACCAAAGGCAATTTATCCTTGCAAGAATCACATGCACCTAATAATGGCAAATTAAATCATGCGATGCACAAACATAACAGAGAGCTAAAATAAAAGAACCCTTAACAGATAATGAAATACTTGATTAAAAAGAAAAATACTTGTTCATTATTATTATTATTACATTTAAAAAAGATCACCAAATATGGGATTGGAAAGACAAGGGTTCGCAAAGTTAAGAAGAAGATTATCCAGTTCCCTTTCTGTCTTTTCCACCACGTTGAAGCGGCGGTCCTCCCGAGAGGTAGACCCTAACGATCGTCGCCACATTCGTCAAAAAAGGTGGCGATGACAACCCGGCGAGCCCGTATTTAGCTCAGCAAGTGGAAAGAGCAGTCCTTCAGGGCTTTGGTGATCAAGTGCGCTTCAAAGAAGCACTCGATCTTATCCTCGGCGGCGTCTAGCATTGCCGAAGACATCTCTACTTGAGGAGGGGGAAGATCGGCGAGCACCGAGGCAAGGATCATCCGAAGCCAAATGGAGTGCGGAGGGAGGGGAGACCCCACATGAGTCAAAAGCTCGTACATTGTAGCATCGCACTGCTCGTCCGTAAGAGAAGGGTCCACCAAGCGCGCAGCAAAATGGGGAACGATGTCTCTAATTGGTACTTCCCATGGTTGTCGGCGGGCATGAGGACGGTTGCAAGCCATGATCGAAAAAGTTCTCTGAAGATGAGAGAAGAAAAGGCTCGGCTTTGAGTTATATAGACCAAGCACAGAAAATTCTGTGCACAGTGGAATTATTTCCAAGACCCGGGAAATGAAATTTTTGGGAAGATGAAAAGACATCTCAAGTGAAGCAACGCTTCCGATTCCCCCAATCAGAGCAAAGCTCTACTTTGGAAATTTAAATTTTAATAAATGAAGCAACGCTTCAGATCCTCTGCGCTGTGCACAGGATGCTACGTGTCGAAATCTGGCACGCCAAGCGCAGAGAGCGCAGCGCCCAAGACAGCGCACTCAATCAGAGCAAGACTCTATTTAAAACAAAATTAAAGGAAGCAACGCTTCAGTTGTGCAAAGCGCTGCGCTGCGCGACATGTGTCAGCGCAGTCGCGCTGCGCCGTGCGCTGTGTCAGCGCAGTTGCGCTGCGCTCTGCGCTGCTGACACGTGTCATGCACTGGGGCGTTTGCGCCAAACAGAATTAAATTCTAGCAAGATTTTTCTGTTCTTGTTAAAACAAGAAGATTGCCTTCTGTAAAACAGAAGCCCTTGGATCAAAGATCCAACGGCGGGGAAAATTCCCCAAATCACTCAGAGAAAAATCTCTTTAACAAATTTAACAAATTTATGGCCACTATATAAAGGCCCCTAGATCCCAAATCAAAGGCATGAACATTGTGAGAAATCAAGAACTTCAAACAGAGAGAACTCTGAAGAAATTTCAAGAAGAAAAAGGTAAAACCTTTAAAATAGAAGAATTTCTTCTAATAGATCATTGATCTAAGAACAAGATCAATGATCTTCAATAAAAAACAAATAATAATAGTGCTTTGCACTTATGAACCATTGGTTCTCTGAAACAAGAAAAATAAGAAAAGCTTATTTTTTGATCTAAATTGGATCAAGAAATTAAACAGTGCTTTGCACCTTTTTATGAACCATTGGTTCTGGAATCTAAAAGATTCTCAAGTTAATAGTGCCTTGCACTTGCAAAAAACTGCACTGTTGCGCTCCTGGGTTGGCGCAAGCCCCCAGAGAGCGCCACGTGTCAGCATCTGAATCACTTGCGCCGTGCGCTTTTAAGATAGAGCTTTGCTCTCTGAAATTGGCGCAACTCACCAGAGCGCACCACGTGTCGGCAGCGCACTGCACTTGCGTGACACGTGTCACCCCCGCAAGCGCTTGCGCTCATTTATTGGCGCAAAGCGCCTGACAGGCCACATGGCCCTTGTCAGATAATTGATGCACTGCATCATTAAAAAGAAGGGCTCAGCCCAATTAAAAAGGCCTAACAGGCCTAGTAAATGCTATGCATTATTTTCAAACAGATGCAATGCATCAAAGCCCAAATAAAAATAGACGTAATGCATCAGAGCCTAAACAAGGGTCTGTCAGACCAGAACAGATGCTGTGCATCATTTAAAAGGAGTAGAGCCCAAATAAAGGTCCTACAGAGACCAAGATTAATGCTATGCATTATTAAACATAGGCAAAGCCCTAGCACAGGTCTGATAGACCAAAAGTAAGAAATAAAGTTAAACATTTGTAAACTGGACTTAGCCCAATCATGGCCGTAAGTCCTCAAATTAAATTGACTGAGCACAGCTGCTCTCTTAAATCAATTTACATCCGGTTCGAGGGTACATCTCCGAACTCCTTTGACTCCTATCGTTGTAATCCTTCAGCGACGTCAGAGAGGTGACGGGTCCCGACAACCACACATCAACACGGACTGTGGGGTCCTTAAACTCATGGACTTAAGCGTCCTTAAACTAAAACACGGACTGTGGGGTCCTTAAACCCACGGATTTAAGCATCCTTAAACTAAATATAGACCACCATGTCCCTAAACTGGAATATGGACCGAAACGTCCTTAAACTACCTATGGACCACCATTTCCCTAAACTGGAATATGGACCGCAATGTCCCTAAACTACCTATGGACCACTACGTCCCTAAACTGGAACAATAGATCCCCCAAACGCTTTTTTGTTGGATCTAAACGATTCCGTTTAAGTTGATCTTAGCCTCAAATATGGCTAATGTATCCTTAAACATTCAAACAGACTTTAGTCCCAAATTGGACTATAGATCCCCCAATCAACTTTGGTTCAAGGGTACATCTCTGAACTCCTCTGACATCTGTCGTTGTAATCCTTCAACGTCGTCAGAGAGGTGATGGGTCCCGACGGCCATACATGCAATGGACCACCATGTCCCTAAATTGGAATATGGACCCCCATGTCCTTAAACTGGCAATGGACCGCAATTTCCTTAAACTACCTATGGACCACCACGTCCCTAAACTGGAAATGGCTCTAGACGATCCCGTTAAGTTGATCTTGGTCTCAAATCAGACTAACGTATACTTAACGAATGTTTAAGTTGATCTTAGCCTCAAATATGGCTAACGTATCCTTAAACCAAAACCCAAAATCCAAATCTAAGAAAATACGGATTTGGACTAATCCACGTCCTACGGGCGACGAAATAAATAGTCTCCGTATACAATCCACGGGCAACCACAAATAAAACAAACACACACGACATGAAGTGAAATTCTGGAGAAGGAGAAAATGGTTACCGCGATGCGGTAGCGTAATTAACTGCAGGGAAGAGCGTCCCCATAATCAAAAACCCCTCAAACGAGGGGGAATCTGACGAAGTCTGCTACATCGGCCGCATCCGTCTAAACCTCCGATACACGGTGCCATAAATCAACTTGGCATCTTCGGAGAGGTGGACGGATAAATCCATATAGCATCTGCCCCGAATCTCAGGCAAGACGTCCTCCGCGTCGTCGCCGCCGCCATTCGGAGGGGAACGGATACGTTAGTCTAGTTTGAGACTAAGATCAACTTAACGGGATCGTTTAGATCCGACAAAAGAGCATTTGGGCTATATTATTCCAGTTTAGGGACATAGTGGTCCACTGCATGTATGGCCGTCGGGACCCGTCACCTCTCTGACGACGTTGAAGGATTACAACGACAGATGTCAGAGGAGTTTAGAGATGTACCCTTGAACCAAAGTTGGTTGGGGGATCTGTAGTCCAATTTAGGACTAGAGTCTGTTTGAACGTTTAAGGATACGTTAGCCATATTTGAGGCTAAGATCAACTTAAACGGGATCGTTTAGATCCGACAAAAGAGCATTTGGAGGCTCTATTGTTCCAGTTTAGAGACGTAGTGGTCCATGTTCCAGTTTAGGGACATGGTGGTCCATGAGTTTAAGGACGCTTAAGTCCATGTATCGGTTTAAGGAGGCTTGAGTCCGGGAGTTTAAGGACGCTTGAGTCCATAGTAATGTGTGGTTGTCGGGACCCATCACCTTTCTGACGACGTTGAGGGATTACAACGACAAGTGTCAGAGGAGTTCAGAGATGTACCCTTGAACCGGATGTGAATTGATTTAAGGGAGCAGTTGTGCTCGGTCAATTTAATATGAGGACTTACGGCCATGATTGGGCTAAGTCCAGTTGAAGGTGTTAAACATTTTTATTTGTAGTTGGCCTGTTAGGCCTTTGCTTGGGCTCTGCCCCTATTTAATAATGCCCTGCATTTTATTTTGGCCTGTAAGGCCTATTTGATTTGGGCTCTGTCCCTTTATTTTTATGATGCAGAGCATCTGTTTTGGTCTGACAGACCTTTGTTTGGGCTCTGCCCTTTTTAAAATAATGCATGACATTTTATTAGGCCTGTTAGGCCTTTTAATTTGGGTTCGGCCCTTCTTTTCAATAATGCAGTGCATTAATTATCTGACAGTAGCCATGTGGCCTGTCAGGCGCTTTGCGCCAATTAATGAGCGCAAGCGCATGTGGAGGTGACACGTGTCACGCTCTGGTGAGCGCAAGCGCAGTGCGCTGCGCTGTTGCGCTGCTGACACGTGGCGCACTCTGGTGAGTTGCGCCAATTTAAAAGTGCAGTGCTCTATTTTAAAAGCGCATAGCGCAAGTCTTTCTGGAGCTGACACGTATCGCTCTCTGGTGGCTTGCGCCAACCTAAGAGCGCAACAATGCAGATTTACAAGTGCAAGGCACTGTTGTAAATTTTGATCAAATTTAGATCAAAGAAAATGAGTTTTTCTTGTTTTCCAGAGAGGTTTTACCTCAAATATCAAGAACCAGTGGTTCATCAAAAGGCAATGCCTTTATTATTATTATATATTTTTTTATTGAAGATCTTTAATCTTGTTCTTCGATCAATAATCTTTTTAGAAGAAACTCTTCTTTTTATTCAAAGGGTTTTACCTTTTTCTTTTTCTGAGTTCTTCTCAAACTTTCTTTTTTAGGAATTCTGTGAATTCTCTCTATATTTCTGTGTTTCTTCTCTGTTTTAGACTTGGGGTCTAGGGGCCTTTATATAGTGCCAATTAGTTTGTTAAATTTGTTAAAGAGATCTCGCTCCGAGTGATTTAGGGATTTTTCCCTACCGTTGGATCTTTGATCCAAGGGCGTCTGTTTTACAGAAGACAATTTTCTTATTTTAATAAGATCAGAAAGATCTTTCTGGAATTTTAATTCTGTTTGGCGCAAACGCACATGCGCTTGACACCTGTCACGCATCGCAGAGCGCAGCGCAACTGCGCTGACACGTGTCGCGCAGCGCAGAGAGTAGAGTGCAAGTCAGCTGAAGCGCTGCTTCCTTTATTAGAATTTGAATTTTAAACAGTGCCTTGCTATGATTGGGTGCGCTGTCTTGGGCGCTGCGCTCTCTGCGCTGGCGTGTCTGATTTTGACACGTGGCGCTCTGCGCGCAGCGCGGGAGATCTGAAGCGTTGCTTCATTTATTTTAACTTTAATTTTCACTTTAATTTCAAAACAGAGCTTTGCTCTGATTGGGGGAAATAGAAGCGTTACTTCGTTTTCCGCCTTGGAATTTGAACAGAGGTTTGCTCTGATTGGGGTAAACAAATGCCCCCCACCGTTGCGCTTACGTGGCCCCAAACGTGAGCGTAACGGTGACAGAATTCCAACCGTTGCGGCAACTTTTGGGAGTTGAAAGGGCATTTGATGCCTATAAATAAGACCTTTGGTCCTCAACAGATGATTATCATCTTTAAGATTTTTTTACTTTCAAAACTTCAGAGTCTTGCTCTTGCCTTCAAGAACTCCAAGAGTTAGAATTTCTTTAGAAAAAACTTTTTAGGTAAAAATTAATCTTGAATTAAATTAATTTTAATTAGTAGAGCCTTGCTCTCATAGATCTTTTGATCTAAAGAGAACCCCTTTGGGTTTCACCAACAGAGCCTTACTCTCAAGAATCTGTTTCAGGGTTTCTTAACCCATGAACAGAGCTTTGCTCTTTGGCAAAACATAGATCTTTTGATCTAAGAAAAATGATGAACTTTTAAGAGTTTGATCATGGATAATGAAGATTAAAAAAAATGGAGTTTTTATCTTAAATGGATTATATCATCTTTTAATAGTAAGGCTCTCAGAGTTCTCGGGGAATTTCTTTAAATTCCCCTCATTATTAGATTTTGACAGGCGTCACTCCTGTCTGCAGAGCATTGCTCTCGAGGAGTTTAACTCCCTGCGTCTTTTTATTGCTAATCTTCCCGTGATGTTTCCTCTAGGCATTATGGCGGTGCATCTATACAGTCTGCACGAATTCATCACCTACGAGGATATCCGCGTACAGGGCCGTCATCAAAACCAGGAGTTTACAGATGCCCAGTGTGCGGAGGTTATGGGTCGCTTGAACGCACACGTTGGTTGGCTGCTTCCTCGCCGCCCTGCTCTCTTGAAAGTCGTGCTGGGAGCAATTTGGAGAGCACTCCCGGGGTTTCACGAGGCCATGCCGCTTAACGCGCTGGATGATGCCGAGGACAAGGTGCATTCAATGTACCTATCGGGGCTAATCTCGAAGAAACGGCGGGATAGTCTCATCGACATTCTGCATCAAATTTTTCAGCAGACGACGATAATCGCTGCTTATCGAAGGATGGGGGACCTTGCCGAAGATCTTGACATGCGTAAGCGCGAGAGGCTGCGCACGAGAATAATCAGAAAGGCCAGAAGAACTCTGGATGGCCTTACTTTTGAATTCCTTAATCCGTGCCCTGGATCTGAGGTTATACCGTTGTAATCATTTGAATAATATTTTCGTTTATTTCTTTATGATTGTAAGAACCCTTGGCAATATGAAAAAAAATATTTCAGCTTGTCTTATTTCTCGTTCTGAGTCATTTGCACATGCATGAATGAGTGTGTCTCGAACGCTTGATCAAATGCAAATCGGATGTTTTTTCTGTCGCTTTCTTCTTTCTTTTATTATCAGTATGTTGCCTTGGTAAACATGGTCAATAGATGACAGAGCGAGCATCCTGTCTTGGCTCCTTCAAGAGGTGGTGATGACTTAGACGGCAGGTTCAGATCTGCTGCCTAAGACTTTTCAACTTTATGAGCCGTGAGGACATAAAGACTTTTCTCCCTACGGATCGAGAGGATCTCGAAGGTATATTTTCTCCTTAGGAATCGTGAGGATTCCTAAGTGTGTTTTCTCTTATGAGTCGTAAGGATCTTATAAGAGAATTTTTCCGCTTACGAGTCGAGAGGACCCGTAAGCGGTTGTTTCCCTCCTTGTCGAGATTCGAGTTTGGAGAGTGTGGCCCGTGAATAGTATACTGTCCATTTTTGGACCAACTTGCAGGGCCCCAGTGCTTAGGAAACAGGGTTTTTTTAATTTTTAAATCCCCGCTGCCTAAGGCTTTGCCTCACGAGCCGAAATGAATCGAGCATTTCTCGCAAGGATGTCCTAACGTCACAGTTAACCTCTGCTCTTTACGACAGAAGTCCGTTAGGGTCTGTGGTACTTAGGGTTTTGGCCGTCGTACAGTCGCGTTGGCTGATATATTCCTCGATATGCAATCTTACTGTTCGAGTAGCCTTACGATTGTCGTGTCTCTGATCCCTTCGGGGGCTGGACAGGACGTCTTCAAGTAATCTTCCAGGTAATATTACCGTCGAAAGGGCAAGCGTAGGGATATTCTATGTCGCTTTTTACTTGAGGTTAGGCTCATTTTAGAGAGCCCCGATGAGTCATAACCACTCCGCGTTGATGTGGGGATGATCTCCGATAGTCTTTCAAGCTTTATATGACTTGTCGTCAAGACCCCGAAGCTAAGAATTTGGCCTTTGCTTCGTTTGCTGACATTGCGTCCTCTATATCGAGACGAATGTCACGGTTGTCTTTAGATTGTTGGTGAACCGTCGAGGTTTGGAATTAGGGACTTTGTCGTGGCTCCGCTGTTTGATGATGTTGCGTCTGCTGTGTCGAGACGAACGTCGAGGTGGTGACCATTCCGCACTGGTGTGAGATGATCTCCGGTTGTCTTTCAGGCTTTATATGACTTTCCGTTAAGACCTTGAAGCTAGGAATTTGGCCTTCGCTTCATTTGCTGGCATTGCGTCCTCTATATCGAGACGAATGTCGTGGTTGTCTCTAGGTTGTTGGTGAACCGTCGAGGTTTGGAACTAGGGACTTTGCCGTGGCTCCGCTGTTTGATGATGTTGCGTCTGCTGTGTCGAGAGGAACGTCGAGGTGGTGACCATTCCGCACTGGTGTGAGATGATCTTCGGTTGTCTTTCAGGCTTTATATGACTTGCCGTTAAGACCTTGAAGCTAGGAATTTAGCCTTCGCTTCGTTTGCTGGCATTGTGTCCTCTATATCGAGACGAATATCGCGGTTGTCTCTAGGTTGTTGGTGAACCGTCGAGGTTTGGAACTAGGGACTTTGTCGTGGCTCCTTTGTTGTTGTCGCGTCTGAACCCTGCTGGAGGAAGAACGCTGTGGTTGACATCTCGTCTGCTGTATAGAGACGATCGTCGAGGTGGAGACGGCTCCGTACTGGTGTGAGATGATCTCTGGTTGTCTTTCAGGCTTTATATGACTTGCCGTCAAGACTTGGCTCCGTTTTCTGATGGAGCATGGGGAGGAAAGATGTGATTCCTTCTTTGTTTGTGCCCTTGGATTATATACAGGGATTGCTGTGATATCGCCTGTAGGGCTAAAGTTTCATTCATTCATTTTTTTTATTTTATTTCCGCGATACTCTATCATTTCAGCTTTTATATCACGAAGGTCACGATTGCTCAATCATTTCGGCTATTTTTCACGGTGCCCAATCATTTCGGCTATTTATTTTATTTTCACTCGCTGCTTTTTATTGCGAGTTGCCCAATCATTTCGGCTATTTATTTTATTTTATTTTCACTCGCTGCTTTTATTGCGAGTTGCCAATCATTTCGGCTATTTAGCATGCATACATTTTTACTTGCTGATTTTGTTGCAAGTTGCCCCATCATTTCGGCTATTTCGTATGCATGTGCGGCCTGCTGGCTTTTCGCTGTAAGCCTGGAATTAGACACCGATTTCGGCATCAGCACCGCTACAACTGGGATGTTGCCAGGAGCGAATCATCATTTGCTTCGAAAGGACTTGGAATTTGATACCGATTTAGGCATCAGCATCGCTACAACTGGGATATTGTCAGGAGAGAATCATCATTTGCCTCTGTCGATATCGAGCAAAGGTGGCTTAGTAAACAGGGTTAGGATCCTGTCGACTAAGGCTTTTGACTTCATGAGCCGTAACGGTCTCACAAAGGTATTTCTCCCTACGAGTCGTGAGGATCTCGTAGGTGTGTTTTCTCTTTAGGAATCGTGAGGATTCCTAAGTGCATGTTCTCCTGTAAGTCGTAAGGATCTTACAAAGGGGTTTCTCCTTATAAGCCGAGAGGACTTACAAGGGTTGTTCATCGTGCGAACATATCCCTAATCACGGATTGGACTTGGTTAGGGAAATGTTTATTCGCGCCCGTGGATTGTATACAAGGGTCAGTATTGAGCCGCTTGTAGGGCAATATCGAAGGTTGTGGGGGGGGTTTGCTCAAGAACAGGTTCAGGTTTTTGTAACTTAAGACTTTCAAATCTTATGAGCTGTGAGGGTCCCATAAGAGAGTTCTCCTTACAAGTCGTGAGGATCTCGCAAGTGTAATTTCTCCTTAGGAATCGTGAGGATCCCTAAGTGTGTTGTTCCCTTATGAGTCGTAAGGATCTCACGCAGGTGGTTTCTCCTTACAAAGTTGAGAGGACCCTGCAAGTGTCTTTTAACGAAGTTGTGCCCTTTCGGGTTTTCACAAACACCCGTCGGTAGTCCTGCTGTTTTTACTCACGGAGCCCTTTCGGGTTTTCATCCGTGCCCATTTTGCTTATGGACATACAGTTTTCTTCTTCTTCTTCTTTTTTTTATTCTTTTTATTCTTTTTTTTCTTTAACGAGATTGCGCCCTTTCGGGTTTTCACAAGACTCGCCGGTAGCCCTGCTGTTTTTACTCACGGAGCCCTTTCGGGTTTTCATCCGTGCCCATTTCGCTTATGGACATACCGTTTTTTTATCTCGCCGGCCTGAGGATGCTGCAGTAGTAGTTTAAAGACGTTTCGGTCGTTTGCAAGTTTTAGGACATTGCGGTCCATCATTAGTTTAAGGACGTTTCGGTCCGCCGTCGCCGTATTTGAGGCGAATATCTAGTTTATTGACTTTTCGGTCTATGGGGTTTTCCCTATGAATGAGCATGATGCCCTCAGCATATCCATCTTTCTCGGAGCATGTGGTTGTGGCGGGCTCACCTTCCAGTTTTCGGACAACGCGAACTTGCCCTGTAGGTATTGGTCTTCAATCCAGTTTTTGAAGACGTAGCAATTCTCAATCGGATGACCCAACACTCGGTGGTAGGGACAGTAATTGGGATCATTGACGTCGTTTGGCTGCAACGGGCGTCTTGGATCTGGCAGATAGATGAGCCTGTTGTGCAGTGCCAGCTCGAACAGTCTTCTCGTTTTATTTTGAGGAAACGAGTAAGGACGCCCTAGCCTCTCCTGGAGGGATACACGTGGACGCATATTGTTTTGACGGACAACCGGCTTCAAGTTGCTTGGCTGTTGTTGAGCATTGGCGGCGACGATCGCTTTTCTCTTCCCCTTCTCATTTCGAGAGTCCGGTTTTGGATGACACGGTCCATGGCCCATCTGGTCCATTTAGGCTAATTTTTCGATCAAGGCCTGGAAGGTGGTCGGCCTGAAGAACATCATGAATTGGGATATGGTCGTTTGCGGATCGAGGGTTCCCACGAACATGCCTACTGCAGGAGCCTCTTCTATGCGTTGTTCGCATTTTGACCATAGGTTCCGCCATCGTGTTGCGTATTGGATCCACGTTTCGCCTGGCCTTATCCTGGCATTAATCAGTGCTGTTATCAGGGTGCGTCCACTAGCACTCGCGAATCTTTGTGTGGACAGTAGATCCATCTCCGCAAACATTTTAACAGAGTCGTTAGGTAGCTCTGAATACCATTCAAAGGCTGTTTCCGCTAAGTTGCCGACGAATTGGCGAAGCAGCAGTTTGTCGTCGCCTCCAGTGTTGCCGCATAAGGCTCTGAATTGAGCGACATGCTGATGTGGGTTCCCTGTCCTCTTATATACGTGGAACTTAGGGATCGTGTATCCCGGCGGGTAACTGATTTGGTCATACCAGCTCGGATAGGGTCGTCCAGTTTTAACAATTTGCCCAGCCGCTTCATTCGCCTGGTGAACTCGTATTTGCTGAGCTATATATTCATCCAGGGTAGCTTTGGAAATTGTTTCTTCCTTGGCTGTCGACAGAGCCGGAGGAGGATTAGATGTCTCCCTTCTGTCGTTTCCAATAATGATCGAAGGGTCTTCAGCTGGAAGGTCCGGCTGTAACATCATCCCTATCTTGTCTTGGAAGAGGAGCGCCATTTGCTTTATGTCAGCTGCTTGTTCTGCGGTTTCTTTGTCCTTCTTTTCGAGGACTCTTCGTAAGAAGTCAGCATCAGTTTCTTCTTCGTGACGCTGTTCTGATGATGCCTCCGGGCTTTCTTTTAGCCTGGTAAGTGCGGCCATCGCGGTCATCATCTCTTGAAGCTTCTGTTGCTGCTCCTGGGCTTTTGTCACGGATCGGGTGAGTGGTCGGTGACCCGTCGAAGCACGGCCTTCCTCTTTTCCGGAAGCCATATAAACAGTGTGCACCACCATACCCCCAGACTTGAGGCGTTTGTGTTCAGCGCTTTTATGGTTCGCCATGTTCACAGGGGCTTTTTGCGGCCTCCTTTTCTTTTGAGTGATTGACATCGAGGGAGCCATTGCAGTGGGCACCCATGTAGTTGTTGCTTTTTCTGGCCTGACAGAGTAGTCTTTCTCCTGCCGGACCTTCATCTTTTTCTGTCGGCGGAGATAGTCTTGATCCATCACGAAATCTTGGACTTGACGCCAGACCTTGTAAATTTTAGAGGACATTCGTTGAGCGGGCTACTCCAGCTTCTTCTCTGGAGCATTTTCCACAGGTGAAGGGGCTCTTTTCAGCACTGCAGTAGGAGAGTTTTTGCGCACTTTGTTGAGCAGTTCAAAGCTGTTCTCGGTTAGAACAGCAGCCTCGATCCCCACCATCAGTGCTGGTGGAGTAAATCCAGAGGGGGAGTTGCCCCCAGCCTTCCTTACTCGGCGCCAGTGGCGACGTCGAGCGTGTCGTGCGGATAGAGTTGGTTCAGCCGTAGGGGTGACCTCCTCATGCCCCTTGTGTTGGTCAGAATCCATTGGTACCAGCCTTTTAAAGACCGACGTCCGTTGAATGGGGACGGCCAACCTGTCAAAAGAAGACTTCCGAGCATGGGAAGCAACCTTGGTGATTTCGCCTGAAACATGAGCAGGGATAGCTGTCCGCTTAGGGATAACATCTTCTGGTATTGCTGGCTTTTTCATGGGCCCGTTGGAGCTCTGACCTAGCCCGTTAAAAACCGAGGCAGTGGAGTTGGGCGACCCGTTGAGAGGGCCCGCGGTAGTTGTAAGCCGATCAAAGACCGACTTCTTTAGAGCTTCTTGCGACGCCATTGGGGCATTGAAGCCCATCGGTGGGAGCATGGTCCCGAAGAATAGTCCAGTGGTGGCTTGAGTTACCTGCTCCACTGGTATCTTGAAAAGAGAGGCCGCTTGGGGCCCGTAAGTCACTCCTCCAGTAAGGACGGAGCGAGAGTTGCAGTTGCAGGTAATGCAGTTTGAAGCCATTGATCTTCTGTTTTCTGCACGGAGCAAGACACCAAATCTAAGTACATTGAATCCACAGGCAACCACAGCAAACCGCGATTTGTTCGCGGTCACGACACACGAACTGTGGAGTGAAAAGAGGAAGAGGTCCCACTGGGCATGCCAGAATCTGTTCCCCTCCGAAAGACGGCGCGACGTGAAGACGTCTCGCCTGAGATTCGGGGCAGATGCTATTTGGTTTTATCCGTCTACCTCCCCGATGATGCCAAGTTGATTTATGACACCGTATATCGGGGGTTTAGACAGATGCGGCCGATGTAGCAGACTTCGTCAGATTCCCCCTCGCTTGAGGGGTTTTTGATTGTGGGGACGCTCTTCCCTGCAGGCGCAAGCCCCTGCAGTTAATTACGCTACCGCATCACCGTAACCACTTTCTCCTTCTCCAGAATTTCACCTCGTGTCGTGTGTGTTTGTTTTGTTTGTGGTTGCCCGTGGATTGTATACGGAGACTAATTTATGTCGTCGCCCATAGGACGTGGATTAGTCCAAATCCGTATTTTCTTAGATTTGGTTTTGGGGTTTTAGTTTAAAGATACGTTAGCCGTATTTGAGGCTAAGATCAACTTAAACGTTTGTTAAAGATACGTTAGTCCAGTTTGAGACTAAGATCAACCTAACAGGATCGTTTAGATCCGACAAAAGAGCATTTGGGCTCTATTGTTCCAGTTTAGGGACATAGTGGTCCACTGCATGTATGGCCGTCGGGACCCGTCACCTCTCTGACGACGTTGAAGGATTACAACGACAGATGTCAGAGGAGTTCAGAGATGTACCCTTGAACCAAAGTTGGTTGGGGGATCTGTAGTCCAATTTGGGACTAGAGTCTGTTTGAAGGTTTAAGAATACGTTAGCCATATTTGAGGCTAAGATCAACTTAAACGGGATCATTTAGATCCGACAAAAGAGCATTTGGAGGCTCTATTGATCCAGTTTAGGGACGTAGTGGTCCATGTTCCAGTTTAGGAACATGGTGGTCCATGAGTTTAAGGACTCTTAAGTCCATGTATCGGTTTAAGGACGCTTGAGTCCGGGAGTTTAAGGACGCTTGAGTCCGGGAGTTTAAGGACGCTTGAGTTCGCAGCAATGTGTGGTTGTCGGGACCCGTCACCTCTCTAACGACGTTGAGGGATTACAACGACAAGTGTCAGAGGAGTTCGGGGATGTACCCTTGAACCGGAAGTGAATTGATTTAAGGGAGCAGTTGTGCTCAGTCAATTTAATTTGAGGACTTATGGCCATAATTGGGCTAAGTCCAGTTGAAGGTGTTAAACATTTTTATTTGTAGTTGGCCTGTTAGGCCTTTGCTTGGGCTCTGCCCCTGTTCAGTAATGCCCTGCATTTTATTTTGGCCTGTAAAGCCTATTTGATTTGGGCTTTGTCCCTTTATTTTTATGATGCAGAGCATCTATTTTGGTCTGACGGACCTTTGTTTGGGCTCTGCCCTTTTTAAAATAATGCATGGCATTTTATTAGGCCTGTTAAGCCTTTTTAATTGGGCTCGACCCTTCTTTTCAATAATGCAGTGCATTAATTATCTAACAGTGGCCATGTGGCCTGTCAGGCGCTTTGCGCCAATTAATGAGCGCAAGCGCATGTGGAGGCGACACGTGTCATGCTCTGGTGAGCGCAAGCGCAGTGCGCTGCGCTATTGCGCTGCTGACACGTGGCGCGCTCTGGTGAGTTGCGCCAATTTAAAAGAGCAGTGTTCTATTTTAAAAGCACATAGCGTAAGTCTTTCTGGAGATGACACGTGTCGCTCTCTGGTGGCCTGCGCCAACCTAAGAGCGCAACAGTGCAGATTTACAAGTGCAAGGCACTGTTTTAAATTTTGATCAAATTTAGATCAAAGAAAACAAGTTTTTCTTGTTTTCCAGAGAGGTTTTACCTCAAATATCAAGAACCAGTGGTTCATCAAAAGGCGATGTCTTTATTATTATTATATATTTTTTTATTGAAGATCTTTGATCTTGTTCTTAGATCAATGATCTTTTTAGAAGAAACCCTTCTTTTTATTCAAAGGATTTTACCTTTTTCTCTTTCTGAGTTCTTCTCAAACTTTCTTTTTACGAGTTCTGTGAATTCTCTCTGTCTTTCTTCTCTGTTTTAGACTTGGGGTCTAGGGGCCTTTATATAGTGCCAATTAGTTTGTTAAATTAGTTAAAGAGATCTCTTTCTGAGTGATTTAGGGATTTTTCCCTACCGTTGGATCTTTGATCTAAGGGCTTCTGTTTTACAGAAGACAATTTTCTTGTTTTAACAATATCAGAAAGATCTTTCTGGAATTTTAATTCTGTTTGGCACAAACGCACCTACGCTTGACACGTGTCGCGCAGCGCAACTGCGCCGGCGCACCTGCGCCGACACGTGTCGCGCAGCGCACCAGCGCTGGCGCACCAGCGCAGAGCGCAGCGCAACTGCGCTAGCGCACCAGCGCAGAGCAACTGCGCTGGCATGTGCCGCGCAGCGCAATTGCGCTGACACGTGTCACACAGCGCAGAGCGCAAATCAGCTGAAGCGTTGCTTCCTTTATTAGAATTTGAATTTTAAACAGAGGCTTGCTCTGATTGGGTGCGCTGTCTTGGACGCTGCGCTCCCTGCGCTGGCGTGTCTGATTTTGACACGTGGCGCTCTGCGCGCAGCGCGGGGGATCTGAAGTGTTGCTTCATTTATTTTAACTTTAATTTTCCCTTTAATTTCAAAACAGGACTTTGCTCTGATTGGGGGAGACAGAAGCGTTGCTTCGTTTCCCGCCTTGGAATTTGAACAGAGCTTTGCTCTAATTGGGGTAAACAACCGACCATCCACACCTTGCAAGTTTGGATCATCGGTTTGAGTTTTTTCCGATTTTCCTCGGGTCGATTTTCTTCGGCGGGAGTGGTAGACTTTCAAGTGCGATCCCAACGGCTGCGAGTTTGGAGGGATTTTCCACAATTGGGAGGACACGAGTCAAATATTGTAATTTCTGCACCCTTGCATTTCCAGTTTGTTAGTTTAAGGTTTTAGATCGATTTCTTGGGTTACAGGTGTTTGGTGCTCATAAAAAGTTTTTGTTTTCGCTTCCGCCTCGGCCGCGGCTTCCACGGCGTGGGCATCGAACGCCAACACCAACTTGCCCCAAATCCCTTCATTCTTTTCCCGTGCACCCCTTCAGCTCCCCTCCATTGTTTGGTTTCTTTGCAATTAACCAGAAACTCTTCAATTCCCCCATAAATATCATTTTAATTCAATTTTTTTGATTCACGCGCTCTCATTTCATCCCTATAAATACCACACCATTCCCTAGCTCTCTCCTATCCTGAAATTTTATCAAAAATTCTCTAAATTCAAGAAGGGTTATAGTTGGTCAGGTGGAGCTAGCAATCGGGTTCTTTTCGTTGAAGATCGAAACCTTTTTCTGACGATACCACGATCTCCAAAGGCTTCCTCTTCCTCTTTTCCTCTCTTGTTAACGCTCTAAAACCGTAAGTCTTACTTCTTCCCTTTCTTTTCGTCTCTAATCGCATTCTTAAAACATATCGACAAAAGTGGAGTTAACTTCGATAATATTTTCTTTTCAATATTTTAATTCGCTTTTTAAGTCACACAAATACCTAACAAAACCTTAAAATGTTATTATCTTTGTTTACCTTTTTATGCAATTAAAATTCCATGTGAAATGATCATATAACAATTTTTTTCACATAAATACCAAGAATTTAACTATAACCCTTTATTCGATAATTAGTCATACACATCTCTAGAACATTCACGGGACAACGACCTACCCCCCACAAACACTTTTGATTTATAGCACGATATTTTAGTTAGAATTTTTAATCCAGATGAAACAATTTTCAATAAAATACCGCCGCTTTATAAAAATATGTTTTTAATCGTTTTTTTAAAAATCCTTTGCAATTGCGTCTCATCAATCCTTTTAGGGGAACCCATCTACGGATGGTGCGGATTATCGCACATCCTTGGGATGGTAGAATGAGAGACGGAACTTCTCACGGAGCATTCGGTCTCGAAAGGAATAAAAATACGATTTAGAATAATACGCTTTTCTTAAACAAAATCAAAACTTTGGAAAATTATATAAAATTAAGAAAACGTATTTTCAATAAAAACAAATTTTGAAAATCATCTTTTAAAACGAAAGATTGAAATTTTAATAAAATGCCACCGATTTTCAAAAGCAGTGGTTTTCATAAAAATAACACAAACTTTTAAAAACTCGGTTTTGTAACTAAAATACCACTAAAATTAAAATACATGTTCATAAAAACTCTAAATAATAAAAATCGCCCTCGAGGTTTATTTTTAAACAATATTAAAGTATTTTTCATAAAACCTCTCGAGGAATGCAAACAATATAAATATAATATAAACAACAATAATAAATATTTAAGGACTCTAAATTAATATAACCTTAAGCGGTATCATTTCTCTTGAGCTCCAGCGAGCCGGAGAAAGTGGGTGCTTGCCTAATCAGGTTAGACAAATTAACGGAGTTATCAAATGTCAATTGTTTTGGAAAAAAACAAAAATCCTGCGGTCCATGTGCAGCAGTTGTCCGATTATTCCCGGACTTAAGAAATTCAAGAACTAAATTCTTTTATAAGATACCGACTCCAGCCTAAATCCAAACTCAAATCAGAATCCAAAATCAAACATGAACTTGAATACCTAATCGTGAACCTGAACACTCGGATTCAAATATCAAACTTGAACTTGAATACTTGACTTGACTTGACCGAACCATGGATATAACTTGACATGAATACATGATTACATCTTGAACATGAACCTATACTTTTTTATATTCATGTATTCAGACCTGTAATCTTAAACCATACAATACAATACGCGGGAATAAAGGGGTAGATTGGTACGGAACGTATATCGTGGCATGAGAGCCCGCTTTAAAATACATTTACATGAATCCATGTGCTGTTGTCCCGTGGGTTGTGACGGGGTCTTGTAGCACACGTTACCATAGTCCACGGGGTAAGATAGCCCCCTCTCGTATACATGAATACCTTTTTTATCAAACTATAAACAACCATATTAAAATTGTTATCTCATGTAAATGATCGTGTTTAGATACTCGCTTATACAATCTTACCTTTTCACATTACTTGGTTTCTATTCACTTTATATACCTTTCAGTCGTCTTTGTTTAATTCTTTTGGCGACTAACCGAACGCTGGTTCGTTGACGATATTCCTCTATATTTCTTTTTTTTGGAATGTTTGTTGGGAGGACTGGAATCCGAGGAGATAGAGCCGAACCCGGAGGACTTGGACCAATTTGTTTCTCAGGCTGAATATTAGCTCCTGCTTGTATTTACTTTCAGTATGCCATTGTTTAGGCATTTGCTTTATCATTGTATCTCTATATTACAAACTGTTATATGTAATTTTGAATGTAAATAAAGTTGTTGTTTTGTCTTATTGCTCTTGTTATTCTTGTATATTGTTATATTGCTTAATTATGTTTAATGTATTCTCATAGTAAATACGTCGCGGGTTTGCTACGTTACCGTTTTCGTCTACTGGGAAGCGGGGCGTGACATAAAGTAAACGTGTCAACAATATTTTACATTCATTGGACAAAACGATAACATGCAAGTAATTTGTCATTCTCACTCGAAACAAATAATAATATCGGCGAACACCGGCTAAATACAAATAGATGAATACACATACGTATAGCAAAGCGCTCAAAATTTGGCAAAATAAAAACTGAAGCAATATCAAGCTGTTTTTTGTTTGGCCGATAGAATTTGGGTCGTAAGTATCGGCCGCCGCTGCTTTGGCATTTTCCTTTCCATGGCATCCGGAATCTGCCGACCTTCGATTAATGCCTTAATGAATAGGTAAATGAAGATGCTGCCATCATCGCTGTTAACCAACAACGTTAACAAACGCATACTGTTATAACCCTTAACAATCAACAATGTTGAAAAAAAATTGTGAAGGAAATACTTCTTACGAATTTGTTTGTATCGGACAACAAACAATAGTAAATTGAAATGCATCGTAACCTCCATACTCGTCGCATTTCTTCGTCCCAGAATGACAAAGGTACCGCAAGTATAACCTGGTCTCTTTCTCCCATTGGAGATTGCGCGCAGGTGGAGAATAATGCTGCAATTCTTTTGTGGCAAGGTCTATAACGAACAACGTCTAAATGCCCCAAAATTAGATCAGGTAATAAGCTTAAGTGTTAAAAGTTTCAGGCAAGTTATTAGAAGTTACAGGGAAGCGCTTACAGCTTACACGCAGCTTATCAGAAGCTGCATGCAGCTGATTAGAAATTACATGCATGTTTTTAGAACTTACAGGTAAATGCCTATAAGTTACAGACAGTATATTAGATGTTGTATGCAACTGCTTAGAAGTTATAGGCAGGTGCTTATAAGTTGCAGACACATAAAATACACATACACACACTTAAGGCTATTGCTTAGTCTTATTTTAATGTCCATAAGTTTCTGGCCTTCTGTAATTTACTTGGTGTTGGCCTTCAATGTATCCCTTTTCAGCTTCTAACAACACTTTATTTATTATAAAATCAACTTAATAAAACTCATAATAATACAAAAAAAACAACGTAATAACAAAAACAACACTAAAATTGCTTCTTCACTCAAAAATTCCGCAAAACTTGCATTTTTCTTGGCCGCTTCAATTAACATGCTCGATGGGGTGATTCATCAAACAATCACCGTGCAACAATAAAAATAGCACTATAACTGAAAATTAAGAAAAACCCATAACATAAAAGCAGGTTTAGATCGAAACTATTAACCAAAAAATTGAGAGAAAATACAAAAATTACCTTTGCAATGTAGAAAACACTCGATCTTCAAAACACACCCAAACAATTGGACTTAGAAAATAGAGAACAACTGACGAGGATCGAAGACGGTGGCTCGTCGAAGATAAAGGGCTCAACAGTCGCCAAGTCGTCGGCTTGGACCGCGCAGAGAACTCGTACTCGTCGCTGGAGCCGGCGCACTCTAACGACTGGCCTATTGTCGGCAGCGGCGCACAATAGGATGACGCTATTGTGCGTCGACGGATCGGAGACGAGAGATAAGGCTTTTGGATTTAAGGAGATGTGAGAGAAAGATAGAGAGAGAGAGAGATTTTGAGCAGTTGTGGATGGATGTGGGTGTTTTCGTTCGCTTACCAAAATATAATACACCGGCCTTGGCCCAAGGTTGTTTAGACCAGGTTTTTGAATAGTACGTAAGCCTTTCTCCCTATTTAGAAAATAGCGGGGACTTTCTCACATGTTTTTCTTGGACGGATGGCTTTTTGGCAATTTACCTTTTTTGACTTTGGGGCCTGTTTGGTTGCAGGATTATTGGTTTGGATTTGGATTTTGGATTGTGGAATCCTAGGATTCCACAATTTTGTGTTTGGTTGTAAGATTAGGATTTCTAGGATTCCTTTGTTTTTTATGGGGGGCCCACCACAAAAGAAGGATTCATGAATCCTAAAAATTTTCAAGGATTCTCAAGGATTTGGCACTATTCATTATACTTTTAGATGGGACCCATACACTTTATTTATTTAACAATCATCTCTCTCTATCTCTCTCTAAAATCCTCAAATCCAAATCCTATTTTTTTACACCAACCAAACAAAGATTACAAGGATCTACAAATCCAATACTAGGAATCCAAAACCAACCAAACAACAAATTACCAAATCCAGAAATTGCAACCGTACTATTTTTGGAATCCAAATTCCATAATCCTGCAACCAAACAGCCCCTTGCAGAAAAGCCCATGGGCGGAAACACTTTTACAGCCGACTAATTATTCATACCCATGTGTACCTAAAAGATAGAATAGATGGGGTTCAAGGCATCCTGAAATTAATTGCATTCATAGGACCTATCATGTTTATCACTTTGATATTTTTCCCCGTAAAATACTTTTCCTGTCCGTTTTTAACTCTTGTTTGCACGTGGCCAAGAGATAAACACGTGCTCCTAAGCAATTAATTTTTAAAGACAAGATGAATTGAGAATGAAGGTGTGTTTGTAGAGGATTTTGAAGAAGCAGCCGTTACGGCTGAAGCCCGCTTGATCAAAGACAGCCGTTTCTAGCTGTTTAGAGGATCCGAGTCAAATCTGATTGTTGGGCAAGCCAAACGAGAAGAGACGAGACTGCTTAAGACAAAACTAGCCGTTAAATTTACCAATGACAAGTTTGGTGAGCCATGACTCGCGAGTCAGAGGAGGCTATGCACACCAGCCAGCGTTGACAATTTGCCAAAACTACCAGTTTCACTTGACTTGTCTAAACAAGGCGAGTCAACTCGCTTGACTTGCCGTGTGAGCAACGGGGCGAATAAAAATCCGTCTCGTTGCGAGACGAATCGGAGTTAAGCCCGCTTACAAGTTTACCGTTTCTTGAGATAAGGAGTTTTCACAAGTTTTGTTGATCCATGACTGAACCTTGTTGATCCATATGTACATACTAATTAAATTATTTTCGAATAGGCCTCTGGGCCCGCAGTGGCCCGCAGTGCCTATGGGTTTAGACATCGTAGATGGGAACTGCAGAGACTGCAGGCCCTGTTTCGGAGGCAGACCGGGTTTCCTCCATTATTATTGTTAGTATTTTTCGGCTTAAAAAGGTCCGAACAAAACATTATGTGGTCCAGATGTGTTCGGGCCTATTCAGCTTGGTGTAATGTCCATGAAGATCCGATCCAGTCAGTATTGTGTTCACGCTTCGGCCCCAAACACGATCCATTAAATAGGCACACTACTCTTCTTCTCGCCTCGAGCTAGGGTTTTATCTTCAGCCGTCGCGCTCTATCTCTCTCGCATTCGCGCGATCTCTGCAGCGCCCACTGTCAATGGCGGCCGAAGATCAAGACACAGGGGTCAAGCTCTTCAACAAATGGACCTTCCAGGATGTGCAGGTTCGTTTCCTTTGCCAGCACCTTTTTTTTATTTGGTGACGAACCAATGATAAAATCATTAGCTTTTGTAGATTATATCCAGTACAGATCTAGGCCGTTTTCTTTTGTTAGAACGAATCTGTTCCTTAGTTCAGGATTTGGAACAATTTGATATGGACATAAAAAAGGCACCATTTTGGAGTGCATAAATTTTTTTGAACCGGAAAGTTTTTGCTGTATTTAACCTGCAGAAAGTTAAAAAAAAAGTTATCTTGTATGTGTTTTTGAAGTACGACAGCAGTAAAACTTGAAATATAACATGAAGCAACAAATTAGGCAATGTAATATCATAGGAGGAAATTGGTAAATAAAATAAACAAGGAGGACAGAGAAACAAAGCACTACAGTCAGCTGACTCTATGGAAAGACTTGAGCATTTTTAGTTTCAACGCTTGCATCGCTACTGTCAGCCAATGCTTTGGTGTGGTTCATACTTCTGTTTTCAGAAATAGACGTTTTGGTGCAAATCCCAACCCTTGATCGTGCTGGAGGAGTAGAACAGTACCATGTATTTAGACCTGGGACTTAATTATAACTTGATGTGTGCTAATCCATACAAGCAAACATTAAATCCCTAGGAACCCTGGAGCAGGACTTCAGCCGAAGACCGTTTTGGCTACTAATGTTGTCATTCTCATCAAGACTGCCATATACTTTTTTTGTTGTATGCTTGTTGCAATCTTACTAATTCACAAGCCTGGCTACTTCGCTGATGACTTGCTTTTTCCCATGACTCGATATATTATGCTTTTTCGCCTGTTATATTAATTGAAGCAACATCGAGGTGTCTTTTTTGGCTCATGTTTGTGCCTGACTTAACTAACATGCATATACTATACATGTGTTAAAAAGTTGACATTCTATGCGATAATCTGCATGATCGGCCAAGTCGATGAATATCTAAAAATACGATTGTTAGTATCGAATTCGCTGCTTGTTATTGTTTATCCTCTATCCGCATACCATTGATGTCATGCGGCTGTAAACTATAGCGCGGAAGACTCACTAAGATAAGATCATTATCCCCTTCGCTTGACCATGTGTATTTTAGGAAAACTTTTTTGATCTAATTTTATTGAATCCTAAGGCTAATCATATATAAATATCTATAGCGAACATGTATGTTACACAATGTTTTAGAAAAGGCCTCAAGAGTTTTGGCTAGTTTTTTTTATCTATTCAACATGTTACCATGCCTTTAACTCCTTTTTGTGGTCCTCAGCCGGCAAAGATGCAAGGCCTTCTTTTTTTTCGTTATTGGGCCCAAGCCTGTAATTAGTGCAAAAAGTTATAATTTAAGAATATCGTGAATTGATTAAAAATTATTGATGAAGATGAAAACTATTAGAAAGAGAGGATTAAGAGAGAGAAATAATTTACGAGAATGATAATAGATAGATTGGACTAAGCCTAATCCTCCTCTTTATATAGGAAAAAGCTATTTTACTATTACACCTCTGTTAGACATCTAATTATATATAATAAATCCGTGTACATTACGAGTATTCTAACACTCCCCCTCAAATTGGATTATATATATATGCTCAGCTTCTTACAAATAAAATGCACTCTATTCCTGTCTAAAGGTTTTGTAAATTAATCCGTTAACTGATGAGCAGATTGGACATAGTAAGTATCGATGATCCCATTTTCAACATTCTCCCTTACGAAGTGGCAATTAAGCTCAATGTGTTTCGTTCGCTCATGGAACACCTGATTAGAGGCAATATAGATTACAACTTTAGTATCACAATATAGTTGCATAGAGGAAGTAGGTTCAAAGCCATGTTTTCCAAGCAGAAAGCGAATCCATACAAGCTCACAAGTGGTATGCACCATAGCTCAGTACTCTAACTCGGCGCTTGAGCGGAACATCACGCTCTGCTTCTTACTCTTCCAGGAGACCAAATTACCTTCTAAAAAGCGCAATATCCTGTAGTAGATTTGTGATCGGATGGAGATCCGGCTTAATCTGCATCAGTGAAGCCTGCCATTAGAGAATGCTTATGATCTGAGTACATTAGACCCTTCCATGGAGCTTCCATGGAGCTTTCTTCAAATAGCGAAGTATTCGAATCACCTTATCCTAATAAGCCACTCGAAGATCGGCCATGAATTGGCTCACAACGCCAACTAGATATGAGATATCAGGTCGAGTGACGGTGAGGTATAGCTTACCGACCAACCGTCAGTATCTTTCGGGATCTTCAACAAAGCCATTTTGTCCTTGAAGCAGCTTGGTATTAGGATCCATTGGAGCCTCTATGGGTTTGCATCCTAACATCCCCGTTTCAGTCAGCATATCAAGCAGATGCTTCCACTGTGAGACATAGATGCCATTCTTCGATCGAGCAACTTCGATACCTAAGAAATATTTAAGGTTTCTAAGGTTCTAAGTCTGAAACATTGTTTGAAGGCGGTGCTTAAGCTGCGCAATACCAGCCACATTATCGCCAATAATCATTATGTCATCGACATATACCACTAAAAGAATGTGAAGGCCATTGGTGTTTATTGCGGTAGAACATCGAATGATCATGTGCATACCGTCTGAACCAAACGAAATAATTACCTCAGTAAACCTACCAAACCATGCTCGAGAAGACCGTTTCAAGCCATACAATAATTTCTTCAATCGACAAACTAGACTAGACTCCTCCCGAGCAACAAAACCAGGTGGTTGCTCTATGTAAACCTCCTCGACCAAAGAACCGTGAAGAAACACATTCTTCACATCAAGCTGATGTAGTGGCCAATGATGAGTACATGAGTCATAAGTAGACGAACAGAGGTCATCTTGACCACATGAGAAAAGTTTCCTTGTAATCAATGTCGTAAGTATGCGAATACCCTTTAACAACCAAACGCGTCTTCAAGCGGGAAAGAGTCACATCAGGTGAAGCTTCATAGTATGTATCCAGCGGCACCCTACTGCTTTCTTTCCGGTCGGAAGAGAAACTAAATCCTAAGTCTGATTCTGGTCGAGGGCAAGCATCTCATCAATTATAGTCTCGGTCCATCCTTTACGAGACAAAGCGTCAGAGAGGGACTTGGGTAAAGCATGAGAATCGAGAGAAGAGAGAAACACCCGATATGCCAGAGATAAATGAGAAGTGGCCACATGACGAGCTATAGGGTGAGAAGTGCAGCTGTGGGTGTCTTTTCATAAGGCAATGGGGAGATCAATGTCAGCCTTCGGTGGAGCTTGAGACTTTGGGAGATCAATAGCAAGCGGATGAGGTTTAGGAGCCATACGGACCGGACGAGCATACACCTTTATAACCGGTGGTGTAGAGCCTAACAGTGGGGAATTAGGGGTGGAAGGTTGGCCAGTAGAAACAGTACGAATAATCTCCAACACGGGGTTATTCTTCTTTTGATGATTGATTCAACCTCGGTGGAGAATCAACCGTCTCAGAAAGGGTGTTGTCTTGTGACGAAAATTATGAGATATATAAAGGAAAGTCACTGTTCATGTCTATATGAGTGATGTAGAAAAGTATGGGGTGGACTCATGAAAGGTCACGTCAGCCGATATAAATCGACGATGTAATCCAGGACTATAGCACGATATCCTTTATGAGCCCGAGAGTACCCAAGAAAAACACACTTGATAGCCTTGGTGTCCATTTTAGAGCCTCCAGGTTTGATAGCCTAGGTCACGTCAGCCGATATAAATCGACAACGTAATCCAGGACTATAGCACGATATCCTTTATGAGTTCGAGGGTATCCAAGAAAAACACACTTAATAGCCTTGGTGTCCACTTTAGAGCCTTCAGGTTGTGGATCATGGACAAAACAAACACCCGAAAACCCGCGGAGGAACATGAAAAGATGTTACCGAGGGGAACAAAGTAGAGTGAGGAATCTGTCCATCTTGGAAGAGGAGGGCATGCGATTGATCAAGTAACTGACAGTAAAGACTGCATTCCCAAAAGGATTTAGGCACCCGCATTTGAAACAAAAGGGTGCGAGTAACCCCTGATAAATGCCGATTCTTCCTTTTTGCCATCCTATTTTGTTGGGGTATAAAGACAAGTAGATTCATGAACAATGCTAAGTTTCTCCATATACCCCCTAAAGGGCGTACTAACATATTCATTGGCATTATCATTTCTTAAGGTACCAACATTGTCTCCAAATTGAGTCTGAACTTCAAAACAGAATATCTCGAAATGAGAAAACACTTCATTTCTATATTTCATCAAATATAATTACGAGACTCGAGAAAAATCATCAATAAAGGTCATAAAGTAGCAAAAGCCTTCTTGGGCAACAATAGGGCATGGCTCCTAAACATCAGAATGTACTAAATCAAAAGGCTTATTAGCTTTTTTATTGACACGAGATGAGTAGCTAGAGCGATGATACTTATCCAACCCACAAGACTCACTCTAAATTAGATAAAGTGCCAACAGAGAGAACAATCCTCTTCAAAGTCTATCAGGAAGGGTGACTAAACCGAAAATGGGCATCAAAGGCAGATGTGGTTGTTGTTGGGCAGGCTATAGGGCGTGGGTGCTCATCGAGGTGGCGCAACTCGTCAGTCTCAGTTCATGTACCAATCGCCTGTCTCGTCCCAAGTCGAAAAACACATACACCAGAAATAAATTGCGTTACAGTTCAAATCTCGAGTCAGCCGACTACTGGAAAGTAGGTTGAAAGGAAACCCAGGTAAATATAAGACAACAGAGAGGTAACTGTAGTGTTGTAGAAAACGTAACGCGTAGCAAAGCGGAAAGATATGGCTTAGGCTTTAGCGGCAAAAAGCTCCAAGACGTTTTTTAATATTAAATTAGGTTATATGATGGAAAAGTTAGATAGATAAAAAGATTTATATACAAAAGATAAAGAAAGAAAATAAATGTTTTTCTTTTTTTGTTTTATATAAAGTTATCCAATAATAGAAATATATTGAATAATTTTAAGACGAATATAATAAACAAGTCGTAATATAAGGTCTAAAAAAATATTGTTATAGATTAGAGACAAAAATAAGACACTGGTTCTATTATTTAATATGATAATTTAAAAAGTTAATAGAATAAGTACTTATTGTATTATAACTGATCAAAAGACGGGTTTAAGCGGGTTTTCAAGCGTATAAAAGCAGACCAAAGCGGGATTTCAAGCCATTAAAGAAGCACATCACATAAGCCTTATACAAAAGCGCTTAGGGGCTGCTTTCTGCTAAAGATGGGCTTTAGCGAAGTTTTATGGGGCTTTTTAAAATAGAAGGTACCTGTAATGTGGCATAAACAGACCCCACTCCTTATGTAGCAGAGGTGGTGCCGTTCGGTACAACCAGACCTTAACCTATATGAGGACAATATGCCTCTTATCATATGAACCGTTGCATCTGTATCAATCACCCATGGTCGACGTACAGAAGTCGAAGTAATAAAGACGGTATGGTTACCTTTCATAAGACTCAAAGTGGTCACAGAACCACAGCTGAAGCTCTAGGTGTAGCCGATCAAGCATGGCTATTAGAAGCAGACAAGGACACAAGAAACCTTAATCGGGCAATCTCCTTTTCTGTAGACTTGATAGAGCTTTCGGACGATGGTGAGTCCGTAGAAGTGAAGGAGGATGCAGAGAATAAGGTCCTAACATGTGTACGAGCAACAGAGGAGGCATGCCATTCAGCTTCAAGCAGGTACTGCGAATATGCCTCTTCTGATGGCAGCAATCACAAAAATGAGGCTTTCCACGGTCTCTACTGTTAGGTATATATGCCCTAAAGGCCATTATTGTATAATACAGGATTGTATATTACATTTTGGATGCTTGGGATATATACATGCATTCGACAGGATTGTATATTACATTATTGTATAATATATAGTATGCTATCTGGTTTGTATCTATCTTAACATGCGTATATGTTTCTTTTTATGCATCGCTAATATATGTTGATAGAGCCCGTATGATCTTTGCTTGACTACCAACGTTGTGATGACAATCATACTAGTGGGGGTGGCTAGTCATAGGATTATCGAAACTGAGCATTGATACTCAAGAGTAGACTGTTGTATACGTTTTTTATTCCCGTCAGGGAAGATGGCGGGTCCCACAACCATTGGTGCATGGCACCAAAGATAGCATACATGTGCTCATTAGGTCATGAGTTACACTGGACGGGTCCGCCGGGAGTTGCTGGATGGTACTATACCTAATGTCAGATAGCAGCTCTCAGGTGACATGAGTACAGGTTAGTCTGTTGACCTGAGGTTGTCATTTGTATTGTGTGAGTTTTCATTGTACTTTGATTACTACCCTACCATGGCTTAAAGGAGTCGTGCAAACATATTTTAGTTGGGTACAGTCCCGAGCCACATGGAGGCAGTGAGCGATTGTCGAGGATTCGTCTTTCCCGATATGGGAGTCGATGTCCCGATTTGTACGGTTGGCCGAAACCATAAGATCCTGACCATGGCAGTTGAGATTTACTGATAGTTAGATCAGTAGTTTCTCGGATGGTCTTGAACCACATCGACACGACTTATCAGGTTATTAGGGGTCTGACGTTTTTCACCTCTAGACTTGATATGCGATACTCTCAGACGAACAGACTGGACTGTATGGAGATTGTCACAGATAGGCTCAGTAGGGATACAAACGAGTTTGCTTGTCAGCCTTCTTTTCGACAGATACCTGAGTAGTCGTTATGTACAGATAGTGCCACTGGCGTGCTTGTGGTTAAACCCATTGCTATCGTATTGTCGAGTGTTTAGAGTCCCGCATATAGGGTTTCCCGATTCAGGCGAAATGGTGTAGTAGCGTATTTTGATACGCTCGAGTGTTCGATAAAACACGTGTATTTTATACACGTGCTTTAATCGTTGGTTTGAATGATAGCCAGATATGGAACTAATATTATATTGCTTTTTTTAGGTATTTGTATTTTAACACGAATACGGTATTTATACGAATACACGTATTTGTATGAATACAGGTATTTGTGTCTTGATACAAATACATGTATTTCTTTCTTAATATGAATACACGTATTTTGTATTTTTGATACAAATACGGTATTCGTATTTTAGTAGAAATACGGGTATATATGTATTTATTATAAATACGGGGTATTTTGGTATACTTGATTATATACATATATGTGTGTGTGTTTGTACGTGGACACATGAGGTGGCCTCTCTCTCTTTTCTTCTAGTAGTGTGTGGGCTTGTGACTCACACAAGTGAGTCACAAACCTACCCACTTTGTATGATTTGTTTATTGTATGAAGAGATACGTTTGGAGTGGGTGAGATATTATTATCATATTATCTCTTTTGCTAGCCATTTCTTGAGTTGATCTTCTTCCTCATTTTTCTCTCTAGAGTTTTAAGTAAGGAAAAAGAAAGAGCTTCTTTACACTAATACTGCACCCCTAAGTATCAAGGCTTAGCAAATCTTGATCTTTAGTTGCTTATTTGCTTATTACTAGAAGCTAGAGCTTGAATCGGTATCTTCGGATAGAACATTTTTGACGTAGGGAGACTACCTCGCAAGCTCGATCCTACAATTTTAGAAGCTTAAGAAGAGGACCACAAAAGACCCGAAGGACACGTCTTCAAAGGTTGTAGTTCTCATCCTTGTAGTTTAACTCTCTTAGCTTAGTTAGTTTAGTGTTTGGATTCGATTTCTAGGGTTATAGTTTATAATGCTCAAGTAAAATTTAAAGTTTTTGATTCCGCAACCGCCGTAGTTGATACGACACGAACACTATGGACTTACACCCACCTTCGGCTCTACCTCCCCCGCGCCTTGCATCCCTTTCTCGTGGAGAGTAAGATGTGTGAGAACTCTCCGGCAGAATGAGAGCACTGTGCTCATTAGATATAGGCTCTCATCAGATTCAGGCTGCCCATTAATGATCTTCGACTGAAAAATCTAGTGAAGCGTATGATAGGTGGTCGCAAGAGTAATATCCGACTTTTTAAGCAAGGTCGGACGTGCCGACTGATACTCAGGCCGTAGTCCACCAAGAAAAATGATCACAAGAAGGGCCTCATGTCTTCTCATCTCCACAACATCACTGGTGATCGGGAACAACTCCGATACAAGCTGTGCCAAACGCCGAAACTCTGAGTAATACTAATGTAGAACTAGTCCCTTGCTGAATCTTGTACAACCGATGCACCAAATCATAAGCCTTCGAAAGGATCTGCTGTGCTCATGGAGATGATCCCAAATCGCTTTCACGGATCCCAAGTGCACAAGCCCATCCATGATCCGTCGCTCCATCGAGCTAAGCATAAGGTGACTAAGTTGTGCATCATTTGCCTTCCAATCGGCCTTGATCGGATCAAGAAGAGGTTTCGTCATGTGATCGCCCTTTCTCCTCCCCTTGACATAATGCTCCATCTTTAACTTCCAACTATCGAAATTTTGATCATCAAGCTTGAAATGTACCATCTTGGTGGCTAAAACATCGGTGGAAGAGATCGGTTTACTCTCGGATTTACTATCCATCTCTCCAAGAATCCAAGAACCACTCCAAGAATAAGCCAAGAATTACTCCTCCAATCAAACAAAGAAGGGAATCAACAAATGATCCCACCCAAAAAGTTAGGATTGATCTCTCAAGGTCCAATCCACACCCAAACAAACGCCAATCAAGCAAACAACCACCTACGGATCTGATCACGGTCTCCGATACATCGACAACACATTCTATATACCAAATCATAATGAAAATAGCCATTAACTACTTTAAGATCCACAAGAATACTCACTGTTACTGTAGTAGTGACCAGTGGCTGGAATTGAGCCAAATCGAACACTCAATGGCTGGAATCGAGCCCCAAGACACCAGAGCCGACACCAAGAACTGCAACTCGAAGCTCTAATGGCCAAGTTGAGGTCTGATCCACCAAGTCGAGGCCGGATCCAGTCAATTGAAGCTCCAAAGACCAAGTGGAGGCCGAAACTAGTCGAATCGAGCTAGTGGGAAATGAGCTCAGTCAAGGTCAATGAACTCAAACAAGGGTCGACGAACTCAGGCACGGGCCGGCGAGGGTTGACGAACTCAGGCAAAGGTTGACGTGGGCTTCCTAGTGAAGATCGATGGCGTCCATGTTGAGATCGAACATCTTTAAGTATGGACAGCCATCGATTTGGAGGAGCTTCGATTTGGAGGAGGTTGACGAAGATCTAGAGGCTTAGGCAAGGTCGACGAACTCCGCTGAGGTGGTGGCAAGACTCCGGTGAGGTTGCGGCGGCTGGTGAAAAGTTTAGGGTTTGGTGATTGATGTGTGATGAATGGATAAGATTTGTTTGGAAAAAATGAGTGGTTCAGATGGTGCTGAGATACCATATTAGAAAGAGAGGATTAAGAGAAAGAATTTAGGAGGGTGATAATGGATGGATTGGTTTGAGCCTAATCCTTCTCTTTATATAGGCAAAATCCATTTTTCTATTACACCCCTATTAGATATTTATCTCTAATTACATATAATAAACCCGTGTACACTCTGTGTATTCTAATAAAAACTAAATGAAAGAGAATTGATATATATGGAGAAATGATGGAAAAAATATCTGGATCAATGCAATTTAACATCCAATTGATGCGACCTAATCGTGGGTTATATTTTTGGAGAATGATTTTAGATTTGTTATACGGGGAGACTTTTCGTGGATACGTGCCATGTTCACTGGTTTGATTTTTTGCAATAAAAATGTCGTATTGATATTGGAAATTACTGTAAGATAATAAGGATACAGGGATAAGGGGATATGGAAAATTAATTTAAGATGAAGAGGATACAGGGATAAGATTAGTCTTGTTCCTATATCTAGTCTTCAACACGACATGTTTCTGTTTTATCGCATATGAAGGAGTATAATTTATTGTATTGGTTCCTTTTCTTGATTATTCCTCTATGCACACAAATTTGAAAATCTATTCCTAATACTTGTATCCAGCTTTGAATCACTGTGATACCACACTTGGATTTTATGTTCTCAAGCATTCTCTTTTTCTATTGTACCAACTGCAGATTAGTGATCTTTCACTCGTTGATTACATAGCGGTGTCTGACAAGCATGCCACCTATCTCCCTCATACTGCTGGACGATACTCTGTCAAGAGGTTTAGAAAGGCTCAATGCCCGATTGTTGAGAGGCTTACCAATTCTCTCATGATGCACGGCCGTAACAATGGAAAAAAACTCATGGCCGTCCGCATTATCAAACATGCGATGGAGCTGATTTTTCTGCTTACGGAAACGAACCCTATCCAAGTCATTGTGGATGCTGTCATCAACAGGTGAGAGTTGTTATATTTGCGAGCTGTATATTATCGTAAACCGACTTAGTTAGGCTTACTAAGCGTTCTCATTTCATCTCACTAGATTGAATATTTGTTATAACTACTTTATTTGATAGTTGAAATGCAGTAAGTGGAGTCCTACAATAATTAATATTCAATTACCGGTCATATATCAGATGGGTCCATTGTTTTTTTGGGGCGCGGGTGTGTGTAATATAAACCTTTAATTTGTTTCTGTGTGATGTTAGGCATGCACTAATATCTAATCACATCTACAAAGGATTTCTAACACAAAATTGTTTCTTGCAAGTTTACACCGCTTCTATTTTCTGTGAATATCTAATACTGAATGTGCACCATCAAATTGAATAAACACAACCGTGAGGAAAAAACAAAACCAGGAAGAGCCTATTTCTCTCTTGTTGAATATAAAAACCGTAACTGCTACATAGCAGTTGATGTAACCACTCTCTTTTGGATTCAAGGTGTCGGTTAGATTAATGAAGTTGATACATACTTACCACCTATTAGAGGTTTTTGGATAGAGTGAGGTTGTCATCCCATTGGTTGTAAGATTTAATTTGTTTGTGTCGAATTTTTGTAAGCTTCTTTAAATCATGTTATATGCTATTATAACTTCATATATCTTTTTTAAAACTTGAAAATCAACGAGGCTATTATGTGACATTACATTCAGTAAGATACCCAAAAGTTCAATTTCCGGTGCTATAATAAAAATGCATAATAAAAATTGCTACCATATACTTTTATCATGTAATTTTGTAGCACAATAATATCTAAAATGTTAGTTTACACTATTTAAGTGCAGCCAATTCTAGTAATTGACACGAGGGGATGTATATAGACAGTTTAGTTGGTGTATTAATTGTCAATTTAACCGAGAAGACGACCCTTTACAGTCCAGAATGAAAGAAAAGACTTAATACATCCTACCACAAAAATTTGGGTTATAGGCTTCTTGTTGTTGTTGTTTTCAAACTCAACTAATTCATTGATATTTGATAAGGGCTCTTTCTTTTTCGTAATGTATGTGACTTTCAGTGGTCCAAGGGAGGATGCAACACGAATTGGGTCTGCTGGTGTTGTTAGACGTCAGGCTGTGGATATCTCTCCCTTGAGGCGAGTAAACCAAGCCATTTACCTCCTTACTACAGGTGCGAGGGAGAGTGCTTTCAGAAACGTCAAGACAATTGCTGAGTGCCTCGCTGATGAACTAATCAATGCAGCTAAGGGCTCTTCCAACAGGTGCGCATGTGGATAGTTGCCTTGCAACACCCCCCCAACCCCCCCCCCCCCCAACCACACACACACACAAAATTTTAAATAATAAAATACAGTCTATAATTGCTAGAGTATGTAAAAGTATGCATCTCTTGACCCTTGATCACAACTTTGAGTTATTATTCATTGAGCTATCAGGTTCATGTCCCACTCGATGCACATTAAAAGTAATATAAAAAAATCCTGAATTTATGATTAAAAGTTGGCCAAAGTTTTTACCCCAAAAAATGCGCTCAATGCGGAGGAGAGTGCTTGAATATAAAAATACCCCTATCAAACCTCACCACAGCTTTAGATTTTTGGTGTAAAGGCTTACCCTTAATATGAATTTATTTTTATTTGGCACCGTGATGTATAAAACTTGGTTATTTCAGGTGTGAAAATGTTGAAAGATAGTACTGGCTATCTCCAAGATACCTACATTCTTATTTATTCTCTCTATTTGAGTCTCTGATTTGTTAAAATAAACCATGCGCAGCTATGCGATTAAGAAGAAGGACGAGATTGAACGTGTTGCGAAGGCAAATCGTTGAGCATCGGAGCAGGGGACAGTATTCTTTTGTGTTATAATGTCAACCTTTTTCTTAAGGCTGTTTTCCTCTTAGTTTCTCTATTTGGTGCTTTATTTCAATAAGTTTGTTCAAGTCGCCTAGTGAAACTTGGCATACATTCTGATGCAGGTTTAAACTGTAGTGGTTTTTTAATTGTCCTTTATTGGGTTTGTATTTTCTTGAGATTCTATCTTTGCTTAGCATTCATCCACTATATCGTCCTTTTGTTTGTCGTTGTCCTCGATGATGAGTACCTAGTCGGTAATTTTTATTTTATTTTGTTGAAGCAAATGGAAGCAGTTGGGTCTGAGCTATTACTTATCCCAATTCTTGTCGATCTGCTTCAATGTGCATCAGAGAAAGTTATTTTCCAATATATAAACAGTATTGTTGAAAAAATTATTTTTCATCAGTATGGCAATCGTAAAAGTAATGTAGTGTTAAAGAAACTTGTAGAAAATAGTACATACCCAAAACAACTTCAAAATCTTTCTCCCATCATTTTCAATTAAAATTTTCAACCTAAGTAAGGAGCTTTTGCAATAGTATGAAGAGGTAATAGCCGGGACTTCGGTCCTCTCACTTAAAATAAAATGACTCGTACTGTACAATAACATGGAATGCGTAAAACGATTTATGTCTCCGGAATTTGCAATATTTATGTTGTTCATAATTTGCAAGAGCAGTTATGGACTACATGGTTTCCTGAAAGTCATTTTTGTTCTTGTCAAATATGAAGCTAGAAGAAGGTTAGGTTGCCATCTAACAAAATTTTCATAAGAGTTCTATCAAATTGACAATTTTCTTAGGCGATTATGCCTTCTCCAAACCGTTTTTAGAAAGTTCGTTGAAGCGTTCAATACATCCCAATATCTCTCATAAATCCTTGCTATCCTTGTTTCTATGTACATATATCTTTCTATTTATTTATTTATTTATTAATATATAATTTCTGATACCCTAACGTTTTTCTCTTAAAAAATTGAAAAGTAGATCCTCATATCAAATCTTGGAGTTTTGAAGGACAGAGTATTTATATGGATTTTTTTTTATAATATTAAACCATATTAAAATAATATTATTTAAAACAACCACTTTCAAAATATATTTAAAAAATAGGCTACTTTCTGTCGTGTAGGCGCCACATCAGTGCCGGCGCCAATAGTTTTTTTTAAGGGATGCAGTTTGAAACTGTGCGCATTACAAACGTAAGGACGTAGCGCCCTTCACAAATGTATTGGGTGCATTTTAAACTGCGCCCATTAAAAACAGCAAAATAATATGAATCATTAAGTGCCAATTAATTTTATCAATGGACGCGCTTTGAAAGTGCGTCCATTGATTTTTATTGGACACACTTGTAAATTGCGTCCAATTCACCATTTCATTGTTAGGACTTTGTTTTTTCTAGCACAATTGCAAGCTGCGTCCCAAAAAGAAACATACGCATTTACCGGTATGTGTTTTTTTATGGCGCGGTTTGTAGATATGCCCTAAAAAGCAATATACTTATTCACGAATTTGTGTTTTTTATGGTGCGGTTTGCAGGTGCGTCCAAAAAAGAAACACAATCATTCACGGCTATGTGTTTTTCTAGGACATGGTTGTCAACTGCGTCCTAAAAAAACACATACCCGTGAATGATTGTGTTCCTTATATGAAGAGTTCGATCTTTTCCTCTCTATCTCAAATCTCACTCTATGTGCCGAGCTCTCTCTCATTCTCTCAAATCTCACTGCCGTCACTCTCTCTTTCTCTCTCAGGTCTCAGTCTCACTCTCTCTTAATGTCGGGATCTTCATCTGTAGAATTGCTATCAATCGATGAAATCAAGAGGTGCATCCCTTACACCGTCATGAAATCTGTATACACAAGGATATACTACTCTAGTTACAAAGCCATTCTTTATCGATTACTGGGGGTTATGAACTGACCAATGAAAATCGATCGTGAAATCCTGCGGCTCTTGCACTTAGCCGTATTAGATGCGCTGCCGTCTCCTCCTGAAGAAGTCACCTATAATCACCATGGGGAAACAAATCGTCGTCTTCACTTCCTTCATTCTATGGGTCTTCTTTCTGGTCGCAATATCGAGTAATCCGCAAGCTCTCTCTTTCCCATCTTTATGCACCGTCGGACTTTGAACTATCTCGAACTCACTCGAGATTCCATGGTAGGTGATGAGACCATTGATGCCATTACAGAGTGGATCAATTCTGTTGCTACGGAACTCAGTACTGAAGATGATTTATTTCTGAAATTTTAGCGATGAATTATGGTGTTGTTACTGTTCTTGCTATCTATTTTGTTTGTGACATTTGTGTATATGTTGTGGATGTGTGTATTATGTGTGTGTAATATATTGTGTATGAACATGTGTTTGCATGAGAGAGAATTAACGTTTGAATTAAAATGAATTATAGAGTTTTTTTGTAAAGAATTAATGTTTGAAAATCGGACAACACATCCTTTGTAAATTTTGAATAAAATCATGTACAATGATAGTAAAATAACAGCATCCACAGACGGAGCTAACTCAATGCCAAACAGCGGAGATTCAACGTCCAAACGGCAGAGACACAATCCACGCAATATATATGACGCCTGTTGGGGTAAAAATTTACACCCCAGTTGACTAAGTCAAAACCAAAGTCAACCCCAAGCTAGGTGGGCCCAAGCCCAGGTCAAGCGGGCCCATGCCCAAGTCGAGCCCGCAGCCAGCCTCCCACACGCCAACAACAAAATCATGTAATAAATAATTTTTATGTAATTGTTTATGCATGAATGCAAACAAAATGGGCATAAAGCCAATATTTTGTAAGCCCATGGCTTATGTGCAAAAATGAAATGGCACATGAGCCATGGGATGGCTAAAATGCCATTTTTGTAAAGCCCAAAGGGCTATATGTAAATATGTAAGCCTATAAAAGGCAACATGATGATGAATAAAAGAGACCTTTTTTTCATTCTCTCAAAACCTAAGGTTCTTTGTGTCTCCTGCTCCTTCTCCAAGGTTCTAAACCTTCTCATTTCTTTTGAATTAAATCAAGAGTTTTACTCTTTCTCTTCCAAAATTAAGTAGTTTTCCACCACAAAACCCACAAGGGGGAACTCAGATCTCCCATTAGATCTCAAAAAGGAGTTTTTTTTTTAAAATCTCCTACTTCTTGATCTTCAAGATCCGGCCAAACAACAGGAGGAAGAAGAAGAACCCCCTTCATCAGCTTCAAAACATCATAGGAGTCTAACTCCATACATATATACATAATAAATATTTCCTTTCTGAAGCACAGGTTCTGTTTCTTAGGCTAAAAGCCTCCTTTTCTTGCCGGCGCTCAAGCGCAGAGCGCTCGTGTTCCGATACATGGCGCGCTTGCGCTCCAGCGCTCAGCGCTCGAGCGCAAAGCACCCACGTGCCGACACGTGGCGCGCTTGCGCTCAAGCGCAAGCGCTCGATCGCAAGTCGCCCCCGTGCCGACACGTGGCGCGCTTGCGCTCCAGCGCAAGTCGCCCCGTGCCTACACGTGGTGCGCTTGCGCTCCAGCACAAGCACTCGAGCGCAAGCGCTCGAGCGCAAGTCGCCCCCGTGCCGACACGTGGCGCGCTTGCGCTCAAGCGCCCAGTGCTCGAGCGCAGAGCGCCCACGTGCCGACACGTGGCACTCTAGCGCCTGAGCACACAATACCTAGGCGCACAGCGCGCAAGGCGCTGCCCCACGCATCCTTTGGATGCCTTTGTAGGGTTCCTAGGCACTCTAGTGAGGTCTCACAAGGCATCGATCATGCCAAATTCAAAAATTATGGGTGCCGAGAGACCCGACTACGGATCGTAGACTAGATTTCTAGGCGAAAAACAAATTAGTTAACAACTTAACTAATGGGATGTCGGAAATACAACCTTTGTAGATCCGGTGCTCCACCTCCATAGCTCCGCAACGAAGTCGTCTCCGCTGTCCAAAAAGAATCCGGGCTCTAGAGTCGGCTTCGTCGGAGAATAAGCGAGCTAGGTCGTCGATGTCCATGCCGAAGATGATCTACGTCGAGGCATCGAAAGATCAAGCTCCACCTTCACCAAGTCATGAAAACTTGTGAAGGAAACACACTCTACTACTTGGCAAGAGGTAGAGGATGAAGAAATAGGAAGTTGGTAGACTTTAGAAATGGATTTCTCACTCATATCATCAATCCACCATTGATGTAGTCTAGGTTTTTCTTCTTGAGTTGAAGGAAGAAGAAGAAGAATATATTATGATATGTTAATCCTAAAATGAAAAGAATAATCCATTCTTATCATCATAGAACCATGGTTTAGTGTAGAGAATTAATCATGGTTGAAAGGTATGGTTAGGGTTAAGGATGAGATAAGAATGGTGGACTAAGTCAAAGCTTCATGAAGCTTTAACTAAACAACAAAAGAAGCCACCATTCTTTTCTCTTTTCCATTTAATTTCCAAAAATGAATAAATAGACAAATAAATGAAAAAGAAAACAAAACCCTAATCATAAGTTTAACCATGGTTTAATTCTTTACACTTAACCAAGTAAACATGCATCATCAAACATGATACAATCATTTGCACAAAAAGTATATCATATATACAACTTGTACAACCGAGTGAGAAAATCCATCTTAAGTAAACCGATACTAGTTGATGCAAAGTAATATATCAAATATATAAATATGCATTAAATCATTAAATCAACACTTGATTCAATGATCCGGTCATATCGCATATAACCGACTAGTATCCTATGTATCGGCTTATCGAATCAACGCTTGAATCGATAACCAGGTTATATCGAATATAACCTTTCGATACATTCATCGCGAGAATGGAATACGGTATCACATACATGCATTATTCTCGGTCCCGCACATATCTCATATGCGCTCCTATTTCGTTTCGCTTGAGCCAGGAAACCTCTGTGTAGGACTCTAAAGACTCGTCAATACGCCGGCAGCAGATGATGATCATATCAAACACCCACAAGCCGCAAGCGGTCTGCTAAACGTAACGGCCACCCGGGTATTGAGCGATCAGAAGATCGACGAGCAAGCCCGCTCACACTCCTGTGAATCCAACCAGTAACACTACCGTACAGTCCGGTCTGATCGTCTGATATGTCGCATATCTCGCCTAGGGGTGGTAAATGTCAGACCCCAATAGCTCGATAAGTCGTGTCGATATGAGGTCTATAACACTTCGAGAAACTACTGGTAACACTTACCAGTAAATCTCAGCAACCCTGGCCAGGGATTTCCTATTATAGCCAATCGAACACAGCGCAACATCAACTCCCTATACCGGGAGAGACGAATCCCCTCCTATCGCTCATTGCCTCCATGTGACTCAGGACTGTACCCAAAAACCACCATTTTGCACGCCCTCTTGGACGTGGTAAGATGGAAATCAAAGCACAGTGGGAACCACACAAGACTCTATGACGATCTCGGGTCAACAGACTACTCTGTACCAGTGTCACCAGAGAACTGCCATCTGACGTGAGGTATAATACCATCTGGGAGTTCTCGGCGAGTCCGTCCAGTGTACCCAGTCTCTACTGAGCACCCGTATATCATCTCCGATGTCAAACACCAATGGATATGGGATCATCCATTGCCCATCTGTATGGGTCGAGAAGGTACACGCTAGTCTACTCTGGTATATCGATGCCCCATCTCGATACACCCACGACTAGGGACTTTGAAGGATGTACTTATGGACTACCATGTCCCCACTAGTATGATCCGCATCATAGTCCAGGTAGTCAAGTACACATCCTAAGGGCTTTACCAACATGTAACAGAGAGACAATCAGTGTACACGTTAAGGTAAAGAGCAACCAGATAGCATACTATCATGTCGAGCAAGAAAGTCCTCCCTATATATGTCCCAGCATCCACTACAATATACATCCAATGTACAGTAATGGCCTCTAGGGCATACATATAACCAACAGCCTTTCCCCCCTCTTTTTATGTACATACATATACATATACATATGTATACATATTTGCACACACACACGTGCTCCACGACACTGTCCCTGTTAGAAAAAAATTTCTAACGGGGCGCTGCTAGCCCTCTTATCCCCCAGCCCGCTATCCGGGTAGCGGGACCCCCGGCAAAACTCTGCGTGGCTCCCGATATATCCAAACCCCCCTTTCAAAACACAACACACGTACACTGCACATTGAGTTCGCATGACCATTTTAACCCGTTAATCGGAGGTTCCCTCGCCCCAAAGGCGAGGGGTAATTAACGGCAGCTTAGTCCACGGCTGCCGGAGATTTGGATCCCCACAATCAATAAACCCGGCCTACCCTAGGCAGGGGAAATCTGTAGTATACGCCTGACAAGCGCGCGCGTATTCCCATCTCAATGGGGTGACGAAAAACACCCTACAGATTCTGGCACGCCCGGTGGGACCAATCTCTCCTCCCATATTTCGGGTTAAGCGTTCATGCGAACTCAATCAATATACATATCTATCTTTATACTAAAATAATGCTCTTTCATGCAGGTTTTCAAGCAATCACCTCCAACAATGTCTCCAAGGACAATCTCAGCTCTCAACACGACTCCCGTCTCTTACACGATGAGGATAGACTCTAGGACGGTCCTCCCGGCCAGTCTCGGGCGACAATGGGAGGAGCCGTTGCTACCTTTCGGCTCTATTATGTTCATACCAATTGGCGCCATCCCAGCTCCTCAAGCTCCAGCAACAGACAAACCGGTCTCGAAAGGTAGGAGACCAAATGTGGTGATCTCGAGGACGCCCCAACCCAAATGCAAGTCGGTATCTGAACGACTTTCCTTGGCCCCAGCTGGGGGCAAGGCCATCAACACCGACAAAGCAACAAGGTCTTTCGAGCAAGCTCCGGCGGTGCCCTTGACAACTGCTCGATCGGGTATCTTCTTAAGCATCCCCATCACTCGGCCTATGGCGGCTTCCCGAAGAGCAGAAGCCTGCCAAGCGCTTAAGGAAGAGAAGCTGAGGCAGAAGCGGCTCAGATATAGAGCCAACAAAAGGGCTAGGGCTCTGACCATGTTAAAATTTATGAATTTCCAAAGCCCGGACCGCTCCGCGAAACCAGCTGCCAGTGGTGAAAGAATGGCTGAATGTGTTATCCACACTGTCTACATGGCCGGACATGAAGAAACGAACCCTCCTCTTCTTCACAGCCATGGTGATGATATGGTTGACGCTACCCAGCATCGGCTCGATCTAAATGATGAATAGCCCGCTCAGGCTGATAAGCCAGAGGAGCCCACGGTTCCTACGGAATGGAGCTCAGGCAATAAAGATTACCCGGTTGTCATAGCCGGAACTACAGAACAAGTATTATTCCAATGGCTTCAAAGGCAATTTTAGGACAGGGATGAGAAGATGGCCGAGGTCTATTCCAAAGTCGACGAGCTGGCAAACGTCGTGGCAGATCTCGCGACCCAAGTCGCCCGATTGCAATTACAGCATAATCAAATTTTGGCTCATGAGCCAGGGATTGGTACCCGGGAGCAGCCAACTGATGTCCCTTTAAACCTAAAAGCGGAGCGCCTTCGCGAAAAACGACCACAATCAGCCTCCAGTCCTTCCGATATATACGCCGGGGGGGAATCGCCTCTGAAAGAGAAGCTGGAAAAGGTCTATTCCTTCAAGAGGGAAAAGGTCCATAAGATATTCAGGGACGCCCTAAGAAACGGTCTACAACTGCCAGAATCAAAGAGACCGCAAGAAGAGAATATGACCGATGACCCAAATATTGCCCCTATCACAGGGTGATAGGTCATTCCATTGAGGACTGCTTCGTCTTCAAAGATTGGGTCGAAAGGCAATACAAGACGGGAGAGATAAAACTGTCTAAAGGCGTGTTAGCAAACAGTCAAGCTACGACCACCGATTTCATGCAAATGGAGACCGAAACCTTTCGGGAACCTAACCCTCCCAGACATGTGCAGGGCGAACCAAACATTGATCGGCCTCAGGGATCGACGTCAGTGAGGGCACTTACTCTGATGGAGAGAAGGAAGAAGGTGTACTCCTTTAGGAGGGATGAGGTCCGCGATATATTCGAGGAGGCCCTGAACAATGGCCTGCAACTGCCTATTCCGAAGAGGCCACATGAAATGAATATGACTGGCAATCCCATATACTGCCCATAACATAGAGTGCTGAGTCATACCATTGAAGACTGCTGTGTTTTCAAAGATTGGGCAGAGGACCAATATAAGCTTGGAAAAACCTCTCAATCCTCGGATGTATCGGCAAGCCACAGAGCTAGGTCATCAACACAGCTCCGCCAAGATCAATGTTCAAGGAGCTGAGATAAGCAAAGAGGACCACCACGTCGTTAAACTGGGAAACAACCGACCTCTAAGTCGATAAACTGGGAATGTAAAAAAAATGTAAAAAAAAATGTGTAAATAAAAGAAAAATAAAGAAAAGCCGAAATGATAGGGCAACTCGCAATAAAAATCAGCGAGTAAAAATAAAAATGAAATAAAGCCGAAATGATTGGGCAACCGCGAATAAAAGCCAAAATGATAGGGCAATCGCGACCTTCACGATAAGAAAAGCTGAATTGATAGAGCAATCGCGGTAAAATAAATATAAAAAAAAAAAACAAAAAAAACAAGGGCGGATGATGAGTTGCTCCTGGCATTATTCCAGTGCAGCAATGCAGACGCCAAACAAAAATCCAATTTCCCAAAATTCTTTCGGCCCTACGGCTAGTCCCCAAATTGACTGCCATATACAATTCACGGGCTCAAATAATTCTCATCACCCTCATGCCCCACCGTAATCACCAGTTATGCAGCTGGTCTCCGCCTTTGGAATTATGCTCCATTGAGAAGACCCACTCATGTGTCCTCACGATACATGAGGAGAACAGACCTTTGTGGGATCTTTACGACTCACGAAGGAAAAAAACACTTAGGAGTCCTCACGACTCCTAAGGAGAAAACACACCTGCGAGATCCTCACGACTCGTAAGGAGAAATTGCTTTTATGGGACCCTCACGGCCCACAAAATTGAAAAGTCATAGGTGGTAGGGGTCTAAACCTGTCTCCTAAGCCATCGCTCCCCAACCCCCAAGTGGCGAATGATGAGTCGCTCCTGGTACCATATTCCAGTGTAGCGATGCAGACGCCAACCAAATTCCAAATCGCATACCCCAACGGCGAATGATGAGTCGCTCCTGGTACCATATTCCAGTGCAGCGATGCAGACGCCAACAAAGTCCTGAAATTTTGCCGGCCCTACGGTCTGGATTATACATCCTGCAAAACCGTATACAATCCACGGGCGTAAAACAATCCCGATCTCTCCAAAAAAAAAGGAAAAAAAATAAGAACGGTATGTCCACAAGCAAAACGGGCACGGATGAAAACCCGAAAGGGCTCCGTGAGTAAAAACAGCAGGACTGCCGGCGAGTTTGTGAAAACCCGAAAGGGCGCAAACTCGTAAAAAAAAAGAGATGAAATGCACTCGCAAAGTCCTCTCGACTTTGTGAGGAGAAAATTCCCGCGTGAGATCCTTATGATTCACAAAGGAGCAACACACTTGGGGGTCCTCACAACTCCTAAGGAGAAAACACACCTACGGGATCCTTACGACCCGTAGGGAGAAAATGCTTTGTGAGACCCTTACGGCTCACAAAATGGAAAAGCCTTAGGTGACAGGGATCTAAACCTGTCTCCTAAGCCACCAATTCCCAAATCCTCTCGGGACACATGATGAGTTGCTCCTGGCATTATTCCAGTGCAGCAATGCAGATGCCAAACAAACCAAATCCAAATCCTCCCGGGGCAAATGATAAGTTGCTCCTGGCATTATTCCAGTGCAGCAATGCAGATGCCAAACAAACCAAATCCAAATCCTTCCGGGGCAAATGATGAGTTGCTCCTGGTATTATTCCAGTGCAGCAATGCAGATGCCAAACAAACCAAATCCAAATCCTCCCACGGCAAATGATGAGTTGCTCCTGGCATTATTCCAGTGCAGCAATGCAGATGCCAAACAAACCAAATCCAAATTCTCCCGGGGCAAATGATGAGTTGCTCCTGGCATTATTCCAGTGCAGCAATGCAGATGCTAAACAAAAACCAATTCCCAAATCCTCCCGGGGCAAATGATGAGTTGCTCCTGGCATTATTCCAGTGCAGCAATGCAAATGCCAAACAAAATCCAAATCCAAATCCTCTCATGGCAGACGATGATTCGCTCCTGGTACCATATTCCAGTACAGTGATGCTGATGTCAACTCAAGTCAAACAAATCAAACCAACCAATTCCAACATCGACCTTTGCGTCAAACAACGACACTCCGCCTCGGGGAAACGTCAAGCAGACACTCCGTGCCAGGGCACATCGATAGCAGACACTCCGCCTCGGGGAAACGTCGACCAGCGACACTCCGTGCCGGGGGCACGTCTACCAAATCGCTTCGTAACAGAGCGTCGACCGTCTATGTCGCAAAAAGGGCAGTGCAGGCTCCCGCAAATTGGGAACCCAAATCGCTCAGGATCAGAGCGTCGACCGTCTATGTCGGAAAAAGGGCAGTGCAGGCTCCCGCAAATTGGGAACCCAAATCGCTTCGTAACAGAGCGTCAACCGTCTATGTCGCAAAAAGGGCAGTGCAGGCTCCCGCAAATTGGGAACCCAAATCGCTTCGTAACAAACAGTCGACCGTCTATGTCGCAAAAAGGGCAGTGTAGGCTCCCGCAAATTAGGAACCCAAATCGCTCCGGATCAGAGCGTCGACCGTCTATGTCGCAAAAAGGGCAGTGTAGGCTCCCGCAAATTAGGAACCCAAATCGCTTCATAACAGAGCGTCGACCGTCTATGTCGCAAAAAGGGCAGTGCAGGCTCCCGCAAATTGGGAAGCCAAATCGCTCCGGATCAGAGCGTCGACCGTCTATGTCGCAAAAAGGGCAGTGCAGGCTCCCGCAAATTGGGAACCCAAATCGCTTCGTAACAGAGCGTCGACCGTCTATGTCGCAAAAAGGGTAGTGCAGGCTCCCGCAAATTGGGAACCCAAATCGCTTCGTAACAGAGCGTCGACCGTCTATGTCGCAAAAAGGGCAGTGCAGGCTCCCGCAAATTGGGAACCCAAATCGCTCCGGATCAGAGCGTCGACCGTCTATGTCGCAAAAAGGGCAGTGCAGGCTCCCTCAAATTGGGAACCCAAATCGCTTCATAACAGAGCGTCGACCGTCTATATCGCAAAAAGGGCAGTGCAGGCTCCCGCAAATTGGGAACCCAAATCGCTTCGTAACAGAGCGTCGATCGTCTATGTCGCAAAAATGGCAGTGCAGGCTCCCGCAAATTGGGAACCCAAATCGCTTCGTAACATAGCGTCGACCGTCTATGTCGCAAAAAGGGCAGTGCAGGCTCCCGCAAATTAGGAACCCAAATCGCTCCGGATCAGAGCGTCGATCGTCTATGTCACAAAAAGGGCAGTGCAGGCTCCCGCAAATTGGGAACCCAAATCGCTTCGTAACATAGCGTCGACCGTCTATGTCGCAAAAAGGGCAGTGCAGGCTCCCGCAAATTGGGAACCCAAATCGCTCTGGATCAGAGCGTCGACCGTCTATGTCGCAAAAAGGGCAGTGCAGGCTCCCCAAAATCGGGAACCAAATCACTCCGGATCAGGGAAATGTCTACCACGGACACTCCGTCTCGGAGACGCGTCAAGCGTCGACCGTCTATGTCGCAAAAAGGGTAGTGCAGGCTCCCGCAAATTGGGAACCCAAATTGCTTCGTAACAGAGCGTCGACCGTCTATGTCGCAAAAAGGACAGTGCAGGCTCCCGCAAATTGGGAACCCAAATCGCTTCGTAACATAGCGTCGACCGTCTATGTCGCAAAAAGGGCAGTGCAGGCTCTCGCAAATTGGGAACCCAAATCGCTCTGGATCAGAGCGTCGACCGTCTATGTCGCAAAAAGGGCAGTGCAGGCCCCCACAAATCGGGAACCAAATCACTCCGGGTCAGGGAAACGTCTACCATGGACACTCCGTCTCGGAGACGCGTCAAGCGTCGACCGTCTATGTCGCAAAATGGGCAGTGCAGGCTCCCCACAAATCGGGAACCAAATCACTCCGGGTCAGGGAAACGTCTACCACGGACACTCCGTCTCGGAGACGCGTCAAGCGTCGACCGTCCACGTCGCAAAAATGACAGTACATGCTTCCTACAAAGCAGGAACCGGATCGCTCCGGGCCAGGGAAATGTCTACCATGGACACTCCGTCTCGGAGATGCGTCAAGCGCCGATCGTCCACGTCGTAAAAAGGGCAGTGCATCCCAAAAAATGGGAACCAAAGCAAGTCGCCTCCACGCAAAAGAAGATTCATCAATTTCATGCACACGACCCACATATGCTGTGTGCATTTATTGATGGGGGGCAATTTGTTGGGGTAAAAATTTACACCCCGGTTGACCAAGTCAAAATCAAAGTCAACCCCAAGCTAGGTGGGCCCAAGCCCAGGTCAAGCGGGCCCATGCCCAAGTCGAGCCCGCAGCCAGCCTCCCACACGCCAACAACAAAATCATGTAATAAATAATTTTTATGTAATTGTTTATGCATGAATGTAAACAAAATGGGCATAAAGCCAATATTTTGTAAGCCCATGGCTTATGTGCAAAAATGAAATGGCACATGAGCCATGGGATGGCTAAAATGCCATTTTTGTAAAGCCCAAGGGGCTATATGTAAATATGTAAGCCTATAAAAGGCAACATGATGATGAATAAAAGAGACCTTTTTTTCATTCTCTCAAAACCTAAGGTTTTTTGTGCCTCCTGCTCCTTCTCCAAGGTTCTAAACCTTCTCATTTCTTTTGAATTAAATCAAGAGTTTTACTCTTTCTCTTCCAAAATTAAGTAGTTTTCCACCACAAAACCCACAAGGGGGAACTCAGATCTCCCATCAGATCTCAAAAAGGAGTTTTTTTTTAAAAATCTCCTACTTCTTGATCTTCAAGATCCGGCCAAACAACAGGAGGAAGAAGAAGAACCCTCTTCATCAGCTTCAAAACATCATAGGAGTCTAACTCCATACATATATACATAATAAATATTTCCTTTCTGAAGCACAGGTTCTGTTTCTTAGGCTAAAAGCCTCCTTTTCTCGCCGGCGCTCAAGCGCAGAGCGCTCGTGTGCCGACACGTAGCGCGCTTGCGCTCCAGCGCTCAGCGCTCGAGCGCAGAGCGCCCACGTGCCGACACGTGGCGCGCTTGCGCTCGAGCGCAAGCGCAAGCGCTCGAGCGCCCCCGTGCCGACACGTGGCGCGCTTGCGCTCAAGCGCAAGCGCAAGTCACCCCGGTGCCGACACGTGGCGCGCTTGCGCTCAAGCGCAAAGCGCCCACGTGCCGACACGTGGCGCGCTTGCGCTCAAGCGCCCAGCGCTCAAGCGCAGAGCGCCCACGTGCCGACACGTGGCACTCTAGCGCCTGAGCACACAATACCTAGGCGCACAGCGTCCAAGGCGCTGCCTCACGCATCCTTTGGATGCCTTTCCCCCCTCTTTTTATGTACATACATATACATATGTATACATATTTGCACACACACACGTGCTCCACGACACTGTCCCTGTTAGAAAAAAATTTCTAACGGGGCGCTGCCCCGCACCCCACAAGGTAGCTGCTAGCCCCCTTGACCCCCAGCCCGCTATCCGGGTAGCGGGAACCCCGTTAAAACTCTGCGTGGCTCCCGATATATCCAAACCCCCCTTTCAAAACACAACACACGTACACTGCACATTGAGTTCGCATGACCATTTTAACCCGTTAATCGGAGGTTCCCCCACCCTAAAGGCGAGGGGTAATTAACGGCAGCTTAGTCCGCGGCTGCCGGAGATTTGGATCCCCACAATCAATAAACCCGGCCTACCCTAGGCAGGGGGAATCTATAGTATACGCCTGACAAGCGCGCGCGTATTCCCATCTCAATGGGGTGACGAAAAACACCCTACAACGCCCAAACGGTGAAGATCAATAAACTGAAAACAATAAACACTGTAAAATAAATAAAGCTAAGCCGACTCCACACGAGTTCGGCTACAAAACAATACAACACAATATTTCGTGTAATCCAACAGAGTCGTCATAACATCCCTGGTGTCCTCTTCTTCGATACAGGATATCGAGCCTGTGACGATCCGGGTTTGTCGGCGGTAGGTGGCTGAGACGGCTCCGGCTGTGATGGTCCATACTCGTACTCATCGGGATGCTGAGACGGCTCCAGCTATGCCCGTCTAAGTCTTATTCGTGCATATATGACAGGAATGGCTGGTGCGGACACAGGCGGCGGCGGCACGGGTGGTGCAGGAATGGCTGGTGCGGACACAGGCGGCGGCGACACGGGTGGTGCAGGAATGGCTGGTGCGGACACAGGCGGCGGCGGCACGGGTGGTGCAGGAATGGCTGGTGCAAGCATGGATGGTGGAGGCATGGGTGGTGCAGGAATGTCCGGTGCAGGCACGGGTGGTGCAGGCTGTTGGATATGTATGCCCCAGAGGCCTGTATTGTATAGGATGCTAGGGATATGTATGTACAGGACAATCTTGCTCAGCTGTATATAGTATATTATTTGAGTTGTCTTTATCTTGATATGTGTATTTCTTTCTATTGATGCTTTATATTACTTGCACATATTGATAAAGACTCGATACAGTAGTATACTATTATGGTTTGACTTTATATTAACATGTGCATATGTTATACTCGATAAAACATATGGCGGTTACATGTTGATAAATTCCATAGGATTTTGCTTGACTACCAGCGTTATGATGGCGATCATACTTGTAGGAGCTGGGTAGTCCATAAGCACATCCTTAAAGGTCCCAAGTCGCAGGAGTATCGAGATTGGTCATCGATACTCCAGAATAGACTTGTGTATACGTTTCTATACGCCGAAGAAGGGCGGTGGTTGGTCCCACAACCATTGGCGTGATCACCTAAAATTGTATACTGGTGCCCACTGGGGGTGAATACACTGGACGGACTCGCCAACAACCTCTGGATGGCATTATACCTATCGTCAGATAGCGGTTCTCAGGTGACATGAGTACAGGTTAGTCTTAGGACCTGAGGTCATCATTTGTCTCGTGTGAGTTCCCACTGTGCTTTGATCACTACCCTACCACGGCTCTACTGAGTCGTGCTAACAGGTTATGGTTGGTGCAGTCCTGAGCCACATGGAAGTAATGAGTGATTGTCGGGGATTCTTCTCTCCCGGTATTGGGAGTCAATATCGCACTGTGTACGCTTGGTTAGAACCATAAGACCTTGGCTAAGGCAGTTGAGAACTACTGATCGTTAGATCAGTAGTTTCTCGGATTGGTCCTGAGCCAAATCGACACGACTTATCGGGTCAGTAGGGGTTTGACATTTACCACCCCCTAGACCCAGTATCTTAGGCGAAAAGACCGGACTGTACGGAGATTGTCACGAATAGGCTCAGTAGAGGTCCGGATGAGCTTACTCGTCGGCCTTCTTTTCGACAGGTACCTGAGTAGCCGTTACGTACAGCTAGTGCCGCTGACGTGCTTTTGGTTAAACCCACTGTAGCACTGTTATACTATTTATTTGGGTTTTTGAAATCTTGCAGCAAAATTCTTTGTTATTGTTGTTTTTGGGTTGCGGATAGTGCAATTAGCAGCCGTGGTTATTATCCGACCCGACCCGCATGTTTGAAACCCATTATGATCCAAGATTATATCAAATATTTGCTAGTACAGAGCATCCATGCAAATCTAGATTTTATATACATATATAATATATTTTAGAATCTAAATATCTTTTTAAAATACAAAATAAAACCAAATAATATATTTTCTTATGTAGCCTTATGTCCTAATTGTTAAACAGACTAGTATTTGATCGCTGCGTATATTTACGTAGATCCGTATTTGGGGGTATATGTTTTTATTTACCGGATATCGCATTATGGTTTAAATTCTTACGCATATTTTTCATATTGAAAAACTAGATTTTTGAAAAGACACGGGTAATATTTGGAGTAATCTCGTATTATCGATAAAATCCCACAATATATATAATATATTTATAACCAATAATATATATGAAAAATGTTATATATAATATATAATATATTAATTAACTTTAATAAATAATCTCTTTCTCTAGTTTCTCTCTTTAATACACACACACACACACACACACTATAATATATAATTAAAAACCCAAACACCCTCTCTCTTTCCCTCCCACGTTTCTTCTTCTCCCTGTCGCCCTCGCGAACCCTAACCCACACTCGTCGCCGTCCCCTCACCATCATTGTTCCCCCTCTCGTCGCCGTCCCCTCACCATCATTGTTCCCCCTCTCGTCGCCGCCTCCTCTTCCCCACCTCCATCACCTCCACTTCCTCCTCCTATCCCCGACGACCCAAGCTCCTAACCCAACCTTCCCGACGTTAAAAACCCAACATCCCTCGCCGGCAGCCCCTCGTCACCGGGAACCCATCACCACCGACCATCCCGTTACTTCCTCTCGTCTCCCAACAACCCCAGACCACCACCACACCTCGTCTTCTGCTTCTGCACATCCCCAAGCACACCAAACTCATGGCCACACCCACCTCGCCGTCGAGGACTTCGCCTCGTCACCGTCACCTCGTCACCACCATCTCCTCTGCCATCGCCAAATCCCCAGAACCCGGTAAATCAGCAACAATCTTCTTCTTCTTCTTTCTTTTCCTTCTCTTTTCTTGATCCCCGATCGTCTCGCCGGAGTTGCGCACATCGCCGACGATCTTGACGACCCAGCCACCGTCGTCATCTAGCCCAGTCACCACGTCACGCAGCTGCTCAGCCAGGTCCAGTCTTGCGCACGTAAGTTTGCGTCGTGACTTCATTTCGACGTCGGAATGCGACATTCGTATCTCGATGTGAGATCCGATCAAGCAAGTTCTAAACTCGCAACATACTATTTTGATTATATCGATATTTATATGCTCGACTATAGTGCATACGTTTTAGTATTCAGCGAGTAGTGGCGATTTACAGTTTTACAGTATCCGTCTGTATCCATACTGATAATAGATTATCTAGTTGCATGCCGGAACATCACGATATTATCATACTACTCTGTCATTTCAATATGATTATCTAGATTGCATCATACATGGTAATGGACGTATAACGGTTATTACAGATAATACTTATGTATCCTGGCATTAGTTGTGTTTCGATATTGATTACAGTTTACATTGGTATCTATTTTGGTTAATATACAGTACATAGCATGTTTACGACACATTACCATACTTGTTACTTGGATCTTATTGTTAATGCCAACAATCCCGATTGTTGTCCTGACGGATGTAACTTGTTGTTTACATAGACAAGACCTGTACCTGCTTGATCCTGCATTGGCATCAGATTTATATCGTTAATACCTGACTTGAACACAGAACCCTAGGGGAAAATGGGAAATCAAGAATGTAACCGAAACGTAACTCAAGAGGATATTATTATTGCTTACCATGATTCCGGTTGTGAACAGAATAATCATTGTTTGCTGTGATTCCGGACGTGAACGGAATAATCATTGTTTGCCGTGATTCCGGGCGTGACAGAATAATCATTATGCCGTGGTCCCGTGGGGGGTTGAACGGGATATATACCGTTGAGTTACGATGATAATTACATTAATTGATTTCAAAGACTTCAAGAATAGATAACCTAGAAGCACAGATTTTAGGATACACATCACATACATATAGCTCACTATTTATACTTGTGTTTATCATTTATATTTTTGTTTAATAATAGCATCGTATCCTGGTTATCACTGTTATTTTGGTATTTATGACGCACTGATATCTGGGTTTTGCATGGCCCAGTTCCTCTACCTTTATCGCAGGTAGATCATGAGTACTTTAGCAATCAAGCCGAACAATGAGGAGCTAGCTATTTAGTTTAGAGACTCTTAATTTATTTATTTCAGTAGTTTTATTTCTTTTGATGTGAGCCCATGTTGGGACGAGATTCAGATGCTATTGTTTATTGAATCTTGATTCGTTTCCGCTATATGCATTTCTTGATTTTATTTATTGTGGCAGATGGACATGTGTTAGCTAGAGTTTATTTTACTGTTCTTGATATCCGATTGACAGCCGTAATGTGACTGTGGATGGATGATTCCTAACCACAGATAGCATGGTTGGCTCTGTCACGTACCGTGTTTATGTATTTTGGGAAGCGGGGCGTGATAGGGTTTGTTTGGTATCAGAGCCATAGGTTTCAGGGTTAGTCGGGTTTGGTTCTTTTGTACTTGGGTATCGAACCTAATACATTAACCAGGAAACCCGGAATTAGGAACATGTCCTACCACATTACTATCTTGCCAGTCTTGAATCTATAACTATCTTGTATATTGTATCCTTTTTACCGTTACTATTTCCCTTCAGTGTCTTGGCTTCAGAATCGTGGCGGTTAGAGATTTGTGGTCATACTAGAGGCGTGTAGATAGCGCCGCATTACTTGGAGCTGTACGTAGTATGCTTGAAAATCAGAAGCGTCAAACTGAGCTGAATCAGTGACAGGCCAAAGCTTTCCAGGAGGGTCTACGAACGGTCCAGCAGTCCGTAGTTGCAGCAGCACCCAGGACAACGCATCGTGAGGGCACCGTGGCGGACTTTAGAAAGCTCGATCCATCCACATTTAAAGGATTGGAGGAGGTATTGCCACCAGAGCAGTGACTAGTTGATACAGAGAACCTGCTCGTCACCGCGCAGATTCCAGATGAGAAAAAGGGTGGATGTAGTACGCATCCAATTGGTTGATTATGCTCGCGAGTGGTGGCTCATAGAGGAGACCCGTCCGACCAAACCGATCAGTTGAGCAACCTTTTCGTGAAGTATCTTGGAGAAGTTCTTTCCGCAGTCTGCTCAGGAGGAAATGGAAGAGAAATTCATTAGCTTAAAGCAGAATAGCGGATCCGTCGATGCACACATGGCTGAGTAGACCCGGCTTAGTCGATTTGCGGGGCCCTTGGTTGCCAATAAGGCAGATAGGGCATGGAGGTTTATGCGTAGCTTGGATGTGGAGATTCAGAGACACATTATATCTCTGGGATTGACCACCTTCTCCCAAGTTCTTAAAGCAGCTAGAGAACAACAGAGTTTATCAGTGAAATCAAAGAGTACTCAACCGCAAGCTGTTATGGTGTGGAAGCCGGGGTTTACGCCAAACAGAACTCCTATACGTAGAGGCATTCCGATAAATAAACATGGGACAATACCTATGAAAAGGACCTTTGTTTCAACGCAGAAGAAGGATGTGATTTGTGATTACTGCCAACGACTGGTTCATTTCCATAGGGAGTGCCGGATGAGGCTGGGGCAGTGTCTGGTTTGCGGAGATACTGATCATCGAATGCATACTTGTCCATCGAAAGTTCAGTTGAAGGGTGATGCTCCGAGAGCAAAGCAGAAGCAGATTACTCAGGGGCCTAACTAAGCACGGGCCTTTACCTTGACGGTCGAAGAGGCCAAAGCTTCAGACGATATCGTTTCAGGTATCCAACTCGTTTATAATTTTCCTGCATTGGCATTATTCGATTTGTTGGTTGTATGTATGCCCTAGAGGCCATTATTGTACATGAGATGTATATTACAGTGGATGCTGAGACATATATAGGGAGGACTTTCTTACTCGACATGATAGTACGCTATCTGGTTGCTCTTTATCTTAACATGTACACTTATTGTCTCTCTGTTACATGTTGATAAAGCCCTTAGGATGTGTACTCGACTTCCATGATTATGATGCAGATCATACTAATGGGTCCTGGGAAGTCCATGAGTATTCAATGTTCCTAGTCGTGGGAATATCGAGACGGGGCATCGATATTCCAGAGTAGACTGGCGTATATCTTCTCGACCCATGCGCTGTGCGATGGATGATCCCATATCCATTGGTATTTGACATCAGAGATGGTATGTGGGTGCTCAGTGGAGACTGGGTACACTGAATGGACTCGCCGAGAACTCCCAGATGGTATTATACCTCACGTCAGATGGCAGTTCTCTGGTGACACTGGTACAACTTAGTCTGTTGATCCGAGATCGTCATAGAGTTTTGTGTGTCTCCCACTGTGCTTTGATTTCCACCCTACCACGGCTCTACTGAGTCGTGCAAACATGTGGTTTTTGGGTACAGTCTCGAGTCACATGGAGGCAATGAGTGATAGGAGGGGATTCGTCTCTTCCGGTATTGGGGGTTGATGTTGCGCTATGCTCGACAGGCCATAACTGGAAATCCCTGGCCAGGGTTGAAGTGATTTACTGGTAACTGTTATCAATAGTTTCACGCTCGTTATGGACCTTACATCGGCATGAATTATCAAGCTACCAGGGTCTGACGTTTATCACCCCTAGGCGAGATATGCGACATATCAGACGAACAGACCGGACTGTGCGGTAAGTGTAACTGATTGGATTCGCAGAAGTGTGAGCAGGCTTGCTCGTTGATCTTCTGATCGCTCAATACCCGGGTGGCCGTTACGTTTAGCAGTCCGCTTGCGGCTTGTGGGTGACTGATATGATCACTACCTACTGCCGGCGTATTGACGAGTCTTTAGAGTTCTACACAGAGGTTTCCTGGCTCAAGCGAAACGAAATAGGAGCGCATATGAGATATATGCGGGACCGAGAATAATACCAGTATGTGATACTGTATTCTATTCTCGCGATTTGTATCATCGGTCGGTTATATGCGATATAGCCGGGTTACCGAATCAAGTGTTGATTCGATATTTTGATACACTAGATATTAGTTGGTTATATACGATATGACCGAATCATTAAATCAAGTGTTGATTTAATATATAATTATATATTTGATATATTACTTTACATTAACTAGTATTGGTTCACTTAAGATAACTTTTTCCCACTTGATGTGCATAATGTATATATATGATATATATTAGTGTACATGATTGTATCATGCTTGATGGTACATGCAAACTTGGGTGTGTGTATGAATTACACCATATTTAGGTTAATGGTAAAGGTTTATATTTATTTTGTAATTCAAAATTAGTAAGAACTTTGTCATGCTTGAAGCTTCATGAAGCTTTAAGCATTCTTTGACCAAGTCTACTAACTTTGTCTCACTTAAGATATTTATTAACCAAACCATTAACTTGAACCATGGTTTAGTCTCTACAAAGGTTAGTGGACAAAACTAACTCACCCATGGTTGCATTATGATAATTATCTTCACTTGTTTTTCTTTTCTCATTATTCATTATTCTTTCTTCTTCTTCTTCTTCATCAAGAAGAAAACCTTGCTAGAAATTTTCTAAGTGAAGAAATAAAGTGAGAAATCAAAATCTAAAATGAAGCCATTTCTTATTTCATCATCCTCTACTACTTGCCATTTAGTTTAGGGTGTTCTCTTCACAAATTTCTTGACCTAGTGAAGATCGAGCTTGAGTTTGAGTCACCTCGACATAGATCATCTTCGGCCTCGAAGTCAACGAGCTAGCTTGTTCATTTCTCCGGGAAAATCCTTTCTAGAGTTCGGGATTACGATGATCGCAGTGAAGGGACGTCAACACGGAGCTTTAGAAGTGAAGGACCGGATCTACAAAGGTTGTATTTTCATTCACTTCTCTTTGTAATGTTAGATTACAAGTTTTGTTACCCTAGTTTTCTAGTGTGATCTTGAGGTTGATTGCTTAGCACCCCCTTTAATTTTTGTTGTGGCATGTGTGATGCTTGCAAACCCTAGGCTTGGTGCTGAGGAATCCCAACACGATTCAGGTGCATCCCATTGCTTCATGTCTTCCAAGTTTATCAGTGCACACTCTATTCCACACACGGCCCTGTTTAGTTGCTGGGACATACACACTGGAAATGGGAGAATCATATCTAGTAGTGAGTGCAAGGATTGCTCGATCGTTATTTGCGGATGGGAGTTATTCGCGGATTTCTTAGTGATTGATACTGGCAGCTATGACGTGTCTTGGGAATGGATTTTCTTAGAATTTCCACGCTCACATTTATTGTAGGGCAAAGAAAACAATTTTCCAGATTTCCAGACATCCGGAATTCATATTTTTAGAAGGTAGCAGATCTGTCGGACCAGTCGAATTTAGGGCTAGGCCGACTAATGCCGTTCTTTCGTCGATGGAAGTAAACAAGGAGAAAGCGCCGGCAGTAGTTCGATAATTTATGGATGTGTTCGAGGATATCTCAGGTTTACCGCTAAAACGAGATATGGAGTTTGCAATCGATCTTATTTCTGGAGCAACGCCGATTTCAAAGGCTTATTATCCAATGGTGCCGGTGGAACTAAAAGAGGTAAAGAAATAAGTTACCAAATTACTAGAGAAGGGTTGGATTCACAGCATCAGTTCACCCTGGGGAGCTCCAGTTCTTCTAGTCAAGAAGAAGGATGGCACACGACGGATGTGCATTGACTATCGGGAATTAAATCGGGTGACAATTAAGAACAAGTACCCAATCTCTCGCGTCGGCGAATTATTCGATCAACTTAGTGGCGTGAGGGTATTCTCGAAATTAGATTCGTGATCTGAGTATCATAAAGTTCGGGTGAAATCAGAAGATATATGCAAGACAGCGTTCCAAACTCGATATGGGCATTACAGGTACTTAGTGATGCCATTTGGAGTTACCAACGCACCGGCAATATTTATGGACTTGATGAACCAAATCTTTTCACCGCACTTGGATCAGTTCGTAGTGGTGTTCATTGATGACATTCTGGTCTATTCGAGGATCAAAGAAGAGCATGAAGAACATTTGAGGATCGCACTGCAAATATTGAGACAAGAAAGGTTATATGCTAAGATGAGAAAGTGCGAGTTTTGGCTCGAAGAAGTGAAGTTCTTGGGTCATTTGTATCCGGAGATGGAATTGCAGTTGACCCCGAAAAGATTGCAGCTATTCACGATTGGCCGATTCTAAAGAGTGTGAGGGAGATCAGAAGTTTCCTTGGGCTTGCTGGATATTATAGAAGGTTTGTGGAGAACTTCGCTCGAATAGCAGAACCATTGAACAAGCTAACATGAAAGGAGGTACCGTTTGTATGGACCGAGAAATGTGCGTCAGCTTTTGAAGCGTTGAAACAAAGATTGATCACCGCTCCTATTCTGACAGTGCCAGATGGTTCCGGAGGGCTAATTATTCACAACGACGCATCTGGGAAAGACTTGGGATGTGTTCTAATGCAGCATGGGAAGGTTATAGCTTATGCGTCAAGACAATTGAAGATTCATGAGAAGAACTACCCAACTCATGATCCGGAATTAACAGCAGTGATTTTCACTCTGAAGATTTGGAGACACTACTTATTGGGCGAAAGGGTAGAAGTATTTACTGATCACAAAAGCATAAAATATGTGTTTACCCAGAAAGAGCTGAGGCAGCGTAGATCGTTAGAGCTAAGGGCTGACTATGATCTTGACCTAAAATACCATCCGGGAAAAGTTAATGTAGTGCCGGATGCTCTAATCGGTTGCCAGAGATACAGATGTTGACTGCACAAAAAGAGATTATAGTTAATCTTTAGAGGTTCGAGTTGGAGATTGTACTACCGAATTTTTCGGGACGGTTGATGCAGTTGCAAGTACAGTCATCCTTGGTCGATAACATTATAGCACCACAGTCGCACGATCCAAGATTTCAAAAGTTTCGAGAACAAGTAGAAGCGGGACTTCGAACGGATATGTTAATTCATGAAGATGGTTCGTTATGATATGGTAGTCATTTGTGCATGCCTAAAAGAGATGTTCGTGAAGAAGTCATGAAGGAGGCTCATAGTTTCGCATGTTCCGTACATCCGAGAGGCACAAAGATGTACAGAGATCTGCGACAACATTTCTGGTGGGAAGGCATGAAAAAGGGAGATTGCTCGCTACGTATCGAAGTGCTTGGTGTGTCAGCAAGTTAAGGCTAAACATCAAAGGGTAGCTGGTTTATTGCAACCACTTCCGATTCCTCAATGGAAGTGGGAACATATAACTATGGATTTCATGGAAGTTTTACCACGGAGTCCAAAGGACAATAATGCAGCTTGGGTGATTATTGATTGATTGACCAAGGCAGCTCATTTTATACCGTTTCGAGTTGGTCAGTCGACGGAGGCTTTGGCAGAGCGGTACATGCATGAGATTGTGAGATTGCATGGGGTAGCTGTGAGCATCGTTTCCGATCATGATACTCGATTTCTATCAAACGTTTGGAGGAGTTTACAAGAAAGTTTGGGAACTCACTTGAAGTTTAGCACATCCTATCATCCTCAGACAGATGGCCAGTCTGAAAGAATGATCCAAATTCTTGAAGATATGTTGAGGGCATGCATGTTAGACTTTAAGGGTTCATGGGAGGATCATTTGCACCTAGTGGAGTTTTCGAACAATAACAGTTTTCAGGCGACTATACAGATGCTCCATTCGAAACATTATACGGTCGTAAGTGTCGCTGGCCTATCTGTTGGGACGATATTGAAGAAAGAAGGTTATTAGGACTGGATCTTATTGTGCAAACGATGGAGAAAGTTAACGTGATCTGAAATCATATGAAGGTGGCATAAGATCGGTAAGAAAAGTTGGGCTGATACTGGACGAAGACCTCTGGAGTTCGCAGTTGGTGATCTTGTATTCTTGAAGATATCACCGACCAGAGGAGTGATCCGATTTGGTAGTCGAGACAAGTTTAGTCCTCGATTCGTGGGGCCTTTCGGTATTATCGAGCGTGTTGGAGAGATAGCTTATCGATTGGTTTTATCACCATTCTTGGCGGGAGTTCATGACGTGTTTCAAGTATCTCAACTCCGCAAGTATGTTCGAGATGAGACGCACGTCCTAAATCACTCAGAACTGACAATAAGAGAGGATTTAACATATGAAGAGCGACCAATGGAGATTGTGGATCATCGAGAAAAAGTCCTCAAGAATAAAGTTATTCCTCTAGTACTCGTTTCAAAGGGGAATTGTTTGCGCGGAGAATCTACTTGGGAACGTGAAGACGAGATCCGACAGAAGTTTCTACACCTATTTTCTTAAATCCGTGTTTTCTTGTTTTTCTTGTTCCGGGAATTTTGAGGACGAAATTCTTTTGTAGTTGGGTATAATGTAACACCCTAGCACTGTTATACTATTTATTTTGGCTATTTTAAATCTTGCAGCAAAATTCTTTGTTATTGTTGCTTTTGGGTTGCGGATAGTGCAATTAGCAGCTGTGATTATTATCCGACCTGACCCGCATGTTTGAAACCCATCACGGTTCAAGATTATATTAAATATTTGCTAGTACAGAGAATCCATGCAAATCTAGATTTTATATACATATATAATATATTTTAGAATCTAAATATTTTTTTAAAATACAATATAAAACCAAATAATATATTTTCTTATGTAGCCTTGCATGTCATAGTACCCCATATCATATGGTTGCACCCATATATCATGATTCATGTCCAAATTGTTAAACAGACTAGTATTTGATCGCTACATATATTTATGTAGATCCGTATTTGGGGGTATATGTTTTTATTTGTTGGATATCGCATTATGGTTTAAATTCGTACGCATATTCTCCATATTAAAAAACTAGATTTTTGAAGGGACACGAGTAATATTCGGAATAATCTGGTATTATCTGTAAAATCCCATAATATATATAATATATTTATAACTGATTATATATATGAAAACTGTTATATATAATATATAATATATTAATTAACTTTAATAAATAGTCTCTTTCTCTTGCCTCTCTCTTTGTCTCTCTCTCCCCCGCCCACCTCATTCTCTCTTACATATATATATATATATATATATATATATATATATATATATATATATATATATATATATATATAAAATTAAAATCCCAAACACCCTTTCTTTCCCCTCGTTTCTTCTCCCTGTCGCCCTCGTGAACCCTAACCCACGCTCGCCACCGTCCCGTCGCCGCCCCCTCACCATCACTGTTCCCCCTCTCGTCCTCATCTCCATCACCTCCACCTCCTCCTCCTCTCCCCGACAACCCAAGCTCCTAACCAAACCTTCCCAACGTCAAGAACCCAACACTGGCAACCCCTCGTTGCCGGGAACCCGTCACCACCGACCACCCCGTCACCTCCTCTCGTCTCCCGGCAACCCCAGACCACCACCACACAGCGTCTCCCGCCTCTACACATCCTCGAGCACGCTAAACTCATGGCCATACCCACCTCTCCACCGACGACTTCGCCTCGTCGCCATCATCTCGTCACCACCATCTCCTCTGTTCTCGCAAAATCCCCAGAACCCTGTAACACCCTAGTGCATTTATACTATATTTGGGGTATTTCAAATCTTGCAACATATTTCTTTATTATTATTTCTTTTGGGTTGCGGATAGTGCAATTGATAGTTGTGGTTATTATCCGACTCGACCCGCATGTTTGAAACCCATTATGGTTCAAGATTACATTAAATATTTACTGATGCAGAATATCCATGCAAATCTAAATATTATACACATATAATATATTTCACATATCTTTTATTAATACAAATAAAACCAAATAATATATTTTAATATTTAGCCTTGCATGTCATCGCACCCCATATCATGTGGTTGTATCCATATATCATATTCATACCCTAATTGTTAAAACAGACTTGTAATTGATCGCTACATATATTTACGTAGATCCGTACTTGGGGGTATACATTTTTATTGACAGGATATCACATTATGGTTTAAAATTTTACGTATATTCTCCATATTGAAAAACTAGTTTTTTGAATGGATACTGGTAATATTCGGAGCAATCTGGTATTATCTGTAAAATCCTATAATATATATATATATTATATTATTTTTAACTAACCTCTCTCTCTATATATATTATGTGTTATATATATAATATATTAAATAATTTAAACAAATAATCTCTCTCTCTCTCTGTCTCCCTCTCTTTCTTTCTCTCGTCTATCTCTCTCTTTCTCTGTCTCATCTCTCTCTAACACACACACACACACACACACACACACACACATATTATATAATATATTACTTATTATTATAAAACCTATTAACCTACTCTCTCTCTCCCTCCTCCTTTCTTTCTCATCTGCGAGCAAAATCCAGAACCCTAACTCACGCCCTCATCGTCGCCGTCCCGTTTGCCCCCTCACCGTCGCCATTCCCATCGCCCTCTCATCCCCGTCCTCACTTCCATCATCTCCTCCTCCCCTCGTCTTCTCCCCGAAAATCCCAAGCTCCTAACCTAACTCCATCGACCCAAAAACCCAACACCCCTATCGCCGACAACCCTCGTCGCCGGGAAAACCCATTACCACCGACCACCTCTTCACCTCCTTGCCTCACCAGCACCCAAGAACACCCCAGACCACCACCACCACCAATCCTGCACCTTCCCCAATCACCTTCACATCTCACACCATCGCCACCTCGTCGTCGACGTCGTCACTGTCGTCTCGTCGCCACCATCCCCTCTGTCCATCCCCAGAACTCCACAAACCCCAACAACCTCCACTTCTTTCTCTTCTTCTTATTTCTTTTCTTGATTTCCGGCCATCTAGCCAGAGTTGTGCACATCGCCGACGATCTAGAAGACCCAGCCACCGTTGTCATTGAAGGGTGTTTTTCGTCACCTCATTGAGATGGGAATACGCGCGCGCTTGTCAGACGTACTACAGATTCTCCCTGCCTGGGGTAGGTGGTGGTTTATTGATTATGGGGATTCGAATCTCCGGCAGCAAACTGCCGTTAATTACCCCCTCCTTTGGAGCAAGAGGACCTCCGATTGACGGGTCAAACTAGTCATGAGAACTCAAAGTGCAGTGTGCGTGTATTATGCATTGAGGGGTTTTGGATATATCGGGGCCCCCACAGAGTTTACGGGGGTCGCGCTACTCGGATAGCGGGCTGGGGTTCAAGGGGGCTAGCATCCCCCTTGCGAGGTGCGGGGCAGCGCCCCGTTAGAAATTTTTTCTAACGGGGACAGTGTTGTGGAGTGTGTGTGTGTATATATATGTAAAAAAGGAAAGAATAGCATCCAAAGGACGCGCAGGCGCTGGGCGCCAGCGCCTCCCGTGCCTGGCATGCGGATGCTAGGCACTGGGCGCCAGCACCCCACGTGCTGAGGACGCGAGCGCTGGGCGCCAACGCCCCACGTGTTTGGAACGCGGGCGCTGGGCACCAGCAGGAAAAGAGATTTGGTCCCTTGCATTGGGAGCTGTGCTCCAGATTTGACCTCTGGAGTTGAACTCCTGACAAAGAGGACAAGGGGGCTTAGCCCCTGTACTAGGAGTTGTACTCCCCAAAAGAAAGATTTATTATTTTGTGTGTGTGTGTGTGTGTGTGTGTGTGTGTGTGTGTAGGAGTTAAACTCCTAAGATATTCTTGGAGCTTATGAAAGGGGACCCCTTTTTTCTCCCTTGAACTCTAGATTTCCCCCAAAGTGGGGGGTTTTTGGAGGTGGGTTTCTTTCTTCCTCCTTTTTATTGGCCGACTCTTGGAGAAAAGAGGATGAGATTTTAAAAATCTCCCATTTTGGAGATTTAATAGAAGATCTGCGTTCCATTTCAAGGGTTTTGTGGTGAAAAACTATTTATTTTTGGAAAAAGAAGAGTGGAACTCTTGAATTAATTAAAAAAAAAGAAGGTTTAGAACCTCGAAGGGAACGAGGCACAAAAAACCTAATTTTTGGGGAGAATGAATTATCTCTTTCATTTCATCATTATGTTGCCTTTTATATGCTTACAAATTTACATATAGCCCCTTAGGCTTTACAAAATGGCATTTTGCCCATCTCATGCCTCATGTGCTCATTTCTTTTGCACATGAGCCATGAGCTTTACAAAAATTTATCTTTGTGCCTTATCTGTAGGGTTTTTTTCGTCACCCTATTGAGATGAGAATACGCGCGCGCTGGTCAGGCGTACTACAGATTTCCCCTACCTAGGGTAGGCTAGGGTTTATTGATTGTGGGGATTCGAATCTCCGGCAGCCGCGGACTAAGCTGCCATTAATTACCCCTCGTATTTGGAGCGAGAGAACTTCCGATTGACGGGTTGAAATGGTCATGCGAACTCAATGTGCAGTGTTGTGTTTTGAAGGAGGTTTTGGATATATCGGGGGCCCCGCAGAGTTTTTACGGGGGTCCCGCTACCCGGATAGCGGGCTGGGGGTCAAGAGGGCTAGCAGCCCCCTTGTGGGGTGCGGGGCAGCGCCCCGTTAAAATTTTTTTTCTAACAGGGACAGTGTCGTGGAGTATGTGTGTGTGTATATGTATTTATACATACACACACACACACAAGGGAAAAGGGCATCCAAAGGATGCGTGGGAGAAAGCGCTTTGAGTGCTAGGGCGCTAGCGCCACACGTGCCAGGCACGTGGGCGCTCGGGCGCTAGCGTTTTGGACGCTAGCGCAAGAGCGCTAGCGCCCCACGTGTCAGACACGTGGGCGCTCGGGTGCTAGCGCTTTGGGCGCTAGCGCCCCACGTGTCGGACACGTGGACGCTTGGACGCTAGCGCCCCACGTGTCGGACACGTGGGCGCTTGGATGCTAGCGCAAGAGCGCTAGCGCCTCACGTGTTGGGCGCGTGGGCGCTCGGGCGCTAGCGCTCTGAGCGCAAGGGCTCTAGCGCTTTGAGCGCTAGCGCCCCACGTATCGGGCACATGGGCGCTCGGGCGCTAGCGCTTTGGGCGTTGGTGTTCGGGCGCTGGCGTTCGGGCGCTAGCGCTTTGGACGCTAACGCTCTGGGCGCGCTCAGAAGGCAAAAGGGACTTGGTCCCTGCAATGGGAGTTGTACTCCCAGAAAGGAACACTTATTATTTTGTGTGTGTGTTGTTTCCTCCAATCAGAGCAAAGCTCTGTTCAAATTCCAAGACTAGAAATGAAGCGACGCTTCTGCTTCCCTCAATCAGAGCAAAGCTCTGTTTAGAAATTTAAGAGTCAAAAATTGAAGCAACGCTTCAGATCCTGCGCTCTGCACTGCGCGCCACATGTCTAACAAGGCGCGCTGGCGCAGTTGCGCTGCTCGCCACGTGTCTGACATTGGTGTGCTAGCGCAGTTGCGCTGCGCTCTGCGCTGCGCGCCACGTGTCGAGCGCCAGTGCGCTAGCACAAGACGCGCTGGGCGCCACGTGTCAAAACACGAATGCGCTAGCGCTAGCGCAATTGCGCTGCGCACCCCAAATTAGAGCAAAGCTCTGTTTCCAAGATTGGAAAGCGAAGCAACGCTTCATGATTATGCAGCACATAAATATCTTACGAAAGAATAACAAAGAATTAAAAAAAAAACAAGAGAACACTTAACAGATAACAAAATACTAAATTAAAACATCTTATTATTATTATTATTGTTATTGTTATTACATTTAAAAAAGATCACCAAACATGAGATCAAAAGAACAGGGGTTCATAAAGCTAAAGATGAGATTATGCAGTTCCCTCTCCGTCTTCTCCACCATGTCAAAGCGGCGATCCTCCCGAGGGGTAGCCATCCAACGATCGGCGCCGCACTCCTCAGAGAAAGTGGTGATGACAACCCGACGAGCCCGTATCTGGCTCAGCAAGTGGATGGAGCAATCTCTCAGGGCTTGAGTGATTAAGTGCGCCTCGAAGAAGCACTCAATCTTGTCTTCGGCGGTATTGAGCACTGCCGAGGACATCTCTGCTGGAGGAAGGGGAAGATCGGCGAGCACAGATGCAAGGATCATCCGAAGCCAAATAGAGTGTGGGGGAAGGGGAGACCCCACACGAGTCAAAAGATCATGCAGTGCAGCGTCGCACTGCTCATCCGTGAGAGAAGGATCCACCAGACGCGCAGCAAAACGACGAACAAGGTCCTGAATGGGCACTTCCCACGGTTGTCTACGAGCATGGGGACGGTTACAAGCCATAGTTGAGAGGGTTCTTTGGAAGATGAGAAAAGGAAGAAGCTTTGCTTCGAATTATAAAGACGAAGCACAGAAAATTTTGTGCACAATGGAACTATTTCCAAGATTGGGAAATGAAAGATTCTAGGGAGTATAAGTTTGACTTAAAAAGGAAGGTGAAAAGACACATCTGTTAAAGCAACGCTTCAGATCCAGCGCTCTGCTGAAACAACGCTTCAATTCCAGCGCTCTGTGCGTTGCGCGCCACGTGTCAAGCACGGATGCGCTAGCGCAGTTGCGCTGCGCTCTGCGCTGCGCCCCACGTGTCCAACGCAGGTGCGCCGGTGCTGGAATTAAAATTCCCACCGTTAGATCAAAAGATCTAATAATAATGATAAATCATTAATTAACCAAAATTAAATTCTGTTAAGGAAAGATTTCTCAAAATCTTTCCAAACGACAAGATTGCGCTTTAAGCACCGCTTGATCAATGATCCAATGGTAAATAATGAATTACCAAAAAACAGAACAAATTCTGCATGGAAAGATTTTCCAATCTTGTTAAAAACTAGAAGATTGCCTTCTGTAAAACAGAAGCCCTAGGATCAAAGATCCAATAGTGGGGAAACATCCCCAAATCAATCATAGAAAGATCTCTTTAACTGATTTAACAAATCAATTGGCCCTATATAAAGGCCCCAAAAGAAGAAGAAGAAAGGAGACAGAAGAGAAGAAGAAAAAACCTTCTGCAAACTTGGAGAAAAACTCGAAGAAAAAGAAAGGTAAAGAATTGATTTCTTGAAAAACAGAGATCAAAACATCTCGTAAAAAGAAGAAGAAACGTCTTCTAAAAAATATCTTAGATCTATAAAAAAGACCAAGGTCTTTGAGTAAAAAGAAAAGATCAAGATCTAATCATAAAAAGAAGTATTTTTACTTCACAGATCTTCTGATCTATAAAGGCAGAGACTTTTATAAGAATAAGAACTTAGTTCTTGAATCTTGGGGCAAAGCCTCTTTTAAGAAGAACATAGACTTGTTCTTTAATCTTAAATTGATCAAAATGCGCTTTGCGCTATTGGACAGTGCTCTGCACTCATGAACTGCGCCTTTGCGCTCCTTAGATCGACGCTCAGCGCCAAAACATGCCACGTGTCAACCATAGACACGATCTGCGCTTTGCGCTCCTGACAATAGCGCACCGCGCTCTTGGGTTGGCGCTCAGCCCCAAGCGTGCCACGTGTCACTCAATGGAGCACCCATAAACTAAGCGCAGCATGCTCATAAATTAAAAGCGCAGTGCGCTAACAATCTAGCGCTAAGCGCGACACGTGTCCTCCTCGTGTGCGCTAACCGACAGAAGCACAACGCGCTCTTTGACTAGCGCAAAGCGCCTAGTGCGCCACGTGGTGTGTTGTCAGAACATACTTTGTTCTGATAAATGATATGCATTCAATATAAGACAAAAAATGTCAGAGCCCAATGTTCCCCTCCGAAAGACGGCGCGACGCGGGGGCGTCTCGCCTGAGATTCGGGACAGATGCTAATTGGTGCTATCCGTCCACCTCTCCGAAGATGCCAAGTTGATTTATGGCACCGTGTATCGAAGGTTTAAACGGATGCGTCCGATGTAGCAGACTTCGTCAGATTCCCCCTCGCTTGAGGGGTTTTTGATTGTGGGGACGCTCTTCCCTGCAGGCGCAAGCCCCTGCAGTTAATTACGCTACCGCATCGCGGTAACCACTTTCTCCTTCTCCAGATGGTCACTTCGCGTCGTGTGTGTGTTTATTTTGTGTTTAGTTGCCCGTGGATTGTATACGGAGACTGAGTTATGTCGTCGCCCGTAGGGCGTGGACTAGTCCAAATCCATATTATCTTAGATTTGGGTTTGGGGGTTGTGTTTAAGGATACGTTAGCCTCGTTTGAGACTAAGATCGACTTAAACGTTTGTTAAGGATACGTTAGTCTAGTTTTAGGCTAAGATCAACTTAACGGGATCGTTTAGATCCGACAAGAGAGCGATTAGGGGAGCCCTGTTGTTTTGTTTAGTGACATTGCGGTCAATAGGTAGTTTTAAGGACATTGCGGTCCATAGGTAGTTTAAGGACATTGCGGTCTAATGTTAGTTTTAAGACATTGCGGTCAAGGTTAAGGACATCGTAGTCCGTGGATTTAAGGACTCCACGGCCCAATGTTAGTTTTAAGACATCATGGTCAAGGTTAAGGATGTCGTAGTCCGTGGATTTAAGGACTCCACAGTTCGATGTTAGTTTTAAGACATCACGGTCAAGGTTAAGGACCTCATAGTCCATGAGTTTAAGGACCCCACAGCCCGTCGTTAGTTTTAAGACATCCCGGTCAAGGTTAAGGACCTCATAGTCCATGAGTTTAAGGACCCCACAGTCCGTATCAATGTGTGGTCATCGGGACCCGTCACCTCTTTGAAGATGTTGAGGAATTACAACGCCAAGTATCAAAGGAGTGAAGAGATGTACCCTTAAACCGAGGTAGATTAAATAGTCTTTGGCCCAATTTAGAACCAAGATCAATTAATCATATTATGAGCCCATTGGCTCAGTTAAGTCTGAATTGAGGACTTATGGCCAGCTTGGGCTAAGTCCAATCATGCTTAGGATATGGGCCCTCTGTTGGTCCATTGAAGGAGAGGCTTTGCCTCTGGAAACTTAGCCAATTGGGCTAAAGCTAGTGTTAAACACTAGAGACTAACAGTGTTGAACACTGGGAATGAGATTGACAAACTGATGTTAAACGCCAAGAGATAATCAGTGTCACATACTAGCAACAGGGCTTTCAAATTAGTGTTAAACACTAAAGCAAATCAGTGTTAAACACTGGCAACAGAGATCTCAAATTAGTGTTGAACACTAAAGTAAATCAGTGTTAAACACTGGGAACAAAGTTTCAATTTAGTGTTAAACACTAAGGCAAGAGGGGTCACGTGGTAACACGTGAGGGCGCTTTGCTTCCCTTTATTTCATTCGGTCAAAAGTCTTGAATACTTTGAAGTATCACGTGCTATCACGTGATGGGCATTTTGATGTTTTTCTGTTAATCGGCCAAGGGGTCACGTGGTAGCACGTGACGGCGCCCTAGAGCTCTTTATTTTGTTCTGCAGATAATTGTTTAACACTTTTAATTCTGAAAGCCATCACGTGTAGGCACGTGATGGGGGCTCATGCTTCGATCTGTTAAAATGTTCATTGGGGATCACGTGGTGACACGTGAGGGCGCCCCAGAGCTTCTTTTTTGTGGATCTTTTCAGGGGTCACGTGGAAGCACGTGACCCTGTTTTTCTGCCTGTTTGAAGATGTGTTTTATCTTTTTAAGAATTAAATTCTTCATAGGGTTAAACCCTAGCAATAACTTTAGAGGAATTAAATTCCCACTTTTCTTTTTGAAGAATTATATTCTTAGATGGAGTTAAACCCCGGCTTTTCTTCTGTAGGAATTAAATTCCTGATGTATGTGAAGAAGTGAATTCTATCATAAGGTTAAACCCTAATTTCTTCTTTCTTAAGGGAATTAAATTCCTGTTATTTTGACAGAATTAAGTTCTTAACTAGGGTTAAACCCTGGTTCTGTTCATTTTGAAGGAATTAAATTCCTACAACATAGGGTTAAATCCTAATTTTAATTCAAAGGAATTAAATTCCTATAATTCTATGAGAATTAAATTCTCAAACTTCCATTCTATCTCTATGCTTTGGATCTGCATGGCAGGATCTCAACCCAATGAGAATTAAATTCTCGATTCATGGGGAGATGTGCACTTTGCAGATCCTCTGCTAAAGAGAGAACTAAGTTCTTCTTTTTAATATCAGAGTTAAACTCTTTTGAGAATTAAATTCTCTTTTTAAAAGCCTCTCCTTTCTTACCTAAGGTTTTCTTTTGCAGAAGATCCAAATTCCTCCAAAGTCTCAAGGCTCTATTTTTTTTCTCTCCCTCTTTGTCTATCTCTCTGTCTTTCCCTTGGCTCCTATTTATAGGAGAAGGAGCAGAATCAATTAGTTTTCGATGAATCATTCATTGAGGGATCTGATTTGTATTCATTAGAGATTTGATTTGCATTCATCATTCATTTGGACCTTTGGATTATTAGGTGAATTTTATCCACCATTGGATTCTAAATCCAAAGATATTCTTCTGTTGTTTCGGTTAGATTTTAAGGGGAAATCTTTCCAAGTTCAATATTTTTCCATAGATAAGTGATATTTAATCACCTTTAAATCTTTAATCCAATTGGTTTCAAATAATCATTCCTCATTGGAGAGATTTGAATGCTGTTCAGAATTTAATTCTGTTAAATAGATAGGCTTTGAAAGCCGGTCACGTGTGGCCACGTGACCTATAGTCACGTGTAAGCACGTGACCCCTGGAACTAGCTTTCCTTTTCCTTTTTGCGCTCTGTTTTCTGGCCGCTGCTCACCCATCACGTGCCAACACGTGACCTCTGGTCACGTGTGAGCACGTGACCTTTTCTGAAGCCTTTTCCTTGATTTAATCAGGGAGCTGAATCTGCCTTTGCTGCTGCTTTTAGTTGTCACGTGCCAACACGTGACTGCTGGTCACATGCTAGCACGTGATGCCTCTTCCGTAGGCTTTCCTGATTTTAAATCAGGAAACACCTAATGCTTGGCATTATTAAAAGGGCAGAGCCTAAGCAAAGGCCTAACAGGCATAACAAAAAATAAAATGTTAAACATTTTTGATTGGACTTAGCCCAATTCTGGCCATAAGTCCTCAATTTAAATTGAACTGAGCACATCTGCTCTTCTAATCAATTTACACCCGGTTCGAGGGCACATCTCTTTACTCCTCTGATATCTGTCGTTGTAATCTTTCAACGTCGTCAGAGAGGTGACGGGTCCCGACAACCACACATTGCTACAGACTGTGGGGTCCTTAAACTCATGGACTATGATGTCCTTAACCTCGACCGTGATGTCTTAAAACTAACATCGGACCATGGAGTCCTTAAATCCATAGACTATGATGTCCTTAACCTCGACCGTGATGTCTTAAAACTAACATCGGACCGTGGAGTCCTTAAATCCATGGACTATGATGTCCTTAATCTCGACCGTGATGTCTTAAAACTAGCGACGGACTGTGGAGTCCTTAAACCCATGGACTATGATGTCCTTAACCTCGACCGTGATGTCTTAAAACTGATATCGGACTGTGGAGTCCTTAAATCCACGGACTATGATGTCCTTAACCTTGACCGTGATGTCTTAAAACTAATATCGGACTGTGGGGTCCTTAAACTCATGGACTATGATGTCCTTAACCTTGACCGCGATGTCTTAAAACTAACACCGGACTGGGAGGTCCTTAATCTCACGGACTATGATGTCTTTAACCTCGACCGCGATGTCTTAAAACTAACAATGGACCGTAATGTCCTTAAACTAATTATCGACCGCAATGTCATTAAACAAAACAACAGAGCCCAATTGCTCTCTTGTCGGATCTAAACGATCCCGTTAAGTTGATCTTAGTCTAAAATAAGACCAACGTGTCCTTAACAAACGTTTAAGTTGATCTTATCCCCCAAATAAGGCTAACGTATCCTTAAACACAACCCCTCCAAACCCAAATCTAAGAAAGATACGGATTTAGACTAGTCCACACCCTACGGGCGACAATATAACTTAGTCTCCGTATACAATCACGGGCAACCAAACACAAAACAAACACCCACGACACGAAGTGACCATCTGGAGAAGGAGAAAGTTGTTACCGCGATGCGGTAGCGTAATTAACTGCAGGGGCTTGCACATGCAGGGAAGAGCGTCCCCACAATCAAAAACCCCTCAAAGGAGGGGGAATCCGACGAAGTCTGCTACATCGGCCACATCCGTTTAAACATTCGATACATGGTGCCATAAATCAACTTGGTATCTTCGGAGAGGTGGACGGATAGCACCAAGTAGCGTCTGCCCCGAAATTCAGGCAAGACGTCCGCCGCGTCTTTCGGAGGGGAACATGTGTGTGTGTGTGTGTGTGTGTGTGTGTGTGTGTGTGAGGAGTTAAACTCCTAAAGTATTTTGAAGCTAATGAAGGGGCTTCTCCCCTTGAGCCCTAGATCTTTCCCAAAGTGGGGTTTCTGGAGACGGGTCTCCTTCTTCTTCCTGTCGTTTGGCCGGATCTTGGAGAAAGGGGGTGAGATTTAAAAATCTCCCCTTTTTGAGATTTAATAGAAGATCCAAGATCCCATTTGTGGGTTTTGTGGTGAAAATTTATTTAGTTTTATAAAAGGAAGAGTAAAACTCTTGATTTAATTCAAAAGAAAGAAGAAGGTTTTAGAACCTTAAGGAAAGAGAAGGATCACAGATCTGGATTCTTTTTTTTTTGGGAGAGAGAAAAAGTTGTTGAGATATTTTCATTATTTTTGCCTTTATATGCTATACACTTTACACATAGCCTCTTGGGCTTTACAAAATTGCATTTTTCCTATCCCATGCCTCATGTGCTATTTCTTTTTGCACATAAGCCATGGGCTTTACAAGAATTTGGCTTTATGTCCATTTTCTTACATTTATTCATAAAATAAAAATACAAGAAATACAACAAAATTATTTATTACAAAATTTTTATTTTGGCATAGCGGAAGGCCGGACGCTTCGTGTTCGGGCTTGATCCGGGCATTGGCCCACTTAACCTGGGCTTGGGCCCACTTGGTTTGGGGTTGACTTTGATTTTGACTTGGTCAACCGGAGTGTAAATTTTTACCCCAACAAATTGCCCCCCATCAATAAATGCACACCACACATGTGGATCGTGCGCATGAAATTGATGGATCTTCTTTCACGTGGAGGCGACCTGATTTGGTTCCCGCTTTTTGGAAGCCGGCACTGCCCTTTTTACGACATGGACGGTCGGTGCTTGACGTGTCTCCGAGATGGAGTGTTTGGTTGACTTGGTTCTAAGGCGGAGCATAATTCCGATGAGGAGCTCGTTGCTGCCCTTTTTGCGACGTGGACGGTCGATTTTTCCCTTTTTGCGATGTGGACTGTCGATTTTGCCCTTTTTGCGACTTGGACGGTCGATACCGCCCTTTTAGCGACGTGGACGGTCGATTCTGCCCTTTTAGCGACTTGGACGGTCGGTTCTGCCCTTTTTGCGACTTGGACGGTCGGTGTTGCATTTTTTGCGACGTGGACGGTCGGTTCTGCCCTTTTTACGACTTGGACGGTCGGTGCTGCCCTTTTTGCGACTTGGACGGTCGGTGCTGCCCTTTTTGTGACGTGGACAGTCGGTTCTGCCCTTTTTGCGACGTGGACGGTCGGTGCTGCCCTTTTTGCGACTTGGACGGTCGGTGCTGGATTTGACCTGCTCCGCTTCTTGTGGTGTCAGGGATGAAGTTGACTTGTTTCCGAGGTGGAATTTGATTCTGCCAGGGAGGTCATTGGTTGTTTTTGCTGATTTGATGTGATTTGGGTTGACATCAGCACCGCTGCACTGGAATATGGTACCAGGAGCGAATCATTATCTGCCATGAGGGGATTTCCCTCGTTCCTAGTTTAACGACTTAGGGGTCATCTGTTCTCAGTTTAACGACTTAGAGGTCATCTGTTCCCAGTTTAAAGACTTAATAGTCTATTGGATTGGAGTTCAGAATTTTGGGATTAGGGTAGGCATCAGCGTTGCTAACACTGAAGCACATGTGCCAGGAGCAGTTCATCATTTGCCTTTTCCTGTTGGGGAGCGATGGCTTAGGAGAAAAGTTTAGTTCCCTACCACCTAAGACTTTTCAATTTTATGAGCCGTAAGGGTCCCATAAAAGCATTTTCTCCCAACGAGTCGAAAGGATCTCGTAGGTGTACTTTCTCCTTAGGAGTCGTGGGGACTCCCAAGTGTGTTTTTCCTTTGTGAGTCGTAAGGATCCCACGAAGGTTTGTTCTCCTCATGTATCGTGAGGACGCATGAGTGGGTCTTTCCTAATGGAGCATAATTCCAAGGGCAGAGACCGTCCGCTGGACTGGTGATTGCGGTGGGGCATGGGTATGCTGAGAATTATTTGAGCCCGTGGATTGTATACTGTAGTCAAGTTGGGGACTAACCGTAGGGCCGGGGGAATTTTATTAAATTGGATTTGGGTTGGTGTCTGCATCGCTGCACTGGAATATAGTACCAGGAGCGACTCATCATTCGCCGTCAGGACATTCAGAGTTTGGTTGGCGTCTGCATCGCTGCACTGGAATATGGTACCAGGAGCGACTCATCATTCGCCGCGGGAGGACTTAGGATTTGGGTTTTTGGTCGGCATCAGCACCGCTAACACTGAAGCGAAATGCCAGGAGTGACTCATCATTTGCCGTTGCCCGTTGGGGAACGATGGCTTAAGAGACAGGTTTAGGTCCCTATCACCTAAGGTTTTTCAATTTTATGAGCCGTAAGGATCTCATAAAAGCATTTTCTCCCTACGAGTCGAGAGGATCTCGCAGGTGTATGTTCTCCTTAGGAATCGTGAGGATTCCTAAGTGTGTTGCTCCTTTGTGAGTCGTAAGGATCTCACGCAGGGATTTTCTCCTCATAAGGTCGAGAGGACTTTGCGAGTGTGTTTTATATTTTATATTTTTTTTTAATTATTTTTTTGCCGCTGGTGGGACTTTAAAAGTAGTCTCACCAGCGGGACTTGGGAGAGATAGGGTTCGTTTGCGCCCGTGGATTGCATACGGTTTTGCAGGATGTATGATTCAGACCGTAGGGCCGGTGTGCTCAATTCGCCTACGACTTGGAGCATTCACGCGTAGTATTTCTTGACATATCGGCCATTGATGGGTGGCATGGGCCTTTCTCCCTCGACACTTATTAGTTGGTAGGATCCTCCGTCGAACACTTTCTCGATGAGGTATGGTCCTTCCCAGTTTGGCTCGAATTTCCCTTGGCATGTCGATTGGGGATGATCGGTCTTTTGAGGACCAACACCAATTCGCCTTTCTTGAAAGCGCGGAGACGAGTCATCTTGTTATAGGACCATGACATTTGGGATCGGTATAGCTCCAGATTCTGCTGCACCGCGAGCCTCTTACTTCGAGGGCATCAAGCTCTTCCATCAAAGGAACATGTTTTCTTCCTCCGTCAATTCGCGCTGAACGGCCATTCTTAAGCTTGGAACCTCAATTTCGAGGGGGAGGACCGCCTCCACTCTGAAGAGCAATGAGTATGGAGTGGACTGAGTTGGAGTACGGTGTGTGGTACGATATGCCCACAACGCCTCGTGAAGCTTGAGATTCCAGTCTCTCTTGTTGGCTGAAGCATTTTTCCTCAGGAGCTTGCATAGAGTCTTATTGAAGCCTTCAGCTAGCCCATTGGTTCTTGGATTATAGATGGAGGAATATCTCCAGTCTATCTTGTGTTGAGTAGCAAATCTTGAGACTTTGAAGCTCTTGAAAGAAGGCCCGTTGTCAGAAATGATTCTTCTTGGTGTACCAAAGTGGTATAAAATATTATGCTGGAAGAACGTCAGAATATTTTCTGTCTTGACTTCTTTTAGCGGGACAACTTCAGCCCATCTGGAGAAATAGTCAGTTGCGGCCAATATGAACCGGTGGCCTCTGGATGACGGAGGATCAATTGGGCCAACAATGTCGGTGCCCCAGACTTCGAAGGGCCACGCCGCCGCCACAGGGTGGAACGGATTGGGATGCTTGTGAATGAAATCACCGTGAATCTGGCAGATATGACATTTCTTTGCATGCTCTCCGCAATCTCATATCATGGTGGGCCAGTAATACCCAAGCTGTTTAATTTGAAGTCGTATCTTGGGGCCAGATTGGTGAGCACCGCAAACGCCCGAGTGAACTTCTTTCATAACTTTTTGGTCTTCGGCCGATGACAGGCACCTGAGCCAGAGTTGGTCATATGACCTGCGATATAGCGTGTCATTTACAAACACGTATCGGAGAGCTCTCTTCTTCAGCTGAATCCTTATAGATTTTCCTTCAGGAAGCTTATCGTATCGGAGGTACTCTATGAAGGGTTCTCTCCAATCGGGCTCGTCTTGGATGGTCGAAGCTTCTTCGGCAGGACTGCTATTCTGTTCCGCGCTTTCCTCTTCTCGTAGAGAGACTGGGGGTAGAATCTGCCGGCTCATGACTGTGATCAGAATTTCGTCCATGTCAGGATCAGCCAGCTCCTTGGCTAAGCGAGCGAGTACGTCAGCCTTTCCATTCAACGCTCTAGGGACTTTCATTAGTTCAATGTGAGTGAACCGTTTCATGAGTTCCACCACCCGGCTTCTGTACCGAGCTAACTCAGGTTTGTATATCTTATAGTCGCCGCTTACTTGGTTGACGACAAGCTGGGAGTCACCGTAAACCCGTAGCCGAAAGATTTCCATTTCTATGGCGAGCTCCAGACCAGCTATCAGAGCTTCATGCTTAGCTTCATTGTTTGTTCGAGGCTCGGTGAGAGCAAAAGAAAGCCGTAGGGTTCCCATCGATGGCGTGATGAACACCAATCCTATCCTTGCTTTTATCTCCGGGATGCTTGATTTGCTGGAGGTCCTTATTGAAGAGGCCCCATCGAAGTAGAGCTCCCAACATGGCTCGCTGTCCTCGAGGTGCAGCACTTGTTCGTCGGGTAACTCGCAATTGAGTGGTGACCCTTCTGGTATGGGATGAGCAGAGAGAAAGTCAGCAAGAGCTTGACCTTTTACTGCTTTCTAAGGAGTATAAACTATGTCAAACTCAAGTAGCATGACAGTCCATCTTGACATTCTACCGGCTAGGCTTATTTTGGTCATTAAGTGTTTGAGCGGGTCGACCCTAGAGATCAGCATAACCCGATGAGCGAGTAGATAGTGCCTCAGCTTCTTCACAGCGAATATCAGAGCCAAGCATTGCTTTTCGATCGGGGAATAGTTGTGTTCCGCCCCGACTAAAGTTCGACTGGGGTAGTAGAGGGCATTCTCTTTTCCCTCCTAGTTGTTCTGGGCAAGGAGCGCACCGAGTGACTCATCTAGCACGGCAGTGTAGAGAATCAGCGGTTTATTGGGAACGGGAGCGGCCAGCACTGGAGGGTGCAACAAGTACTATTTGATGCTTTCGAACGCTTCTTGACATTCGGCATCCCAGACAAAAGGAGCTCCTTTCTTCATGTGCTTTGAGAAGGGCTTACATCTCCCCGATAAATTTGAGATAAACCTCCGTATATAAGCAAGCTTGCCTTGAAAAGATCTTAGCTGCGTCAGACTCTTCTGGGGGGGCATCTCCATGATGGCCTTTATCTTGGATAGGTCAACTTCAATCCCTCGATGTCGGACTATGAAGCCCAGGAATTTTCCCAGTGACACGCCAAAAGCGCACTTCAGAGGATTCATTTTCAGATTGTACTCCCTCGGTCTGGTGAGAACGGTCCTAAGATCTTGGATGTGATCGGACTTGGCTTTAGTCTTGACGACCAGATCATCAACATAGCATTCGACGACTTTATGAATTAGGTTGAAAAGTCGTTTTGGTGTTTTCCTGAAAATCGGTGAAAATTCGGTATTTTTCCGAAAACCGTCCTTTTTGTTATTTTGCAGTTTAGTACTAATTATACCTAATTTGGATAGCTAATTGCTAGTTTTTAGTAGAAAATGAGTTAATTATGAAATTCTGGTCGTTTAAAATTTTTCCCTAATTTTTCATTTTTTTAATATTATTTTAAGCCGGTAAGAAAATACATTAAATTAGCGATAAATACAAATTTAAATGGGCTAAATTTAAGCTTTAAAATCATGTTAATTAAAATCTAGTTGTAACATAAATTTTTAGTAATTTATTTTAAGTTTTAACTAATTTTTATTATGGAAAACGAAATTTATTGAATTTTAAGCTAAAACTTGCAATTTTTGACTTGTGGGGGTCTTTTTGCATAAAATTTCTTTTGTAAAACCTCTCTCTCTCTTCCCTCAGCCCTAGGCCGGCACTTTTCCAGCAAACCCAAGAAAAAAAAATGCTTGCCTCTTTGACTTCATTTTTGTGTAGAAAAGAGATTTTTTTTTTTAAGGATTTTGGATTTTTTATTAGGTATGGGTCTTTACTTGTTTGGTGTGGGTTGACCAAGACTTTTTCCACACCCCACACCACTCCCCCACTCCCTTGTTCTGGCCGAAAATCTGCAGCCCTCCCCCTTTATTTTCCCCCCCTCTTTTGTTCTCAAATTCATCTGAAAAACCATCAAAAATCAACAAATCCTTCACTAATTCAACACAAAACCTTAATCCATTTCTTCTCACACCCACTTTAGTTTAAATCTTGGTGAAAGGAGGCATCTTTGGAGGCAAATTGTTCTTGCTAGATCTCTAGTTGAGGTATAAATTCTTCCTAATTAAATTCTTTTGTTAAGTTTCTTAAATTAGATTGTTTTAGTGTTAAATTAGTGTTAGTTTCATTCTAGATTTTTAAAAGTTCATGGTTGAAATTAAACTAGGGTTTTAGAAACCATTATTTAGTTAATTAAATCTTTCTAATTAATCTAGTTGTTTATTTAACCAATCTATATGGTTACTTTGCTTAAGTGGCTTGATATTATGCTAATCTAAGTTAACTTGTGTGAAATTTTCATTGTTGTTGCTAATTACCAAAATCAAGAGAAGGGTTGGTTGTGGAAAATATGTTTTGAAGCATAGTTAATGGTTTAAAATTAGTGTAGTGGCTATCTAGTGAGTTAGTTTGGATTGTTGTGTTGTATTGTGTTAACTTTGTCGCTAATTGTCGATATTTGCACCAAATTGCAAATTCTAGCTTACTAGTTTTCATTAAAATATTGTGATGAATTAATTGCGATGTCTTGATGACATTTTTAGCGTATCCTATGACTTTTAGGATGTGTGAGTGCGGATTTTTGAGTAATCGGGTTTTAGTTTTTCCGGGCGACCAAATCGACATTTTAGTAGATTCTTGCGATTTTCGCGTGTGTTCCGCGCACTTTGTGCACGTTGTACCTAGCTTGTGAACTATGGTATTTTCGTTAGGGAATTGCGTCGTTCTTGATATGTAAGCTTATGTTTGGTCTTGATGTAAATTCCAGATTCGGTCACGGAGACGTCAGACGCGGCTCGAAAGGGGAAAGCGGTGATCGGACGTGACTAGCTAGGGATTCCGGTGAGTAGATGTAACATCTACGGGGGACTATTGTTGGATGGCGCAAGCCGCCCGATAGTTTTAGTAACTTAAAAGATTCTTAGTGATGTTAGTAATTAGGAGTGTAATACTTATATGATTATTCGCTGCATCCATGCCTTATATTGACATACATATGCGAACCCATTTTATAGGACACCTGCACCATTGCCAGGGTTTTTATATGCAGCACGAGCACTATTCATGCTTACACACACGCCCTGGTAATTGCCATGCCACCACACTAGATAACCTATAATTTGAAACCTTTTACTAATTGATGCTTAAACCTGTGCTATTGTCTTTAATTCCTTAAAATGAAATCGTAGGATTGCTATTCATATGCATGTACTTCATCATATTATTTGTTCATGCCTAATCTATTAATCACACATCACAACTTGATCATTGATACCATATGCATTCATTATCATTGACATATGCACTTATGAGGATTTCTTGAGATTTTATGATATTTCTAGATTTCGGGGGAAAGCCGCAAAATTTTTAAACTTATTATATTTTTTTAATATGTAAATTGCGGTTTTCTAGTGTGTAAGCGTCGTCCACCATGAGTTTGCTATGGTTTTCGAGACCCGTTTCGAGGAGTTGGATGAACCGTTTCGGGTACATGGTGGGCCCGGTAAGATACCCCGGGGCAAGAAGCTCGTGTTGCTGACGATGAGCCTGGCAGGGGACGGATTACCTACCGGTGACTTCATTGGGCACGGCGGATATCCAGAGGATACCGACCGGGGCCGCGAGAGGATGAGATATTGATATTGAGATGGGTCAGCCGGATGGCTGAGGCCAGAGACACTATGACATGGGTTTATGAGATTTGAGACAGTTTTTAGGTGTCGTTGCTGGACACAGATTGTTGTCGATTCTATGAGTATTATGCTGGCATTCTAAAAGAGTTTCAAAAACAAAAAGAGATAAAATGTTTCTTATATATACCTATTGAGACCTCAGATATTCATGTTGCATACATACACCGGCTAGTACACTGATGTTGTATACACACCTGCTAGTGCATCCAGTCATACCTGTAGTTTAGATGCTAGGATGCTTGTGTGCATGTATACGATAGCCTTTGTAGACGTTATTTATTACTCACGAGTTGGCAACTCACCCCCGTTGTGCCACAGCCTTTTGCAGGTCCGCTCCGTCAATACAGTAGCGGCGGGCGCACTTGTTTCTTTTGCCTCCTTTGCCTGGACTCGAGGTTTTGCTCTTAGGTGGGTTATATTATTATTTTTGTACCACCTTGTATATTCTTTGTATCTAGTGCACTTCATCTACTGTATCTACCAGTATTATTGTATATTGACCTAGAGATGAGACTGTGAGGTTTGTGGACTTTTATGCTGTATTTTGGGGTCGGGCTCACTTGAGCCGACATGATGTTTTTCTTATGCTTCATTATGATTATTTCGCATGTTGTTGCTTTATATTGCGTGGGATTTGTGACCGCCTTGTGGCGAAGAGCTAGCTCCCGCTTGGGGATGCCTTATTTGTTGGATTCATATATATTTTTTTGTTGTACCCATTTTGGGGGCCAGTATTTACAAAGGAGACTCTGCCGAAATTTTCGGAAAAATTGATATTGTTTTTAAAAAAAGGTTTTATATGACTTATTTGATAAACTCGCTTTCAATTGATTGGGTTCTCTTCACTCTTTTGCTTATTTGGTTTTGGTTTTCTGGGCTTTGGCTTACTTATTTTACGGACGTCTTGAGACGTTTCGTAAAATAAGTGCCAGTCACGTTCCGTACCCTGCGGGTCGTGACAAAGTTGGTATCAGAGCGATAGGTTTTACCTTTTTGAGTGTAGGATGACCCTTGGTAGATGGAGTAAGTGACTTAAGTAGGGTAACGTACCGTGTGTATGTCCGCGGCATACTTACGATACGGTACTCCGCCTAAGTGACTTTAGGATATACTTGCTTGAAAATTCCTTCTTCAATTCCGTGTATCCTATGATCCTATTGCACTGTTCTTACTATCCGTTTTCCTGTAACAGCCACTATGCCGCTGAAGGCTACGAGGGCACAGAGGGCTGCCGCCCGAGACGAGATTCGAGCTGGCTCGTCCGAGACTAGGACTGAGCAGTGTGGTATGCCTACGCCTCAGGGACAGACCGATCCACCTTCCCCAGGCCGTATGGATAGGCTCGAGACTGGTATGGAGGAGTTGCGACAGATGATGGGGGGCATGCAGGAGCTACGTCAGATGGTAGGATCCCTAGTTGCAGCCAGTCGTACACCGAGGCCGGATGATGCACCTACTACATCCCAGACTGCTATGATACCTGCTTCTACTACTACCGCCGTGACCATCCCGGTTTCACTACAGGATTTCATGAGGCTGAGACCTCCAGTATTCACCGGCATCGAGGCAGCGGAGGACCCACAGACGTTCCTTGACAGTTTAGCCAGGATCTGCCGTTCGCTGAGATGTTCGGATGATCGATGGGTGGAGCTTGCGAGTTTCCGACTAGAGGGTCTCGTGCAGACATGGTGGGAGTCAGTCTTGAGAGGTCGAGCTGCAGGTCTACCGCCTATGACTTGGGCCGAGTTTACAGCGGTCTTTCTAGCTCGTTTCCTTCCAGAGAGCGTTCGTGACGCCAGCTCGTAGCTTCGAGGCCTTAGTCAAGACACCTGGGATGACGGTGTCTGAGTATGACATCCAGTTTACACAGTTATCCCGATATGCTCCGTATTTGGTGGATACCGAAGAGAAGATGGTGAAGAGGTTCGTACAGGGACTTGATGCCCAGCTATATCTTGCCATTGGCGCCCAGCACTACGACACTTATTCAGCTGCTATGGATACGGCATTACGGATGGAGGCACGCATATCATAGACTTCGGTCGTTTCTGTACCGAAGAGGATTCGCACCGATGTACCGTCTCAGAGGCAGCGCGCCGGATTTTTCCCGAGAGATAGGCCTGGCAGAGGATTTGGACGGGGACAGTTATATGGTTCTTATCCCCAGGGACAGCAGCCGTCGCCAGGGTGTTTTGGGTGCGGGAGTCCGCATCATCTTGTCAGAGACTGTCCGGCGAGACGACAAGGAGCAGCGACAGTTCCGCATGTGACCCTACCACCATCACCACCCCCTCCTCAGAGAGCCCTACTTCCTACCACAGGCGATGCTCCACGCCAGTTAGGTGTACCCAGAGGCCGTGGACGCGGCGGTCCTGTTCAGAGAGGACGAGGAGGCAGAGGCCGTGGACGCGGCGGTCCTGTTCAGAGAGGACGAGGAGGCAGAGGCCGAGGTCGAGGTCAGCCCGCTATTGGTGGAGGACAGGCCCGAGTATTTGCTTTGACACCGCAGGATGCGCAGGCATCCAATGCCGTTGTGACAGGTACCTTGCCAGTTTGTTCTTTCGACGCACGGGTATTATTTGACCCAGGTTCCACACATTCGTACGTCTCTATACACTTTGCACCGATGTTGGGCTGTGAGTCATTGTCGTTAGATCATCCGCTTGTTGTTAGTACTCCGGTAGGCGAGTCGTTTGTCGCTCGTTTTGTATTTCGGTTGTGTTCCGTTCGTATCGGGGAGAGGGATTCATCAGTTGATTTGATTCTCCTCGATATGTTGGACTTTGATGTGATTCTGGGCATGGATTGGCTAGCCACTTGTTATGCTTCGGTGGACTGCCGTGAGAAGGCAGTCATATTTAGCTTTCCGGGAGAGCCAGTCCTTGTTATTCAGGGAGACCGCAGCGTCACCCTTCGCAGCATGATTTCGTCTCTTCGCGCTGGTTAGCTCTTGCGGAAGGGATGTCAGGGATTCTTAGCGTATATTTATAATACTCGAGCTGCAGAGGTTCCGTTGGACCGGGTCCCGGTTGTTTGTGAGTTCTCTGATGAGCTACCTGGGCTACCACCTGAGCGCGACGTTGAGTTCTGCATCGATTTGATTCCCAGCTCGGGGCCTATTTCTATACCGCCTTATCGGATGGCCCCGGCTGAGCTTCGAGAGCTGAAGGATCAGTTGCAGGATTTGTTAGATAAGGGGCTTATTCGACCTAGTGTTTCTCCGTGGGGTGCTCCAGTCCTGGTTGTCAAGAAGAAGGATGGAAGTTTGCGCTTATGCATCGACTACCGCCAGCTGAACAAAGTTACCGTTCGGAACAGATATCCGTTGCCACGTATTGATGATTTGTTCGACCAGCTTCAGGGTGCGGGATATTTTTCGAGGATCGACTTGCGATCAGGATACCATCAGCTGCGAGTTCGACAGGAGGATATACCGAGGACAGCTTTCCGCACGCGCTACGGCCACTATGAGTTTTTGGTGATATCGTTCGGACTCACCAACGCCCCAGCAGCATTCATGGATTTGATGAACCGTACATTCAGGCCGTATCTTGACTTGTTCATCATCGTGTTTATCGACGATATCTTGGTGTACTCCCGGAGCAGAGAGGAGGACGAGCAGCACTTGCAGATTACGTTATGGACTCTGAGGGAGCACCAGCTGTTCGCAAAGTTCTCCAAGTGTGCATTCTGGCTGGACAGCGTCGGATTCTTGGGTCACGTGGTTACGAAAGATGGCATATGTGTGGACCCGAAGAAGATTGAGGCTGTTCAGCAGTGGCCCCGACCTACATCGGTTACTGAGATCCGTAGTTTTCTAGGCCTGACAGGCTACTACAGGCGTTTTGTTCAGGACTTCTCCCGTATAGCTGCACCTTTGACCGGTTTGACCCGGAAGGGAGTTCCTTTCGTTTGGACAGAGGAGTGCGAGCGCAGTTTTCAGCAGCTACGGACTTGTTTGACTACGGCGCCGGTATTATCTTTGCCTTCGGGATCAGGCGGATTTGTGGTCTACTGTGATGCTTCGCGAGTGGGGTTAGGATGTGTATTGATGCAGCATGGCCAGGTGATCGCTTATGCTTCTCGGTAGTTGAAGAAACATGAACAGAACTACCCTACTCATGATTTGGAGATGGCTGCAGTGGTCTTTGCATTGAAGATTTGGCGACATTACCTATACGGCGAGTCGTGCCAAATATTCACAGACCACAAGAGCTTAAAATACATATTTCAGCAGCGAGACCTGAACCTCAGACAACGTCGTTGGATGGAGTTGGTGAAAGACTACGACTGCGAGATCTTATATCACCCAGGCAAGGCGAACGTAGTGGCAGATGCGTTGAGTAGGAGGCCCGGGGGTAGTCTATCCTTTTTGCACGTAGTGCAGAGGCAGTCGTCAGCAGATTGGCAGATTTTATGCGACAGCCGAGTTGAGTTCGGGTTCACTCAGACAGGGGGACAGCTCGCGCATGTTCGTGCACGCCCACAGTTGCTTGACCGTATATATGAGGCACAGCGCAGTGACGACCGTTGCTCAGAGATCATGGCACAGATGGGACATGGCAGATTTTCCGAGTTCGTGATTGACGATCAGGGGATTTTACGATATGGATCTAGACTGTGCGTACCAGATGCTGATGAATTGCGGCGCGACATTCTTGAGGAGGCACACCGATCAGTGTATAGTGTCCACCCCGGTTCCACCAAGATGTACCATGATATGAGAGAGACCTACTGGTGGGACGGGATGAAGAGGGACATTGCGGAGTTTGTATCGAGATGCCTGACTTGTCAGCAAGTTAAGGCCGAGCACCAGAGGCCCGCAGGAGAGCTACAGCCGTTACCCATTCCGGAGTGGAAATGGGAGCAGATTTCGATGGATTTCGTTGTGGGTCTACCCAGGACCAGTCGAGGGTATGACTCCATCTGGGTGATCGTAGATCGATTGACGAAAGCGGCTCACTTCCTGCCAGTGAAGATGACTTTCAGCTTCGCTCAGTATGCCCAGCTTTACATCGACGAGATCGTGCGGTTGCATGGCGTACCGACTTGTATCGTGTCAGATCAAGGCACCCAGTTCACCAGCCGACTTTGGCAGAGACTTCAGGAGGCTTTGGGCACTCGTTTGAGCTTCAGCACAGCGTTTCATCCGCAGACCGACGGACAGTCAGAGCGGACCATTCAGACTCTCGAGGACATGCTCAGAGCGTGCGTTTTAGACTTCGGCTGTAGCTGGGATCGTCATTTACCTCTAGTGGAGTTCTCCTACAACAACAGCTTCCAGGATACTATTCAGATGGCACCTTTCGAGGCATTGTATGGGAGGAGATGCAGATCGCCCGTCTGTTGGACAGAGCTCAGCGAGAGCAGCATTTTGGGGCCGCAGCTTGTTGAGGAGACGACAGCGAAGATACAGTTGATCCGAGACTGGATAAGAGCGGCTCAGAGCAGGCAGAAATCATATGCAAACAGGCGCCGTCGCAGATTAGAGTTCGCAGTTGGCGACCATGTTTTTCTGAGAGTCTCTCCGATGAAGGGCGTAATGCGTTTTGGGCGAAAGGGGAAGCTTAGCCCTAGATTCGTAGGTCCCTTTGAGATCCTCGAGCGTGTCGGCGCTGTTGCATATCGTTTGGCCCTTCCACCCAGCTTTCCCGATGTTCACCCCGTCTTCCATGTTTCGATGCTCCGCAAGTACCTTCACGACCCTTCGCATGCGATTCAGCACTCGACAGTCCAGCTAGAGCGCGACCTTTCTTTTGCAGAGCAGCCGGTGGCCATCCTGGATCGGCAGGTGAAGAAGTTGAGATCGAAAATTATACCAACCGTTAAGGTCCTTTGGCGTGGCCCGAGCAGCGAGGAGGTCACCTGGGAGACCGAGGGCGAGATGAGGAAGAAATATCCCCATCTCTTTGAAGGTACGCGTAGTTATATTTTTAAATTCGGGGACCGAATTTCTTTAAGGGGGGAAGATTGTAACGCCTTGAAAAGTCGTTTTGGTGTTTTCCTAAAAATCGGTGAAAATTCGGTATTTTTCCGAAAACCGTCCTTTTTGTTATTTTGCAGTTTAGGACTAATTATACCTAATTTGGATAGGTAATTGCTAGTTTTTAGGAGCAAATGAGTTAATTATGAAATTCTGGTCATTTAAAATTTTTCCCTAATTTTTCATTGTTGTTGCTAATTACCAAAATCAAGAGAAGGGTTGGTTGTGGAAAATATGTTTTGAAGCATAGTTAATGGTTTAAAATTAGTGTTGTGGCTATCTAGTGAGTTAGTTTGGATTGTTGTGTTGTATTGTGTTAACTATGTCGCTAATTGTCGATATTTGCACCAAATTGTAAATTCTAGCTTACTAGTTTTTATTAAAATATTGTGATGAATTAATTGCGATGTCTTGATGACATTTTTAGCGTATCCTATGACTTTTAGGATGTGTGAGTGAGGATTTTTGAGTAATCGGGTTTTAGTTTTTCCGGGCGACCAAATCGACATTTTAGTAGATTCTTGCGATTTTCGCGTGTGTTCCGCGCACTTTGTGCACGTTGTACCTAGCTTGTGAACTATGGTATTTTCGTTAGGGAATTGCGTCGTTCTTGATATGTAACCTTATGTTTGGTCTTAATGTAAATTCCAGGTTCGGTCGCGGAGACGTCAGACGCGGCTCGAAAGGGGAAAGCGGTGATCGGACGTGACTAGCTAGGGATTCCGGTGAGTAGATGTAACATCTACGGGGGACTATCGTTGGATGGCGCAAGCCGCCCGATAGTTTTAGTAACTTAAAAGATTCTTAGTGATGTTAGTAATTAGGGGTGTAATACTTATATGATTATTCGCTGCATCCATGCCTTATATTGACATACATATGCGAACCCATTTTATAGGACACCTGCACCATTGCCAGGGTTTTTATATGCAGCACGAGCACTATTCATGCTTACACACACGCCCTGGTAATTGCCATACCACCACACTAGATAACCTATAATTTGAAACCTTTTACTAATTGATGCTTAAACCTGTGCTATTGTCTTTAATTCCTTAAAATGAAATCGTAGGATTGCTATTCATGTGCATGTACTTCATTATATTATTTGTTCATGCCTAATCTATTAATCACACATCGCAACTTGATCATTGATACCATATGCATTCATTATCATTGACATATGCACTTATGAGGATTTCTTGAGATTTTATGATATTTCTGGATTTCGGGGGAAAGCCGCAAAATTTCTAAACTTATTATATTTTTTTAATATGTAAATTGCGGTTTTCTAGTGTGTAAGCGTCGTCCACCATGAGTTTGCTATGGTTTTCGAGACCCGTTTCGAGGAGTTGGATGAACCGTTTCGGGTACATGGTGGGCCCGGTAAGATAACCCGGGGCAAAAAGCTCGTGTTGCTGACGATGAGCCTGGCAGGGGACGGATTACCTACCGGTGACTTCATTGGGCACGGTGGATATCCAGAGGATACCGACCGGGGCCGCGAGAGGATGAGATATTGATATTGAGATGGGTCAGCCGGATGGCTGAGGCCAGAGACACTATGACATGGATTTATGAGATTTGAGACAGTTTTTAGGTGTCGTTGCTGGACACAGATTGTTGTCGATTCTATGAGTATTATGCTGGCATTCTAAAAGAGTTTCAAAAACAAAAAGAGATAAAATGTTTCTTAAATATACCTATTGAGACCTCAGATATTCATGTTGCATACATACACCGGCTAGTACACTGATGTTGTATACACACCTGCTAGTGCATCCAGTCATACCTGTAATTTAGATGCTAGGATGCTTGTGTGCATACATACGATAGCCTTTGTAGATATTATTTATTACTCACGAGTTGGCAACTCACCCCCGTTGTGCCACAGCCTTTTGCAGGTCCGCTCCGTCAGTACAGTAGCGGCGGGCGCACTTGTTTCTTTTGCCTCCTTTGCCTGGACTCGAGGTTTTGCTCTTAGGTGGGTTATATTATTATTTTTGTACCACCTTGTATATTCTTTGTATCTAGTGCACTCCATCTACTGTATCTACCAGTATTATTGTATATTGACCTAGAGATGAGACTGTGAGGTTTGTGGACTTTTATGCTGTATTTTGGGGTCGGGCTCACTTGAGCCGACATGATGTTTTTCTTATGCTTCATTATGATTATTTCGCATGTTGTTGCTTTATATTGCGTGGGATTTGTGACCGCCTTGTGGCGAAGAGCTAGCTCCCGCTTGGGGATGCCTTATTTGTTGGATTCATATATATTTTTTTGTTGTACCCATTTTGGGGGCCAGTATTTACAAAGGAGACTCTGCCGAAATTTTCGGAAAAATTGATATTGTTTTTAAAAAAAGGTTTTATATGACTTATTTGATAAACTCGCTTTCAATTGATTGGGTTCTCTTCACTCTTTTGCTTATTTGGTTTTGGTTTTCTGGGCTTTGGCTTACTTATTTTACGGACGTCTTGAGACGTTTCGTAAAATAAGTGCCAGTCACGTTCCGTACCCTGCGGGTCGTGACATTGTACTCCCTCGGTCTGGTGAGAACGGTCCTAAGATCTTGGATGTGATCAGACTTGGCTTTAGTCTTGACGACCAGATCATCAACATAGCATTCGACGACTTTATAAATTAGGTCGTCAAAGATATTAGTCATTACCCTTTGGTATGTAGCACCTGCGTTCTTTAGTCCGAACGACATCACTTTGTAGCAGTATATTCCGATCGGGGTTCGAAATACTGTGTATTTCTCATCCTCAGGCGACATCTTGATCTGATTATATCCAGACGAGCCATCCATAAATGTGAAGAGTTCGTGATTTGAGGTGTCATCGACCATCATTTCCATGACCGGTAGCGGGAAGTCGTCTTTAGGAAATGCCTTGTTGAGGTCCCTGAAATCGACACAAACTCGGATCTGCCCATTTTTCTTCTTCACTGGGACAATGTATGCGATCCAGTCCGCATATTTGTCTTCCCTGATGAAGCCGGCATCGATGAGTTTCTTGGTCTCCTCGATGACCTTTTCTTCCAGTTCCCTTCTCATTCTTCGAGGAGCTTGTTTGACTGGCTTAGCATCAGGAGATATAGCTAGCTTATGCACGGCCACTTCAGGAGAAAGGCCAGGCATCTCTTTGTACGTCCACGCGAAGCAGTCGACGAACTCGTGCAGCAGAGCGATTATCTGTGATTTCATTTCCTCTGACAAGAGTGAGCTGATGTAGGTTGGCCTTGGATTATCGGGCATTCCTAAGTCAATCTCGGTTAGCGCGTCAAAGGTTGCTTATCCGCCATCTTCGAGCTCTTGAGGAGCTTCTTCTGGCTTGGCTAGCTCGTCATCATCATTTGACCTTTCGCTGGCTTTCCCAATATGGACCATGTAGCATGCCTTAGAATCAGGCTGGATGAAACCTATGCCCCGCCTATGTGGAATTCGTCCATCGATGAGTGCTCGGACCTGAGGTGGATGCCATAGCCCTTCGTAAAACTTTGCTTCAGACTCCGTTTGATATAACTGGCATCCGCACTTTTTAAAGTATTCCCGCATCTCGGGCGCATAATATCTGGGATTGATGACGGCTCTTATGCCTCTCTCATATGGAAGGCACGCGACAGACAAATCGTCCGGGTGTACAACAGGATTTGACCCGTAAAACAGGATGCCTTTCTGTTCACTTTTCATTCCGGGAACATAGAAAGTTTTCAGCTGGTCAACGGTAGAGACTGACAATGCATCGACCTCTTTGCACATCCGTTCCGGCGCCCTTGTGATGGCCAGGGACCCTTCTGCAGTTTCGAACTCTCTCGTAATTTCGCTTGTTGCATGGGGGTCTAATCTGCGCAGCTGTTGCAAGGCATGTCCTCTTCCTCCGACTCTTCAGTGTCGCTGCCAAGAAGAGGGCGGACTTTGCTGCCATATGGGCCTTCAGTATCAGATTCGTCCGTATCGCTACCGAAACGGGGGCGAGTTTTTCGGAACGACGGACTTCCAGCGTCGGACTCGTCAGTGTCTCTACCGAAACGCGGGCACACCTGGGCGTTTTTTCTTCTGAAAGTGACCGCCGGCTCAGATTTGCTTTTGAGTCTTAGGGTCGCTCTGTCCTCAGTTGGTTGTTGCTTAGCATTTTGGTGGTTCATAAAGTACCGAGAATCCTCATATCGGACTTCATGCACACCGAACGGCTAGATGGTTCCGTCAATGCGTCTTTCTTCGCCATTTTTAGTATACTTCATGCATTGATGGAGAGTTGACGGAATGATGCCATAATCATGGAGCCACGACCGCCCCAAGAGAATTTTATAAGACGTGTCAGCGTCGATCACGTATATCTTAGCTTCAGTCTGCAGATCCCCAAATTTGATTGGCAGAGCTATGGACCCCAGAACTTGCTGGCAATTTTGGTTGAAGCCTTGAATGACAATCCTTTCCCTTGACAGGTGTCGAACGTCCATTGACAAACTCTCCAGAGTTCGCAAGTTCATGATGTTCACTGAGGACCCCGGATCAATCAATATGCGATTAATCCGATCTCCGTCGCTGTACCCGGTCACGTAAATCGGCCGATTATGCTCAGCCGTTCCCAGTAGCAAGTCTTCATCCTTAAACGTGACTGCGGCGGCTTGCAAAGTGTACTGAGCTTCTTTCATATTAATTTCCGCAAGGCGAGCCTGATACCGCTCAGGGTTTTGTAGAGCATGAATGAGAACATCTCTAAGCTCTTGAGATAGAACTAAGGCATCGTAGATGCTAAGGAGAGACGGAAGCTTTCAGAGGTGAGCCAAGACATTATAGTCTACTAGGGAAGGACTCGAATCTTCATGAGCAAGTTCTCTGCCATCTTCTTCATTAGCGACTTGTTTTTCCTTCCTTTTTGGGGCGTTTCCCTGATTTGGCGGTAGAGCCATGCCGCTTCTAAGCTGGATTTGGTTGGCCTTTGTGGCGAGCTCCTCGTCCTCTTTAGGAAAACAGAGCTCCTCCTCAGAGTCGCTGCCAAGATGGATGGCGTAGCAGGTCACTACTGGGATCTCTTCGTTGGAGTCTTCTTCTAACTCCTCCAGAATTTCAGCCACTCGTACAAGGAGGAACTCCTTCAATTGAATCAGAGTTCTTTCCTTCTGTTCATATTCTTTGAGGGAATCAATATATTTTTGAATGGTCGATCTCCCTGCACACTCCTTTTCGCGCTGAGCTGCACTTTTCTTCTTCCTGAGCTTTTTGGATTTTAAGCCTGATGGAGCCGCATTGGCAGCTGGAAAAGTAGGCTTCTTCTGCCCTTCCCATTCCGTCCTGGGCTCTTTCTGAAGCAACTTTATCATCTTCTTCGTCTTATTAGATATGTGCGTACTCCACGGAGGCTACTGTGAGTCCGTTCCATTTCTTAGGGCAGCGGGTTCAGCTGTCTGCTCTCAGAAGGCTTCAATTTCTGTCTGTATAAAGTTGGTGGTTGCAACTTGATTGTTCACCAACACGCTTTTGGACAGCTCGATCTCTCTAGCCTTGTACTGCTTCTCGACCCAGTCCTTGAAGATATAGCAATCCTCGATCGCATGGCTCACTACTCGGTGGTACGGGCAATACAGGGGATTGTCGGTCATTTTTGCTTCTTGAGGTCTTTTCGACTCCGGCAATTGTAGACCATTGTTCAAGGCATCTTTAAATATCTTGCGGACCTTGTCCCTCCTGATAGAGTAAACCTTGTTCTTTTTCTCTTCTAGGGAAGGCCCTTCTCCTCCCAGCACTGGCTTTCGAGACCGGTTGGTTTTGGATTCACCCACCCTTCGCTTTTCTTCATTGTCGGACGCATTGAAGACATTGGTACTGCTGGAACTCCCGCTTCTACGGTTGTCATCCCGCTTTCTTTTCCAAGTCTTGTCTCTCTGAGAGTCCGGGGTAGACTCTTGCTTCGAGCGTTCCAGCATTTGGACTTTCTAGGTTAGCTCTTGAAACGTCTTGAGACCTACTGTACACAAGAATGTGACCATCCAATTGCTGAGGTTCCCAATGAGAAGGCTGACGGACTGGTCCTGCTCCAGCGGCGGTTCGCACTTGACTGTGAGATTACTCCATCGGGCGATAAAGTCGGTGTTGCTTTCATTCTTCCCCGGCTTGGTCCTCACAAGGTCAGCAATGGTCATTTTATCACTGACACTCATGAACCTTTGCCGAAACAGAGACTCCATTTGGGCAAAGGTAATGACGGACCCGTCTGGTATGCTTGTGTACCAGTCAAAAGCGACACCGGTCAGCCTGTTGACAAACTGACGAAGAAGGAGCGCATCATTGCCCCCTGTATTTCCGTACGACGCTTTAAAGTGGGCGACATACTGATTTGCATTTCCTGTCCCGTCGAATCTTCCGAACTTAGGAATGCCGTAGCCGCTCGGGAACTCAATCAGATCGTACTGTGCGGGGTATGGCCGCCCACTACTGCCAATTTATTTCTGATTTTCGGCTTCGGCCACCAATGTTTTAACCTTGCTGGTGACCAAATCCATTATCCGATCTTGTGTTAGTGGGATAGTGTTCTCTAGGGCTAAGGCGTCCCCAGAAGCGGAATGTGGTCGGCTTTCGTGCGGCTCGACGAATCTTGGACCCAAAGGGACAGGCATCGTCCGCTTCGGATTGTCATCATCCGGCTCATGAGTAGCGACTTGTGCTTGATTGGGAGGCGCTCGAGCAATTTGAGCCGTAAGCTGCATCACCACGTTCGTTAGGTCGTCAATTTTCGAATGGAGCTTGGCCATCTCTTTATCTTTGCTCTTGAGCTATTTCCGAAGCTCTTGAAGCAGCTCTTGCTCTGTGGTCCTGGGGCAGAAAGTCAGCACTTCCTCGCTGTCCAAGCTTGACTTTGCCTGGACCGAAGGGTCCTTCTGCCCATCATCCTCATCGAGAGGGTTTTCATCATCCAGCAGAGGCGGCTGTTCTTGGGAAGTGGCAACCACATTCAAGCCAGATTGGGCTTGGGATGTGGTGGCCCCATCCTTGCTTTTGCTGCGAAGGTTGTTGCTAGGGTGCCCGCCCGCCATATAGAATGTATGGATAATATATCCAGCCATCTTTGTATTATCGGTGACTGATTTCTCGGATCGCTGTCTTGACCTTCTTGTTTTGGTAACGGGCAGTCGACTGAAGGCGGCTGGCCTAGACGGATTCTTGAATGGTGCTGATGCTCCCTTTTTGGTTTTGCCCCGCTGCTTTCGTGCGGCACAGAGTGCCTGATAGACTCTTGAAGAGACAGTGTCATACTTTTTCTATTGGGGCCAGGACACGTCTGTTTGTAGCGACGTTCGGACCGTTGTCTTCTTGATTCTGGCGGTCATGGCATTTTTCTAAACCAACTTCAGAGGTTTGAAGGAATTGCTGATTTTTACGGCCAATTCAGCCGTCGTCGCAGGATGGCTCTGCTTTTGGAATCTTACAAAATTCCACCTGGCTGGAGTCCTGGCCCTCTTGTTGGCTCGATACCTGAGCCGCTTCTGTCTCAGCTTTTCTGTTTTGAGCACTTGGCTGGTCACGGCTCCTCGAGAAGCCGCCGTAGACCGGGCGATGGAGGGCTTTGGAGATACGTCTGATTGTGCATTTGTTGGAGTCATCGCATGAGCTCGTCCTCAACGTTTGATGTTGCCCTTCGTACCGGAAGTCTTGCCCCCAGCTGGAGCGCCAAAGAGTCGTTCAGACACCGTTTTAAGTTTCGGTTGTGGTGCATTGGCGATCACAACATTCGGCCTCTTTCCCCTTGAGACCGGCTTAGCCGCCTGCTTTGCCGGGATTTCTGCCAGATGAGCGCTTCCGGCAGGGTAGATGACGACGGAACCGAACTGGCGGGGTAGTTCCTCCCACTGTCGACTGAGGCTTGTGGGGAGAACCACACGAGCATTGATCTTGACCACGTATGAGATCGGGGTCGCGTTGGAAGCTGAATTCGTCTTGGGAGATATTGACGTTGAAAGTTGATTGCTGCACGAAAAGAAAACATCATTTCAGTATAGGCAATCGATATATATATATTGATTAAGTTCGCATGAACGTTTAACCTGAAATATGGGAGGAGAGAAAGGTCCCACCGGGCGTGCCAGAATCTGTAGGGTGTTTTTCTTCACCCCATTGAGATGGGAATACACATGCGCTGGTCAGGCTTACTACAGATTTCCTTTGCCCAGGGTAGGCTAAGGTTTATTGATTGTGGGTATACGAATCTCCGGCAACCACGGACTAAGCTGCCATTAATTATCCCTCGTATTTGGAGCGAGAGAACCTCCGATTGACGGTTGAACTGGTCATGCGAACTTAATGTGCAGTGTTGTGTTTTGAAAGGGGTTTTGGATATATCGGGGGCCCCGCAGAGTTTTTACGGGGGTTTTGGACAGTGTCGTGGAGTATGTGTGTGTGTGTATGTATACACACACACACACAAGGGAAAAGGGCATCCAAAGGATGCGTGGGAGAAAGCGCTCGGGCGCTAGCACCATATGTGCCAGGCACGTAGGCGCTCGGGAGCTAGCGCTCTGGGTGCTCGGGCGCTAGCGCTCTGGGCGCGCTCGGGAGGCAAAAGGGACTTGGTCCCTACAATGGGAGTTGTACTCCCAGAAAGGAACACTTATTATTTTGTGTGTGTATGCGTGTGTGTGTGTGTGTGTGTATGAGGAGTTAAACTCCTAGAGTATTTTGAAGCTGATGAAGGGACTTCTCCCCTTGAGCCCTGGATCTTCCCCAAAGTGGGGTTTCTGGAGATGGGTCTCCTTCTTCTTCCTGTCGTTTGGCCGGATCTTGGAGAAAGGGGATGATATTTAAAAATCTCCCCTTTTTGAGATCTAATAGAAGATCCAAGCCCCCCTTTGTGGGTTTTGTGGTGAAAAACTATTTAGTTTTATAAAAGGAAGAGTAAAACTCTTGATTTAATTCAAAAGAAAGAAGAAGGTTTTAGAACCTTGAGGAAGGAGAAGGATCACAGATCTGGATTCTTTTTTTTTGGGAGAGAGAAAAAGTTGTTGAGATATTTTCATTATCTTTGCCTTTATATATTATACACTTTACACATAACCCCTTAGGCTTTACAAAAATGGCATTTTGCCCATCTCATGCCTCATGTGCTATTTCTTTTTGCACATAAGCCATGGGCTTTACAAAAATTTGGCTTTATACCCATTTTCTTACATTTATTCATAAAATAAAAATACAAGAAATACAACGAAATTATTTATTACAAATTTTTTATTTTGGCATGGCGGAAGGCCGGACGCTTCGTGTTCGGGCTTGACCCGGGCATTGGCCCACTTGACCTGGGCTTGGGCCTATTTGGCTTGGGGTTGACTTTGATTTTGACTTGGTCAACCGGGGTATAAATTTTTATCCCAACACACTCTTCTTACATTTATGTATGAAAATTATATCAAAATTATTTATTATATAATTTTTATTTTGGCATGGGGAAGGCTGGCCGCGGGCCTCGACTTAGGCATGGGCCCACTTGGCCTGGGCTTGGGACTACCTGGCTTAGCGTTGACTTTGACTTTGACTTGGTCAACCGGGGTGAAATTTTTGACCCCAACAAAGTGCCCCCCATCAATAAATGCACACCGCATATGTAGGTCATGTGCATGAAATTGATGGATCTTCTTTCATGTGGAGGCGACTTGATTTGGTTCCCGTTTTTTGCGAAGCTGGCACTGTCCTTTTTACGACATGGACGGTCGATACTTGACGTGTCTCCGAGACGGAGTGTCGGTGGTTGACGTGTCCCCGAGGTGGAGCATAATTCCGACGAGGAGGTCGTTGCTGCCCTTTTTGCGACATGGATAGTCGGTGCTGCCCTTTTAGGAACGTGGACGGTCGGTGCTGCCCTTTTAGCGACGTGGACGGTCGGTGCTGCCCTTTTAGCGACGTGGCGGTCGATGCTGCCCTTTTAGCGACGTGGACGGTTGATGCTGCCCTTTTAGCTACGTAGACGGTCGATGCTGCCCTTTTTGCGACGTGGACGGTCGGTGCTGCCCTTTTAGCGACGTAGACGGACGATATTGCCCTTTTTGCGACGTGGACGGTCAGTGCTGCCCTTTTTGCGACGTGGACGGTCAATGCTTTGATTTGACTTGCTTCGCTTTCTGCGGTGTCGGGATTTGATTTGTTTCCGAGGTGGAGCTTGATTCCGCCAGGGAGGTTGTTGGTTATCCTGCTGACTTGATATGATTTGGGTTGACATCAGCATCGCTACACTGGAATATGGTACCAGGAGCGAATCATCATCTGCCATGATAGGATTTAGGGATTTTGGTTTTGGTTTCGCATCAGCACCATTACACTGGAATATGATATTAGGAGAAAATCATCATTTGCCATGAGGGGATTTTTCTCGTTCCTAGTTTAACGACTTTGGGGTCATATGTTCCCAGTTTAAAGACTTAGGGGTCTTCTGTTTCCAGTTTAATGACTTAGAGGTCATATGTTCCCAGTTTAAAGACTTAGGCGTTATTGAATTTGAAGTTTGGGAATTTTGGGGTTGGGGTTGGCATTAGCGTTGCTAACACTGAAGCACAGGTGCCAGGAGCAATTCATTATATGCCTTTGCCTGTTGGGGAGCAATGGCTTAGAAGACAGGTTTAGGTCCTTATCACCTAAGACTTTTCAATTTTATGAGTCGTAAGGATCACATAAAAGCCTTTTCTTCATACGAGTAGAAAGGATCTCGAAGGTGTATTTTCTCCTTAAGAGTCGTGGGTACTCCCAAGTGTATTTTTCCTTTGTGAGTCGTAAGGATCCTACAAAGGTGTTTTCTTACGAGTCGAGAGGATCTCGTAAGTTTGTTCTCATCATGCATCGTGAGGACACATGAGTGGGTCTTCCCCAAATGGAGCATAATTCCAAGGGTGGAGACCGGTCGCGTGACTGGTGATTGCGGTGGGGCATGGGTGCGATGAGAATTATTTGAGCTCGTGGATTGTATACGGTAGTCAGCTTAGGGACCAGCCGTAGGGCTGGGAGAATTTTTGGAAATTGGATTTGGGTTGGCGTCTGCATCGCTGCACTGGAATATGTTACCAGCAGCGACTCATCATTCGCCATTTGGAGTTTTTTTTACCGCGATTGCTCTATCATTTCAGGTTTTTTCATCACGAAGGTCGCGATTGCCCTAGCACTTCGGCTATTTATTCGCGGTTGCCCCATCATTTCGGCTTTATTTTTCATCTTTATTTTACTCGCTGTTTTTATTGTAAGTTGCCCCATTATTTCGTCTTTTTTTATTTTTTTTATTTTACATTCCCAGTTTAACGACTTAGGGGTCGTTCATTCCCAGTTTAATGACGTGGTGGTCCGCTCTTTTTAGAGAAAGGCAAATGTCTAAAGAATCAGGTTCTCGAAAGATTTTGGTCTCCATTTGTATGAAATTAGCGGTCGCAGCTTGACTGTTTATTAACACGCCTTTAGACAGTTCTATCTCTCTTGCCTTATATTGCTTTTCGATCCAATCTTTGAAGACGAAACAGCCCTCAATGGCATGACTTATCACTCTGTGACAAGGGCAATATTTGGGGTCGTCGGTCACATTCGCTTCTTGCAATCTTTTTGATTCTGACAATTGTAGACCGTTTCTTAGGGCGTCTTTGAATATTTTACTGACTTTGTCCCTTCTGAAGGAATAAATCTTATCCAGCTTCTCTTTCAGTAGAAATTCTCCTCCCTCTCCGAACACTGGCTTCCGAGGCCGGTTGGCATTAGGCCCGCTCATCCCTTGCTTATTTCGGTTAACTGAAATGTTGAAAGATTCAGCCTCGTCGGAATTTCCGCCTTTACGATTATCGTCCTTTCGGTTTCTCCAGGGACCTATTGTTATTTTGGGAATTAGAGGAAGACTCCTATTTTGAGCGCTCCAACATCTAAAATTTCCTGGTCAGCTCTTGGAATGTTTTGAGACCCGCCGTGCATAGAAACAGGGCTATCCAATTGTTGAGATTTCCAACGAGGGGGCTGACAGATTGGTCCTGTTCTATCGGCGGTTCACATTTGACGGAGAGATTATGCTATCGGGTTATAAAATCCGTGCTGCTTTCGTTGTTCTTTGGCTTGGTACTTACGAGATCGGTAATGGTGATCTTATCGCTAACACTCATGAACCTTTGCCGAAATAAAGATTCTATTTGGACGAAAATAGTAACGGAGCCATCTGATATGCTCGCGTACCGGTCGAAAGCGACATCGGTCAGGCTATTAACAAACTGGCGGAGGAGAAGCGCATCATTGCCCCCAGCATTCCCGCATGAGGCTTTAAAATGGGCGATGTGCTGATTCGCATTTCCCGTCCCATCAAATCTTCCTAATTTGGGGATGACATAGCCGCTAGGAAATTCTACCAGATCATACTGAGCAGGATATGATTTCCCACTACTGCTGATATCTTTTTGCGCTTCGGCTTCAATACCAATGTTTTTAACTTTGTTGGAAACCAAATCCATGATTTGATCTTGAGTTAGTGGGCTACTGTCATCGGTAGCTAAGACATTTCCCGAGATAGGATGCGACTGACTTTCATGTGATCCGCCCATCTTTGGATTTGAGGAAATAGGCGTTGGCTGTCTCGGGACACCGTTTCCCGATTCATGAGCAGAACCATGTACTTGATTGGGCAGCTGAAAGGCAAGTTGGGCCATGAGCTGTAAGATGACATTTGTCAAGTCGTTAATTTTCGAAGTAGAGCTTGGCCATCTCCCTGTCTTTGTTTCTGAGCTGCTTTTGGATCTCTTGCAGAAGTTGCTGCTCTGCGGTCTTGGGACGGAAGATTGGCTCCCCTTCGCTTTCCGAGCCCGGCTTCTCATGAACTGAGGGATCTCTCTGCTTATCAGCCTTGCTGGAAGGGTTTTCATTACCTTCCGGAGGATGCTGGTCTTGGGAAGTGGTAGCCACATTCATATCAGATTGGATTTGAGATGTGGTGGCCCCGTCCTTGCTCTTGCTGCGCGTGCTCACTATGTAGACAGTGTGGACCACATATCCAGCCATCTCTTTATCTTTAGCGGGGTAACCCTGTTCTTGGAACCTCAGGAAGTTCGGCCTAGCATGAACCCTAGCCCTTTTGTTGGCTCTATATCTGAGCCTTTTCTGTGTTAGCTTCTCAATTTTGAGGGCTTAGTGGGCATCCATTTACTGGGAAGCCACCGTGGATCGATTGATGGGGAGCTTAAAGAAGATACCCGATCGAGCAGTTGTCGAGGGCACCGCCATAGCTTGCCCGAGACACCACGTTGCTTTGTTGGTGTTGATGGCCCTGCCCCCAGCTGGAACAATGGAGAGTCGTTCAGAATCGGATTTGTGCTTGGTCTGAGGTGCCCTCGCGATCAGGACATTCGGCCTTTTCCCTTTTGAGGCCGGTTTATCCATCACTGGGGCTTGAAGAGCAGGGACGACGTTAGCCGGCACGAACAGAATAAAGCTAAATGGTAGAGGCGGCTCCTCCCACTGTCGTCCGAGACTGGCCGGAAGGACCGTCCTGACGTCCGTCTTCATCGTGTAGGATATGGGAGCTGCGTCGAGAGCTGAGCCGGTCCTTGGAGACATGGTTGAGGCTTGATCGCTTGAAGTCCTACATGAAAGAGTATTATTTTAGTATAAATATCAATATGTATATTGATTGAGTTCGCATGAACGTTTAACCCGAAATATGGGAGGAGAGAAACGGTCCCACCGGGCGTGCCAGAATCTGTAGGGTGTTTTTCGTCACCCCATAGAGATGGGAATACGCGCGCGCTTGTCAGGCATACTACAGATTCTCCCTGCCTAGGGTAGGCGGGGGTTTATTGATTGTGGGGATCCGAATCTCCGGCAGCCGCGGACTAAACTGCCGTTAATTACCCCTCGCCTTTGGAGCGAGAAGACCTCCGATTGACGAGTCAAACTAGTCATGCGAACTCAATGTGCAGTGTGCGTTTGTTTTAGAATGAGGGGTTTTGGATATATCGGGGTCCCCACAGAGTTTACGGGGACAGTGTTGTGGAGAGTGTGTGTGTGTATGTAAAAATGGGGAAGAATAGCATCCAAAGGACGCGCAGGCTCTGGGCGCCGGCATCCCACGTACCTAGCACACGGGCGCTGGGCGCTAGCGCCCCGCGTTCCTGGCACGCGGACACTAGGCACTGGGCGCCAGCGCCCCACGTGCTGGGAACACGGGCGCTGGGCGCCAGCGCCCCACATGTTTGGCACACGGGCGCTAGGCGCTAGCAGGAAAAATGGACTTAGTCCCTGCACTGGGAGCTGTGCTCTCGATTTAACCTCTGGAGTTGAACTCCTGACAAAGAGGACAAGGGGGCTTAGCCCCTGCACTAGGAGTTATACTCCCAAAAAAGAAAGATTTATTATTTTGTGTGTGTGTGTGTGTGTGTGTGTGTGTGTGTATTATTTTTAGGAGTTAAACTCCTAAGATATTCTTGGAGCTGATGAAAGGGGACCCCTTTCTTCTCCTTTGAGCCCTGGATTTTCCCCAAAGTGGGGGGTTTTTAGAGGTGGGTTTCCTTCTTCCTCCTCTTTATTGGCTAGCTCTTGGAGAAAAGAGGATGAGATTTTTAAAATCTTCCCTTTTGGAGATTTGATGGAAGATCCGCGTTCCTCTTCAAGGGTTTTGTGGTGAAAAACTATTTATTTTTGGAAAAAGAAGAGTGGAACTCTTGATTTAATTCAAAAAAAGAAGAAGGTTTAGAACCTTGAAGGAGAAGGAGGCACAAAAAACCTAATTTTTGGGGAGAGTGAATTATCTCTTTCATTTCATCATTATGTTGCCTTTTATAGGCTTACAAATGTACATATAGCCTCTTGGGCTTTACAAAATGGCATTTTGCCCATTCCATGCCTCATGTGCTCATTTCTTTTGTACATGAGCCACGGGCTTTTCAAAAATTTGGCTTTATGCCCACTCTTCTTACATTTATGTATAAAAATTATATCAAAATTATTTATTACATAATTTTCATTTTGTCATGGGGGAGGCTGGCCGCGGGGCTCGACTTTGACATGGGCCCACTTGGCCTGGGCTTGGGACCACCTGGCTTGGGGTTGACTTTGACTTTGACTTGGTCAACCGAGGTGTAATTTTTTACCCTAACAGTCATCTTGCCCGGTCACCGCGTCACGCAGCTTCTCAGCCAGGTCCAGCCCTGCGTGCGTAAGTTTACGCCGTAATGTTATTTCGATGTCGGAACATGATATCCGTATCTCGACATGAGATCCGATCAGGCAAGTTCTAAACTTGCAAAATGCTACGTTACTATATCAATATAAATGATAGTGTATGTATTTTACTATTCAGCAGAAATTACCGATTTACCGTTTTTCAGTATCCGTCTTTATCCGTACTGCTAATAGTTTATCTAGTTGCATGCCGAAACGTCACAACGTTATCATCCTACTATATTAGTTCAATACGTTATCTAGATTGTATTATACATGGTAATAGACGTGTAATGGCTATTACATATAGATACATACACATCATAGTATTAATAGTATTTCAATATTGATTACGGTTTTACATTTGGCATCTATTGGGTTAATATATATTACATGACATGTTCACGACCCACTGCCAGACTTGTTACTTGGATCTTATTGCTAATGTCAACAATCATGACTTGTTGTCCTGACGGATGTGACTTGTTGTCTACATAGACAAGACCTGTACTTGCTTGATCCTGTGTTGGCATTAGATTTATATCATCAATACCTGACTTGAACACAAAACCTTAGGGGAAAGGGGAAATCAATAATGAAACCTGACTTGTAACTCAACAGTTCGATACTTATACTGATCAGTCTTTACGGGCTCAGCCAGCCCTGGAATGATGCTACTGACATCATTCATCTGTACATGTTACCCGTTTACTGCTTAGCGGCACGTCTCGGATTCAGCCCGAGAATCTTGACCGTGGTCCCGGATATGCACGGGATACTATTGAGTTACATCGACAATTCCATTAAATTGATTTTAAAGACTTGTAGAATAGATAACCTAGAATCACAGACTTTAGGGTACACATCACATACATACAGCTCACTATTTTATACCCGTGTTTATTATTTATATTCATGTTTAATCATAGCATCATATCATGGTTGTTACTATTATTTTGATATTATGACGCACTGACGTCTGGGTTTTGCATGGCCCAGTTCCTCTACCTTTATCGCAGGCAGATCAAGAGTATTTTAGCAAGCAAGCCGAGCAGTGAGGAGCTAGTTATTTTGTTTAGAAACTCTTAGTTTATTTGTTTCCGCAGTTTTATTTCTATTGATGTGAGCCCATATTGGGACGAGATTTAGATACTATTGTTTATTGGATCTTGATTCATTTCCGAAATATGCATTTCGCGATTTTATTTATTGTGGAAAATGGGCATGTGTTAGCTAGATTATATTTTACTATTCTTGATAAATGCTTCACAGCCGTAATGTGACTGTGGAGGGATGATTCTTAGCTACAGGTAGCATGGTTGGCTCTGTCACGTGCTGTGTTTACGTATTTTGGGAAGCGGAGCGTGATAACCCAGTAAACCAGCAACAGTTTTCTTCCTCTTCTTCTTCTTTCTTTTCCTTCTCTTTTCTTGATCCCCGATCGTCTCGCCGGAGTTGCGCACGTCGCCGATGATCCAGACGACCCAGCCACCGTCTTCAGCTAGCTTAGTCACTATGTCATGTAGCTGCTCAGTCAGGTTTAGTTCTACGCATGTAAGTTTGCGTCATGAATTTATTTCGACGTCGGAACGTGACATCCGTATCTCGACGTGAGATCCGATCAAGCAAGTTCTAAACTTGCAACATGCTATTTTGATTATACCGATATTCATATGCTTGATTATAGTGCATGTGTTTTAATATTTAGCGAGTAGTAGCGATTTACAGTTTTAAAGTATCCGTCTGTATCCGTATTGATAATAGTTTATCTAGTTGCATGCCGAAACATCATGATATTATCATACTACTATATAGTTCAATATGATTATCTAGATTGCATCATACATGATAATGAATGTATAATGGTTATTACAAATAGATACATATGCATCCTGGCATTAGTTGTGTTTCGATATTGATTACAGTTTACATTGGAATCTATTTTGGTTAATATACAGTACATGGCATGTTCACGATACATTACCAGACTTGTTACTTGGATCTTATTGTTAATGCCAACAATCCTGATTGTTGTCCTGACGGATGTAACTTGTTGTCTACATAGACAAGACCTGTAACCGCTTGATCATGCATTGGCATTAGATTTATATCGTTAATACCTGACTTGAACACAGAACCTTGGGGGAAAATGGAAAATTAAGAATATAACCAAAACGTAACTCAAGAGGATATTATTATTGTTTGCCGCGATTCTGAGCGTTAATGGAATAATCATTGTTTGTCGTGATTCCGGGCGTGAAGGAATAATCATTATTTGTCGTGATTCCGGGCGTGACGGAATAATCATTGTGCCGTGGTCCCATGGGGGTTTGAACGGGATATATACTGTTAAGTTATGATGAGGACTACATTAATTGATTTCAAAGACTTCTGGAATAAATAACCTAGAAGCACAGATTTTAGGATACACATCATATACATATAGCTCGCCATGTATACATATGTTTATCATTTATATTCTTGTTTAATCATAGCATCGTATCCTGGTTATCACTATTATTTTGGTATTTATGACGTACCGACGTCTGGGTTTTGCATGGCCCAGTTCCTCTACCTTTATCGCAGGCAGATCAGAAGTACTTTAGCAATCAAGCCAAGTAACGAGGAGTAGCTATTTAATGTAGAGACTCTTAGTTTATTTATTTCAGCAGTTTTATTTCTATTGATGTGAGCCCATATTGGGACGGGATTCAGATACCATTGTTTATTGGATCTTGATTCATTTTCGCTATATGCATTTCTTGATTTTATTTATTGTGGCAAATGAACATGTGTTAGCTAGATTTTATTTTACTGTTCTTGATATCCGATTGACAGCCATAATGTGACTGTGGAAGGATGATTCCTAGCCACAGGTAGTATAGTTGTTTTTGTCACGTGCCGTGTTTACGTATTTTGGGAAGCGGGACATGACACCCACTGCCAGCGTACTGTCGAGTATTTAGAGTCCCACACAGAAGGTTTTTCTGATTCAGGCAAAACGATGTGGTGGCTGTATGTTTATACGTCCAGGGTTTCGATCGAATGATAATACTAGCCGGCTTAGGATTAAGCCAGATTATTAAATCAAGTATTGATTTAATAATTTACGTGTACATATTTTGATATGTATATTCTAGTGTTATTCAGATTTTCGATCGGACGGTTGATAATACCGGCAGGCTTAGGATTAAGCCGGTTCATTAAATCGGATATTGATTTAATACTAGTATTATTTTAGTGGTATTATTTTATCTCTTGGGTGTTCGTATTTCGATGCGAATTCGGGTATGTATATACGGTAGAATGTATTCCGTATTTATACGGAAATACATTTTAGAAAGAGAATACCTCATCATGTATTTTCCATTTTATTTGCAAAATGGAAAATGAGGTGTAAAATACGAAATGAGGTGTAAAGGTGATAATGGTGTGAACCATGCTTGAATAGTGTTGTCAAATGAATTGTAAATTCATTTATGCAAACTATTCAAGCATGGTTGTGTTATTTTATTGAAAAAATATCTTTTACAAAATCATGCTTCATGATTTTCTTCACACTAAAGTTTTCATTCTCAACACAAGTTTCTCTCTTCTCGCTTACCTCTCTCTTGAGTTCCTTCTCCTTCAACTTCATCTTCCTCCGTACCATCTTATGAGTTGTGAATTAAGAGAGAAAGAGAGATAGAAATACACTAGAAAAATCATTACATCTCCTTAGTAAGCTAAAGTATCAAACCAGGTCACTAAGTTTCTTCATTTGTGAAGCCAAGTTTGAATCAAGAACTCTTGAGTGGATCATCTAGGATCAAGAAGGCGATCTAGCTAGATTGATGAAGGATCCCGAGGAGCTCTAGAAGAGGAGTGAAAACCCGATGAACACGGATCTTTAGGTATAAACCTATATCACAGTAAATAGATCTCTTTAGCTAGCTAGTTTTGGTTTATGGTTAGATTCTAGGATGTGTTTTCTAGCGCCGGATTTTTAAAAGTTGAAGTTTTTCGTTCCGCAACGGCCGTGGTAGACGGTCAGAGTGCTAGGAAAACCAACATGGTATCAGAGACGATCCATAAACCTTAACTAGGTAATTTGCACTAATTTAGAATTTCGATCGACAAAATTATCCGAATCGTATTTCCAAAAACCTAACTCGATGTTTGAATTTTAAAGTTATTCAAAAAATATTTTCGGTGAGCTTAAAAATATGTCCAGGCTTTTTCAGAGCCAGGAAATTTTTTTGAGCTCTTAGTCACCAAATTCAACCGCTAATCCGCGGCTAAATAGGTCATTTGGCCGTGGATCCGTGGCCAATTTGTGGCAACAAGGCTCCAAATTTTTTCAGGGGTTCTTGTTTATGGAAATATGATTTTTGGTATGTTTGGTTTTTGCCCAGATTTATTTGTGTACTGGTTTGTACATGGAGGCAAATGCGGAAAGTTTTAATCGATCGAAACTCTAAATTCTTGTTTTTCTGTGTATTTGTTTCTGCGGCCGTGAATATCATTGTGCAGTATAATCAGACCGATTGCTATTTGTACAATCAGATGGGTTTACAAACATAATATTCACGTTGATGTTCTGTGTTGCATTGATGTTGTGGATGGATTGTCGTGGTGGATAGTCTATAGTGCAATGGTACTTGTACAGTTCAAATTCATTTGTATATTCATTATTGCGGGGTGGGCGTCCGACATGTGAACTACCTTTACGGGGAGTGACCTCTTGAGCAAAAGTTTATGTTACTATAGATTACTCAGTTTTCTTCAAAACCGCTAGTTTTCAAAAGCGGACCCTAAACCACTCCTTTTCAAAACTACTCGGTTCCTTCAACGTTATCAAGTTCATTACATTAAAGGGTTTTTTGCTAAAAACCCAGTCGTAGCCCTCCGTCATTTCTTACAAGTGTTACTTAGTATCCGTGCTGCGTATGTTGACTTTGTCAAGACGTAGTGTACGGTAGCTGAGAAATACTTGTTTGAGGAATGTGATGAAATTGGTTAGGATAGTCGTATAACCATTTTGACCGTATCAAGGGTCATGCAAGTGGGTCTAATACAATTTAGGACAATGACAGGCTGAACTTGACTAGCGACTTATGACATGTTGACTATGTCAAGGTCATAAGCCGTTAGGGGAAAAAACCACACCGGGAGTTTCAAATATACAGGAAATTTGCTAGTGTTGCATAGCTTCTGGAGTGTGGTAACTAGAGTGGCTTCCATCTAGGTTATCACGCGATGGTAGTTGGATTCCAATCCCACCGATAAGTAGGATTACTCTTGGGAGATATTTTTTACTTCACAATTAGCTAACCTATTAGGTGTGTAGAAAAGTGTTAACGGGGCTACGCCTCTGCGGAAACGAGGTTTATTTTAATTAGGTCCGTGCAAAAGTACGGGGAACCTCCTTCGGAGTACCAACACTCACCTGGCTGAACGGTTAGCAAACTTATAAGATACGAATGATCCCAACTAGTTTTCCTTTTAAAAGTTTGAAGGAAAATTCGAGGAAACAGTGAGAGAAATCCTAATTAGATAAAGTAATAACCAATCCGATCTTACAAGAACGCACGTTGAGTGTTTCTTTTCTCTCTCTCCAGGTAGCAACCACTTCACGTCCTAATCAAGATAATAAATATTTGATTTGACCGAACCAGCTTGTTACACAGGGCTGGGGAACGTCAGTTCGGCTCTAACTTATGATAACTGTCATGAGTATGAGCAAGAGAAAGAGGGCTGTAAGGAATTCTAGATAACCCTATTGAAGGAGAAGCATTCTAATGCGTCTTTTTCGGCTGTATTTGTTATCGAAAACTATTTTTCGGTCAACCCTACCTCCTGGGTATTAGATACCAGATCAGGATCTCACATATATAATTTATTATAAGGATTGAGAATAAGTAGAATGGTTGGATCGGGTGATATGTCCCTATACTGCCGCCATCGATGAATATCACTTAGTATTGCCAAGCGGCAATACTATGATTTTGAACAATTACTACTATATACCTTCCATACTTTGCAACATCATATCAGTTTCTTTACTTGGTAAAGATGGATACAATTTTGTTCTAGATAGAAATATCATGAACATTTACCTTAATCAAGTACTGGTTGTAGAATGTACACTTTGCAATGGTATCTATGTTCTTAATCAAAACACAGTTTTTAATGTACCAAACACACGCAAGAGGAAGAGTTCATATATGAATGAAGCTTACTTGTGGCATTGCAGACTTGGTCATATCAATGAAAAAAGACTAAGTAAGTTGCATAAGGATGGATATTTGAATCCGTTCGAATTTTCATCCTATGAAAATTCTCAGTCCCATCTCAAATGAAAGATGACCAAATCTCCATTCACCGGACACGGGGAAAGGGTTACAGAGCTCTTGGGACTCATACACAGTGATGTATGTGGTTCGATGTCTGTACATGCGAAGGGTGGATTCTCGTACTTCATTACATTCACTGATAACCTCTCTACATTCGGATATGTATTTCTCATGAAACACAAAACTTAAGCTTTTGAGAAGTTCAAAGAATATAAAAGCGAAGTAGAGAATCGGACAGGAAAAAGTATTAAGATCCTTCGATCTGATCGAGGAGGGGAGTACTTGAGTATGTAATTTCTCGACTACTTAAAAGAGAATGGAATTCTCTCTCAGCTTACTCCTCCCTATACACCACAGCATAACGGTGTATCGGAGCGGAGGAATCGTGCCCTACTGGATATAGTTCGCTCTATGATGAGTAGTGCCGAGTTACCTCTTTCATTCTGGGATATGCGCTTGAGACAACAACATATTTGTTGAATCAAGTTCTATCTAAATCCGTGCCTAAAACTCCATATGAAATATTGAGTGGTAAGAGTTTGTATCTTAAGCGTGTTAAGATATGGGGTTGTCCTGCTTATGTTAAGAAGCAAAACCTAGATAAACTCGAGGCACGATCAGTTTTGTGTAAGTTTGTGGGATATCCAAAACATTCAAATGGATATCTATTCTACCACGCAAAGGAACATATGATTATTGTTTCTCGGAACGCCAAATTTTTAGAATGGCAGTTTCTTGCAAAAGAAACTAGTGGGAGCGCGGCTGAACTGGATGAAATTCCAGAAACACAAACTATAACTGAAGATTTGATAGAACCAGAGGATTCAATAATCCCGGACAAACCTTAGCCACTCTGCAGATCTAGTAGAATTTCTCATCCGCCTGAGAGATGCTATGGTTTTTTCATAGATCGGGATCGAGTGGATTGCATCTTGGAAGAAAATGATTCTACGAGTTATAACCAGGCCATTAACAGTAGGGACTCTATAAAATGGCTTGATGCTATGAAATCCGAAATGAAGTCCATGTACACCAACAATGTTTGGACTTTATGTTGCTCCTCCTGAGGTAAAACCCGTTGGATGCAAGTGGATCTTCAAAAGAAAATTGGTGCAGATGGACAGGTGGAAACCTATAAGGTTAGATTAGTTGCAAAAGGTTTTCCATCAAAGACCAGGAGTGGACTATGACAAAAAAATTTCTCCAGTAGCTATACTGAAATCCATTCGGTTCCTACTTGGCATTGTTGCCTACCATGACTATGATATCCGGCAGATGGACATAAAAACATCCTTTTCTAAATAGAAGTTTAGAAGGGTGCGTTTATATGGATCAGCCGGAGAGATTTGTAGACAGTGCTAGCAGCGAGAAGGTGTGCAAGTTGCTTAAATCCATTTATGGATTAAAGCAAGTGTCATGGAGCTGGAACATCTGTTTTGATAAGACGGTCAAGGGATTTGACTTCATCAAAAATGAAGATGAACCTTATATCTACAAGAAGATTTTAGGGAGAACTGTTGTATTCTTGGTCCTGTACATGGATGATATTCTCTTGATAGGAAATGACATTTCCTATGCTGCAATCGGTCAAGCTGTTCTTGTCACAAAAGTTCTCCATGAAGGACCTAGATGATGCCTCCTACATTCTGAGGATTAAGATCTATAGAGATAGATCCAAGAGATTGTTGGGATTTTCACAGTTCAGGTACATAGAGACCATACTTAAGAGATTTAGCATGGAAGATTCCAAGCGCGGTTGTTCTCGCTAAAAATTTCCGCGCAAAAAAGCCCAAGGTATCAAATGCCAGCAATACGCTTAAGAAAATGCAAACCAGTATTTTCCGGGGTGTATTTTGCCAAACTCCTGAATGAGAATCAGGTAAATTTTGATGGCATTGAAAGCGTTTTGAAAAGTCTTTTGATTTGATATATTACGGGCCTCATAACTTTTTCGGAATCAAAAATTATGAGTAAATATGCTATGCACGTCTAAATAATTCTCTACCATATGGAGGATGCATTTTTAGTTCCACATCGGAAAAAAGAGAAATCTCTTCTCTACCACTCCCTTATAAATAGGAGGGGATACTCTTAGAAAAAGAGGATTCAATTCTCAAAAGAGTTTAGTTCTCCATACGAGTTTAGTTCTCCAAGTTAGAGCCTTAGCTGCCCCTCAATAATGTGCATATGCACAAACGCCATGTGCGGCACGTGTGATGCACATGCGCACCACGTGCGGTGGATTCAATCCTCAATGGAGCTTAGTTCTCCATAACAGCTTAGTTCTCCAAGTCAGGGCATTAGCTGCCCTCCCCATAATGCGCATATACGCAAGCGCCATGTGTGCCATATGCAACGCACATGCGCCCGCCACGTGCGAGCCACGTGCGCACCTCGTGCGAGGATTCAATTCTCATAGGAGCTTAGTTCTTCATAGGAGCTTAGTTCTCCAAGGTAGGGCCTTAGCTGCCCCCCATGATGCGCATATGCGCAAGCGCCACGTGCGATGCACGTGCGCCCACGCCGTGCGCAACACGTGCAACGCACGTGGGCCCACCAAGTGCGCAACATGTGCGACGTACGTGCGCGAACGCAAAGAAGCCTATTTTAGCAGTTATGAGTTTAAGCTCCAACTTGTTCTTCTCCCTGATAAGTGGGACATGGTTTAAAGGGGTTATCCCTCCACATCTTCGATATATGGCACTGTAATCCTTCAGCGTCGTCGGAGAGGTGGTGGGTCCCAGCGACCAATGATCTCTCTTTCCAAATAAGGAAGACACCACCCCATGAGCTTTTGTGAAAATATAGAAAGCTCCACAAAAATAAACAGAGAACTTAATTCTCAATAAAAGAAGAAGATCTCTCTCCTCTCAAATTCTAGGTAAAGAAACCACAGAGATCAAAACATCTCTTTTACCTATCATAGCATATTTAAGGCTTTAACCCTTCTCAGGAACTTAAAACTTTCTCTGGATCTGAGATCTACAAGACAAGTCTCTCACAAGTTGAGAATTTGATTTTCATCGGTAAGATCTTGTTCTTGAGAATCAAAAATTCATGGAAGAACAAGATTGAAAAGAAAGAAGATAGAGTCCATAATACTCTAGGAACTTAGTTCATTCAAATCAAGAACTTAGTTCTTTAAGAACCCGATCCAAGATCCTTAAAATAGTGATCTTGGTGATCGTTAATGGTCAAAATACCATTAACAGAGGTTTAACCTCTTTGAAAATATGAACAGAAAAACATGGATAAAAGAACATGGAGAATATGGAGTCCATAATACTCTACGAACTTAATTCCTTCAAATCAAGAACTTAGTTCTTAAAGAACCAGATCTCGGATTCTCAAAATAGTGATCTTGGTAATCGTTAATGGTCAAAATATCATTAACACAGATTTAAGTTCTTTAAAAATATCAACAGAGATTAAATCTCCAAAAAACTCAGCGCCTCACGTGAAAAGCATGTGAGCACCCAAGGCCAAGTTACATAGCGTCTCACGTGAAACACACGCGAGCGCCAGAAAACAGAAAAGTTTAGTGCTTAGCACTAGTGCAACGCTTCACGTGAAACACACGTGACCGCCAGACGCTCGGCGCCTCACGTGAAACATACGTGAGCGCCACAAAAGACTAGTGCTTAGCACTATTTCAATGCCTCACGTGAAACACACGTGAGCGCTATATGCAACCGAGTGCTTGGCACTGCTGGGTGATACAGAAACCCAATTTTAGCCTAAATTTGCTAAGCTTATGTTCGTGATATCCAAACTGATATCCAAATCGATCTTAGCCCCATACATGAGTAACGATATTCATTTCATACTTTCTAAGTTAATCTTAGTCTCAAATAAGACAAACGATTCTTAGATGATCCACTATGATTTTTCCCCTTAAATACGGGATTTGATTTAAGGGTATATCTTTTCATACCTCTGATATATGTCGTTGTAATTCCCCAACGTCTTCAGAGAGGTGGCGGATCCCGACAACCACCAACTCCTTCCATCCTACATGAATGCACTTCCAAATTGACATGCACATTTTAAATCAGACTGTACCCCAAATTGGGTGCATTCCATATCACCATTTTCACTCCGTCACATAACAAATACACGTGCATGCAAGACGAATAATGGACCGAAATGTCCTTAAACTAAATTGCGTCCCCAAAATGGGAATGTTGGACCGAAACATCCCTAAACCAGTGTGTCGCCTCAAATACGGCGCCTCGCCCTAAACATGGTGATAATGGACCGAAATGTCCTTAAATTAAATTGCGTCTCCAAAATAGGAATGTTGGACCGAAACGTCCTTAAACTAATATTCGCTCCAAACATGGCGATAATGAACCGAGCTGTCCTTAAACTAAAATAATTGAGTCCATATGCTCATTTGTTTCTAAGTTGATCTTAGTCTTAAATATGACTAACGATCCTTATATCAAACTCAAATATCCTATGAATGGATGGACCTCACAAATGTGAGAAATGCATCCTAAGTTCATTCCTGTTGGTAAACCAAGCTATCAACGTGGACCCCGTCAAGTAAATCCTTGACCCAAACCCAAATCCCAAACATACGGATTTGGACTAATCCGCGCCCTACGGGCGACGACATGAATTGGTCTCCGTATACAATCCATGGGCAACCCAAAATAAACAAAATAACACACGATACGAACTGAACTGCTGGAGCATGAGAAAGTGGTTATCGCAATGCGATAACGTAACTAACCACAGGGGCTTGCGCCTACAGGGAAGAGCGTCCCCACAATCAAAAACCCCTCACAAATGAGGAGGAATCTGATAAAGTTTGCTACAACGGTCGTATCTGTCCAAACCTCCGGTATATGGTGTCATAAATCAACTTGGTATCTTCGGAGAGGTGGATAGAGAAGTCCAAATAGCGTCTACCCCTAAAATTCAGGCTACACGTCCTAACGTATCAGTCCGGTCTTTTGGTGGTGTACAGCAGTAATATACCCGCATTGCACGAAATCACATACTCCAAAGAGATATCTCCCAAGACAGATGAGGAGAGGGTTCGCACGAGCACTATACCCGACGCTTCGGCGGTAGGATCTATAATGTATGCGATACTGTGTACCAGACCAGATGTAGCATACGCGTTTAGCGTGATGAGCCGGTATCAGTCAAACCCAGGTGAGAATCATTGGACAGCTGTGAAGAATATTCTCAAGTACCTGAGAAGGACTAAGAAGATGTTTTTGGTATACGGTAATGGAGAGCTTAAAGTCGAGTCTTTTACCAACTCAAGCTTCCAGAGTGACAAGGATGACAGCAAGTCTGTCTCGGGTTTTGTGTTTACCCTCAATGGAGGGGTGGTGTGTTGGAAAAGCTCTAAAGAGGACACCGCCGTAGGTTCGACGAGGGAGGCTGAATATATTGCCGCAAAAGAAACGGTCTGGATGAAGAAGTTCGTTACTGAACTTGAGGTGGTTCCGTCCATTGTTGATCCCATACCTTTGTATTGCGATAATAATGGGGCTATAGGTTTAGCGAAGGAACCACGGTCCCATCAGAAGTCCAGACACATCTTAAGACGGTATCACCTGATCAGGGAGATCGTAGATCGCGGGGAGATAGGGATCCGGAGAGTAGATACGAAAGACAACACGGCGGATCCATTTACCAAGGCCCTCTCTCAAGCGCAGTTCGAGCGAATTTTTGAGATGTTGGGTATGCGGTATGCCAACAACTGGCCTTAAAGAAGATGTTGGGTATTCGGTACGCCAATTACAGGCCTTAGTGCAAGTGGGAGATTGTTAGATATGTATGCCCTAGAGGCCTGTATTGTATAGGATGCCAGGGATATGTATGTACAGGATAATCTTGTTCAGTTGTATATAGTATATTGTTTGAGTTGTCTTTATCTTGGTATGTGTATTTCTTTCTATTGATACTTTATATTACTTGCACATATTGATAAAGGCTCGATACAGTAGTATATTATTATGGTTTGACTTTATCTTAACATGTGCATATGTTATATTCGATATAACATATGGCGGTTACATGTTGATAAAGCCCGTAGGATTTTGCTTGACTACCAGCGTTATGATGACGATCATACTTGTGAGAGCTGTGCAGTCTATAAGCACATCCTTAAAGGTCCCAAGTCGCAGGAGTATCGAGATCAGATATCGATACTCCAGAGTAGACTTGTATATACGTTTCTAGACCCCGACAAGGGGACGGTGGTTGGTCCCACAACCATTGGTGTGATCACCTAAGATTGTATACAGATGCTCACTAGGGGTGGGTATACTGGACGAACTCGCCAAAAATCTCTAGATAGTATTATACCTATCGTCAGATAGTGGTTCTCAGGTGACATGAATACAGGTTAGTCTTAGGACCTGATGTCATCATTTGTCTCATGTGAGTTCCCACTGTACTTTGATTACTACTCTACCACGGCTCTACTGAGTCATGCAAACAGGTTTTGGTTTGGTGCAGTCCTGAGCCATATAGAGGAAGTGAGTGATTGTCAGGGATTCATCTTTCCCGGTATTGGGAGTCGATATCACACTGTGTCCGGTTGGTTAGAACCATAAGACCTTGGCCAAGGCAGTTGAGAACTACTGATCGTTAGATCGGTAGTTTCTTAGATTGGTCCTGAGCCAAATCGACACGACTTATCGGGTCAGTAGGGTCTGACGTTTACCACCCCTAGACCCGGTATGCGATACTCTTAGACGAAGAGACCGGACTGTACGGAGATTATCACGGATAAGCTTAGTAGGGGTCCAGATGATCTTACTCGTTGGCCTTCTTTTCGACAGGTACCTGGATAGCCGTTATGTACAGCTAGTACTGCTGACGTGCTTGTGGTTAAATCCACTGTCGGCGTACTGTCGAGTCTTTAGAGTCCCACTCAGATGGCTTCTCTGATTCAGGCGAAACGATGTGGTGGCCGTATGTTTAAACGTGCAGGGTTTCGATCGAATGATAATACTAGCTGATTTAGGATTAAGCCAGATTATTAAATCAAGTATTGATTTAATAATTTACGTGTACATATTTTGATATGTATATTCTAGTGTTATTCAGATTTTCGATCGGACGGTTGATAATATTGGCGGGATTAGGATTAAGCCGGTTTATTAAATCGGATATTGATTTAAATCTAGAATTATTTTAGTGGTATTATTCTATCTCTTGGGTGTTTGTAATTTGATACGAATAGGGGTATGTATATACGGTAGAATGTATTCCGTATTTATACGGAAAGACATTCTAGAAGGATACCTCATCATGTATTTTCTATTTTATTTGCAACATGTAAAATGAGGTGTAAAATAGGAAATGAGGTGTAAAGGAGAGAATGGTGTGAACCATGCTTGAATAGTGTTGACAAATGAATTGTAAATTCATTTGTGCAAACTATTCAAGCATGGTTGTGTTATTTTATTGAAAAAATGGTTTTTACAAAACCACACTTCATGATTTTTTTCACACTAGAGTTTTCATTCTCAATACAAAGTTCTCTCTCCTCACTTACCTCTCTCTTGAGTTCCTCCTCCTTCATCTTCATCTTCCTTCCTACCATCTTATGAGTTGAGAATCAAGAGAGAAAGAGAGATAGAAATACATTATAAAAATCACTATATCTCCTTAGTAACTTAGAGTAGCAAACTAGGTCACTAAGTTGCTTCATTTGTGAAGCCAAGCTTGAATCAAGAACTCTCGGGTGGATCATTTAGGATTAAGGAGGCGATCTAGTAAGGTTGATCAAGAATCCCGAGGAGCTTTAGAAGAGAGTGAAGTGAAGACTCGAAGGACACGAATCTTTAGGTATAAGCCCTATCACAGTAGATAGATCTTTTTAGTTAGCTAGTTTCGGTTTATAGTTAGATTCTGGAATTTGTTTTCTAGCGCCGGATTTTTAAAAGTTAAAGTTTTTCGTTCCACAACGGCCACAATAGACGACCCGGGCGCTAGGAAAACCAACACATGCACGGCTGGAGGACGTATGAATCTGTACCTCGTCAGCACACTCCTGATGAGGCACTTGATGTTCATAAAGCAGCTCGCCGAGTCTCTGGTGCCACTAATACCCTCATTAGCTATATCCTCTAATGTGTAAATGGTTTGGACCTATTTTGATGGTAAATAAGATGATGAATTTCATAAAAATAAGATTTTAGTTCTATAAGATTTGATATAAAGTTACCGAATATCTCTCTATTGGTCCTAGAGGTGTATATGAGGTGAGCGGGGAGACGGCTATGATAACGAATCTGCGGGTAATCATCCAATACCAGGTAAGGTGCTGGTTTATCGGTATACCTGACTGTATCTCATCGGTTATGTGGTTTACTCGACCGTACCATCGACCCACCCAAATATGATACTTCATGAGCCAAGCATTTCCATCCAGCGCTCCATCTTGATGCGGTGTCTACTCCATCGCGTCTGGTATGTGCTGTCTCAGGCCGAACTGGCGAAGGAAACAGTCTGGCACATGCATCTGAATAATATCGTTGCAGATGATTAGCGTCCGTGGATGCTAGAAGCTGGTGCCTGCCAAGCATAATGGATACAGAGTGCCCAACAGGTCAGGTGTGTACAGTATCCATGTAACTGATGACTCATCCATGATATTGAACTCATTGTGGTAGAAGCGTAGGCTTCGATCCAGTGTTACATCCTATGATCTAGGCACATTCCTACTGCATAGAGATTACACACAAGTTAATATTCCAAAAATACCATGTAATTTGAAATATGCGCATATGTTCAATTACTTATTGGCAAACATATGGCCTTTGGCCATCTAAAGAAAACTGTGTCGTAATGCTTGGGCGACCAATAGAGAGATATGTCCATGACCATATCTGAAATAAAATATGATTTACATTGAATATCAATTTAATTACGCAAAATTAGTAGAATGCAGCTTTAAACTCTTCTGCTACATCAATGCAGCCATTCTCAGGTCGCTGTAGAAGAATGAAATAACCGCACTCCCCCACGATAAAGTGGCACACTGGTTGAGATCAGCTAAAAGCGCCAACCAAGCAAGACTAACTCTGCTCTTACTCCTATCCGAGAATAAAAACACTCCTATTTGATGTAAAATATAGACGTGGGCGTGTTGCTCGATCGCCGTTGTTCTCCGTCGGAAGACGAACCGAGACGTTGGGACGTCTGGCCTAAATTCTGGGGGCAGATACTATTTGGATTTATCCTTCCATCTCTCCGAAGATGCCAAGTTGATTTATTACACCATATATCGAAGGTTTGGATAGATGCGGCCGTTGTAGCAGACTTCATCAGATCCCTCTCATTTTGTGAGGGATTTTTGATTGTGGGGACGCTCTTCCCTGCAGGCGCAAGCCCATGCAGTTAATTACGTTACTGTATTGTGATAATCACTTTCTCCTGCTCCGGAAGTTCACTTCGTGTCGTGTGTGTTTTTGTTTGTTTAGGTTGCCCGTGGATTATATACGGAGACTAATTTATGTCGTCGCCCGTAGGGCGCAGATTAGTCCGAATCCGTATATTTTAGATTTGGGCTTGAGTTGGTTTAAGGATCGTTAATCTGATTTGAGACTAAGATTGACTTAAAACATATGAGCACTTGGGCTCAATTATTTTAGTTTAAAGACTTCACGGCCCATTATCGCCATGTTTGGGGCGGAGTTTTAGTTTAAGGACATTTCAGTCCATTATCGTCGTATTTGGGGACGAATATTAGTTTAAGGACATTTCGGTCCAACATTCTCATTTTGGAGACGAATAGTAGTTTAATGACATTTCGGTCCATTATCGTCGTATTTGGGGGCGAATATTAGTTTAAGAACATTTTGGTCTATTATCGTCGTATTTGGGGGCGAATATTAGTTTAAGGACATTTCGGTCCACTATTCATGTTGCGCGCATGTGTATTTGTTATGTGATGAAGTGAACAACGGAGATATGGAACGCATCCAATTTGGGGCACGATCCGATTTGAGGCATGCATGTCAATTGGAAGTGCATCAAGAAGTTATTTGTCGTCGGGACCCGCCATCTCTCTCTGAAGACGTTGAGAAATTACAACATCATGTATCAGAGATATAAAGAGATGTACCCTTAAACCAAATCCTATATTTGAGGCAAAAAAGGGGTGATGGTCCTAAGAATCGTTAGTCATATTTGAGACTAAGATTGCCTTAGGAGATATGGGATGTATATCATTTTGGATATCATCAATGAAAGATCATTAATCATGTTTGGGACTAAGATCGGCTCAATAATATTTTTAAGGATCATTTTTACTTAAGATCCAACAAAAGAGCATATGGGCTCAGCTGCAAGAAAATTCAGAGACTTGGCCAGTTTGGGCTAAGTCTGCCTACTCTTATTTAAAAGTGCTAAGCATTTATTTAGGCTCTGTTTTTTCGGCACTTTTCTTTTCATATAAAAGTGCTAAGTACTCGTTTGACGTTCTGACACTCGTATGGGTGTCATGTAAAGTATTTAATTATAGGCGCCGCCCAATAAGCGCCGAGCACTCTGCCACTTTGGCTATTTATGGAGTGCTGGACACTTTCCTCTCTTCTTTTCTTTTTTGATGGCGCCCACGCGATGAGCACGTGAGGCGCTGCCCAATAAGTGCTAAACACTTAGCCGTTTTGGCTGTATGTGAAGTGCTAAGTATTTTTATTATGGCGTCCGTGTGAGGAGCACGTGAGGCTCTGCCCAATCAGTGCTAAACACTTAGCCATTTTGGCTGTATGTGAAGTGCTAAGCACTTTTATGTAGCGTCCGCGTAAGGGGCACGTGAGGCGCTGGACGCTGTTAAAGAGGGGTGCCCACGTGAGAAGCACGTGAGGCGCTGGCTTCTTTTATATGGAGATTTAATCTCTGTTGATATTTTTTTAGAGAACTTAAATCTCTGTTAATAGTATTTTGACCATTAACGATCACCAAGATCGCTATTTCGAGAATCTGGGATCATGTTCTTTTAAGAACTAAGTTCTTGATTCGAAGGAACTGAGTTCCTGGAGCATTATGGACTCTATATTCTTTCTATTTTAAATTTGTTCTTCCCTAAACCTTTGATTCTCAAGAACGAGATATTCCCGATGAGAATTAAATTCTCAACTTGTGGGAGATTTGTCTTGTGGATCTTAGATCCGGAAAAAAAAAAGTTCTTTTTAGAAGGGTTCAACTCTTATATATGTTAGGTAAAGGAGATATTTTGATCTCGATGTTCTCTTTACCTAGGGTTTCGAAAATGGAGCTCTTCTTCTTTGAGAATTGAATTCTCTTTTCTTTCTATTTTCCTCTCTCCGTCTCTATGTGTTGTTCTGGCTCTTCCTCTCCCCCTCTTTTTCCTTTCGTCTCCTCTATGAGACTTGTAGTCTCGAGCCTTTATATAGTTGAGACGAATTGTTGATTAGTTTTGAGAAAATCTCTCATTGAGAGATTCCAATTGATTTAATTGGAGTTAAAATTGATTTGGGGAATTTTACCCACTTTTGAATTTTTGATCCAAGAACTTCTGTTTTACAGAATATAATTTTGGGTTTTTAACGGGATTGGGAAAATATTTTCCCTATACAAAATTTATTCTGTAAAACTGTGATTTTTAATCATCATTGGATTTTTAATCCAACGGTTCTCTGTTTTACAGAGAGCAATATTTCTTATTTAGAAAGATTGAGAGAATATATTCCATAACAGAATCTTATTCTACAATTGGATTTTTGATCCAATCGAAAGTACCTTTCTTATTTCAGAAAGATTTGGGAAATGTTTTCTCCCAACAGAATTTACAACAACCCTAAATTTTCTGTACAATTTTTTTTAAAATACAGAAAGGGATACTTGAGCCTGAGCACAAGTTATAATTTTGATTTGCTTTTGAACAGCAAGAAAAAGCTTGTAGCTCATTGGTAAGACCTTGCACTGCTGAACCAAAGCACCAGAGTTCAAATCCCATCCGCTACAATATTTTTATTAAAAATACTTTTAATCTTTTAGAAGCCCAAGAGTCTACACGTGCACAACCCGTAAAACTAAGAGTCACAGCCTAAATAAACATGTCCACGAGGTTAGACCAAGCGTCAGGGACACGTGGCACCAAGATGAGCCCCGACTCGCCCGACTCGGGCCGGCGAAACCCTCGACTCGGCCGGCGCCGCCGGTTTAACTCGGTTAAAACCCTAATTTTCTTTAATCCTTGCGACTCTTGGACTCCCCCCATAACTCCTGTATTATTTGTTTTTCTTGCACATTTACAGAGCACATTAAAACACACATTTAATCTATTTTCATACAAATTTTTAATACACCCTTTCACTACCCTAAACCCTAATTTTTCCTATAAATAACACCCTCAAAATCACCCCTTCTCACTCTCAAATCTCTGCCCAAACTCTCAAGAAAATTCCGAAGTTTTTTTGGTGCAAGTGGAGTTAGCAAAAGGGCGAAGTCCCGACGATCTTCCAACGGCAATCCGAGGAGTTTCCGACGACGAAGTGACGCACCGGCAACTCCCACCTCTTCCTCCTTCTCTCTTCTAGTCAAATAACATGTAAGTCCCTACTTCAACGGCAAAAGGGCGAAGTCCCGACGATCTTCCAACGGCAATCCGAGGAGTTTCCGACGACGAAGCGACGCACCGGCAACTCCCACCTCTTCCTCCTTCTCTCTTCTAGTCAAATAACATGTAAGTCCCTACTTCTCTTTCTTTTCTCTATTCTACATTCAAAACTAAAACCCGACGGAAGCGGAGTCAGTCCAACTTCCGATCCGGTTTTCTTTAAAAACTATAATTTTTTTTAATCAAGATACCTTCATATCATCATATATTGTTCATTAAAGATTAATAAATATCTTTAACAAGTTTCATCATAAAATATTGTTATATGCACCTTTTATCGCAATTTTATATTAAAATACCACAAACTTTAGTTTCCGACATAAACTCTATAATACCTTTATACCTTTAGTTAACTCATGAGGTAATGACCTACCTCCTCACAACACTCGTATCTAACATAGCACGATAGAATTTGGGAATATAGATTTGGAAAAAATACGACATTACATATAACTACCTTCCACTTATAAAAAGACAGAGACATAAAATTTTACCAAAGCTTGAAGTCTACTTTGACTAGGTCTTCCTAAGGATATTTTGGTAAATGTAGACATACAAATCAATTGTAACCTAGGGTTTCCTATCCTCTATAAATAGGAACTCTAATCATTGTAATTTCTTATGCCTCCCTATGTCTCTTTCTATGAATAAAATTTAGAATTCTTTTGGAGAGCATCGATACCTCTTTTCATATCATCTATTCAGATATGACAACCCTGCATAAATGTTTGGAGAGAGCCATCTGTAAAGTAAGTAGATTTATTTAATTGCCCTAGTTTAGATTTAATTCCTTGCCCTAGGTAATTTTCATTCTCTGCCCTAGATAAATGTTTTTAAATTCCCTAATGAGTGAGTAGTCTCCTCGCTTGTTAGGGTTAGATCTGGGAAAGGTTTGAGAGACGAAGATCTCTCATCCCCTTTCTTGCCCGTCATATATTTTCATAGGACTTCATGCATACATGCACATACCGCTTCCTATGGCACCCTATCTCTCGAGGTAGCGGTGATACCGTAGTATAAAGGCCCGGTTGTGATGTTTTCCATGGAGGTTAGGGTAAGGATTGATAAAGGAAGAACAAGAAACTAGAGGAAGAAAACATCTTCCCGATGATTCTAATCCCATTTATTAATAATTACCATAACACCTAATTAGATCTTCATATGGGTATAGAAAGCGGTGAGATTTATTGACTTTCCAAACTTAACCTAGATTTAACCCTAGCAAGACTTAGATATAAATTAATTTAGTTTTTAGATTTAATAATCAATCCGACCACAATCGGAATTAACTCGTTTGAGCGAATAGGAAATTCACAACATCCCTGTGGACCGACCCGTACTCACCGGCTAGCTACATGCGACGCCGTTCTTGATTGCGGTAATAGATAGTTTTTGATAGAGAGAGAGAGAGTACCTGAGAGAGAGAGAGCGAACCAGAGAAAGGGATGGCGCGCGCAAGAGAGTATTCGAGAGAGAGAGAACCAGAGAGAGAATAGAGAGGAATGAGATAAATAAATAGACCGTATTTATTTAAGTAGGGGAATGGGATGCACTTTCAAGATGCGTCCCATTTTTTCAGTAAAATATATGGGCATGTTTTGGAAGTGCGTCCATTGATGAAATAAACATTTGTAATGGATGCAGTTTGAAACCGGGTCCATTACATTTTTTAGTGGGCACAGTTTGGAACCGCGTCTAGTACATTTGTAATGGGTGTAGTTTGAAACTGCGCCCTTTAAATTTATTTTATTGGTGCCTGAGTTGGCGCCTACATAACACAAAGTGGTATGTTTTAGTAATATGTTTTGAAAGTTGTTTGTTTTAAATAATATTATTTTAAAATAAAAAATTGTCAGCAAAGGACGAGGTTAGTTGTTGGATGGAGTAATCATGAGTGCAATCCTACTATCTAATATAATGCAGGAGAATTTATTATAACATTGGATCGGGTGGCTTATGCTAGAGTATTGAATGGTGGTATAATGAGACCACGTTTTTGAGAACTCTATTACAGTTGGGCCGCACGAACTATAGAGAGGTGCCGTTTCGCAAGAGAGCTCTCTCTCTCTCACACACACATATATACATATATGCTAGTGTTTTGAAAGTGAGTGACGTAAAATTTACAAACTGTCGAGCTTATTTTGTCACATTAAAAATATATATGAATAAAATAAATGATACATCCATTATCACACATTTATATGATTTTACGGTCAAAACAAAAATTTTTATATTATGAACTCTTGTGTGGTGAATTTACGAAAATACGATATTTCATTTAAGAAAATTCATGACAAAGATCGATTGTTTTAAAACTAATGTACACATGAGAGGACATATATACATACCTTCAATTTTCAATCGTTTTGCATATATAATGGTTATAATCTTTGTCATCTTGAGGCGTCACGGCAGTCGTCTCAATGATGTTGTGTTTTGCTTGGATTGTTTTAGTTAACACATTTGGTCCGATATGGAAAATAAAAAAATCATTTAAGAAAATAATAACTCATATTAAAGTAAATATTAATCTAAAACCATATTGTTGTATTAGATTATTGTGTGTGAGAGAGAGAATGTCATGCCTGAATTCTTTCTTTTCTCTTGTTCTTTTCTTATTCCTTAGTTTTGTTGTTGAAAGAACAATGAGTTTCTTTTTCATAGAGAAAGTCCTTTCCTTATTTCCTTTTTAGTTGTTAAAAGAACAATGAGTTTTTTTTTTGCAAAGAGAAAGTGGGTTTGTGGGTGGTGAGTTGCTAATTTAATTGAGACGGTTTCTTAACTAGCAAATTTTATGAAATGGAAATTTTATATATTTCTTCCTTTGAAATGGGTAGTGGTTAATTATCGGGACAGATATAGAGAGAGAAATAGTAATTAACATTCTAATTTTATTTTTAATTTTTGGTTAAGAAAAAGGAGAAAATTGTATAGCCATTTGTGAAGCCATAGTTTATGGATTCTCAATTTTGAGACTCTCTCTTTCTAACATGATGGTAGAGATTTTTAATTTTTGGTTAGGAAAAAAGAGTAAATTGTATAGGCACCTGTGAGGATGTGGTTGATGGATCCTCAATTTTGAGGCCCTCTCCTTTTTGCAAGATTTTTAATTTTTGGTTAGAAAAATTGAGAAAACTATATAGACATTTACGTGGGGTTGATTGAAATTGGATTTTCAATTTTGAAAAACTCTCCTCACAGCAACTCACAGCACCATGACATTGTGTGCGTATGTATATAAATGAAAAATGAAAAATAAAAATCACGGAGTTTGGAGAAAAGGCCCAAAAAGTGTAAGTATCTCTCTCACTTCTAATTTCACGGGCTTTGATCGAAACAGAGAAAGAGCTGGGAGAAGGAAGAGAGAGAGAGCAACGAGGCTATTGATCAAGAACTAGGTCCTCACCTGGTGATCTGGAGCGTATGAAACCCTAATCCCAACTCTCTCATTCTTTTCTTTAGTTTTCTTTTTTCACACACTCGCATCTTGAATCATATTTGATAAAATGACGATCTTTTCACTTGGATTCGATTGATCCTTTCAAATTAAACTAAACTGAATCGTAGACTTTTATCTCCCTACAGTACTTGTTAAGCTTAGAAAGCGGATTATAATGCATGTTTTGTGAATGTTTTCTCATTTAAGCAATATAATGAGGGCTTGCCAGAAATTATACCAGTGCAAATTTGATGCCTTGCTGTTGAAATCTCAATAATTCATAAACTCATGCTCACCTCCCTTTTTTTTTGAGTAAAGAAAGCAAATTTGAGTTGGTAGCACTTCATTCATGTTTTTCCCCTTTCCTGGCACGATTTTTCCCTACTTATATCCATGGAATTCAGGACACTTGCAATAGATATTCGTTGATTATTAGAAAAATTTGAAAGCTTTGTATCAAGAACTACTTCACCGAAAAGCTTGAGTTATTCGGTGTTTGATAAATCCGTCCATCAAACCGGCATAACATATACTAGTTTTTATGCACGAGTGATGAAAGCGAAGAAAAAAAATCACTTTTATACAATGTTTTGTGTAAACGGTATATTAGAGGATTAGAGGGGGGGGGGGGGCAAGGTTGGGGAATAAGGCGGTTGCACTTAAAAGAGCCATTGTAAAATTTTAAATAAGAATGATGATGTGGATAGCTTTGGAAAATTGGTAAGAAAGGAGAATCTTATCACAATGTCCAGCAAAGATAATTGGAAACCAGTGAGTAGAAAATAAGACAGAACAAAAACCAGGCCAAAATAGGATTCTTATAGTAATCAAGCGGAGCATGCAGAACTCTTACCATAATGTCCAGCAATGCCAAGCATACATAAATCTGCATGCTTGGCTTGATTACTTCATGAACCAAAACCAGTGAACAGAAAATAAGATAAAACAACAATTCAGAATTATATTAATTCCATATATTTCATTTCATCCCATTATTCCAAACTTCAAAACCAGTAGAAATTATTACATAAAGTTGCTCAAGTCCATGCATTAGAGACCACTGCCATTGATGCTAGCACGTAATCCACCCTTTAGTATGCTAGGACACCGATAGAATAACCTGTTGCCACTGCGGCCATTGCGATTGTAGTTGTTAGCCCTGCGATTATCACCACCGTTATGACCATAGTTAATATCAGGAACACTGTTTTATCAACATGTGCTTGAGCACTAGCAGTGGATAAAAATACGAAGATAAGCAATAGCAATGAGAATACATGAACTAAAACTCTGCTGCTGTTCATTTCTGTCTACGAGACAATATCTTGCATTTTGGTATTTATAGGACTTGGTTGACGGCAAGTTATACCAGTAACAAGGATTATCTTGCATTTTGGTATTTATAGGACTTGGTTGACGGCAAGTTATACCAGTAACAACGATATACTGCCACGACGCCATCAAAATCAACATAATATACTATAATGAAGAGAATAATTACACCAACAGGTCGAAGGAGGGATTATCATTTGATACTACATGATGACAGTGAAGGATGAATCAGATTTGGACGAGAACAATTGGAATTTTCTCATTTGGACTGGTGTTGGCAAGCCTATGTTATGGATTAGTATTGTAAGGTTTACAAATTTCAATGGGACAACCCCACCATTGCCGGTCCCAATTCCGGATGAGAAAGGGTGATGGTTGTGGTACGCTTGTGACAGCCAGCGTAAAACTTCGTCACATTTTATGACATGAACCACTATAAAAAAAAATTCAACTGGGACCTGTTTGGCATTTGACAAGGAAAGCTTGGGTCATAAAGTTGATCTTATATGTGATTGTGTTGACAGAGATTTTTGTAGCAAAACCATAAAGATGGTAATGCACTACTCCAATGGGGTCATGGAATCATCGGCTTCGATTGCTTCTTTGATTTCCATTACTCTTGCTCTTTTCTTTGGCCCAATAATTTTCCTTTGAATCCATTTCTCTTTGTTTTGTTTTTTTTGATTGGTGTCTCTATCACGACCTTTCCTTGCATCAACCTGTACCTCTTCTTCTCCATTAACTTCCTTTTCTTCTATCGCTTTGCTTTTTAATTTTCCTTCTTCTCTTTAGCATATGTATTTGCAGGACCACTCTATAAAATCAGGCAGATTTGTATTCAAACATATTTCCACAATTATCGCATGGATGTAACTATAGACCCCCATAACAATAGAAAGGTTTGCTCCTGTACGTGCATGTAATAAGGCTTCGAACAACCTGTTATATCACAATATTAGATTTGATAAAACGAGGGTTAGTTTCGAGATCCGTATCAACAACTTATACATGTACCAATAATTTACAGCTATGTATAATTTATTTAGTTCTCACTTTAGATAGTTTAAAGCTGATAATAGACAAGATGCTTCTGTGCGCAGATAAATTAGCCTTGTATGACTAGTTTATTGATAGGTGTAGATAATTTAGGTTTTTAAGTGCTCATGGTTTCATAAAGTATGTTAATCGATTGTTTAGTGGAATGTATAGCAATGCATATACTAGTGACGAGGGATTGATAATGATTGTCTCTCATGTAGCCAATACTTTTTCCCCTCCGATTCTTATGTCCTCTTCTTCCAATGGTTACCTTTAATAATCTGTTTGTGCATTTTCGTGTTATATCTGTGGAGAATCTTCCTTTTCAATATTGACAATTATCTCTAAGTCTCTAGATTGGATATATATCAGTTTAGATATAAATTAATCAATTGAGATGGAGCCCAAAGCAGCAGCAGCATGATCTAATTTCGTGGTCATGAGATTGAGGAGGCCACGTGGCGGCTTCCTATTGGCAGGTGTGCATGTGAGATCCAATCTCATATGAGATTCGTGGGGGACGAGAGATTAAAGAAGGATTTATATAAAGGTTATCAATATTAAATCTTATCTCCAAGATTCTTAGTTGATCAACTAAAGCAACAGAGCCTTCTATATAAAGGCGGAGGCCAAATAAGATGCGATATATAGCCAAAATTAATTTCATGCGCATCTATCAACAGAACCACTAGGTCTGCAGCCAAGGAAGAAGTCTGCTGCAGAGATTCTTAGCAGCGGCGGCTACATAGAAAAATCTAGATGGGATTTTTTTGTAGGCAACAGCCTAATTTAGAGAGAGATATCATTGTATTGAGAGGGTTTAGATCTAGAGAGATCTGAGAAAAATCTCGTACAATTACTTGTAAACTTTAATTCAAAGATAGTGGAGATTTGTATATTCCGCTCTGCGGGGAACTAGCCATATGGTAGGTGAACCCCGTTAACAAATTCTTGTCTCTCTGGTTTGTGAATTCTTATTTTATTCTCGCACTTATTTACTTATCTTTCGTTGATTAATTGCGTGGTTGTTATTGTTGTGTGATTTGGTTTGTCGCGAGCATTGTTCCGTTATCGATTTTCTCCCAACAACTGGTATCGGAGCTTCGTTAAGGAACCTAGGGTTCTTCAAATCTACGATATTGATCAACGGTGGCTAACGACAACTACATCATCTTTCTTATTTTCTTAGATCGTCGTTTTGAAAGCATTGGTTCAGATCAAGAAAGAAGTTTGCTGTGACAGAGACGAAATATGGCGAAGGATAAAATAAGGATCGAAAAGTTTAATGGTCACAATTTTGATTGGTGGGACATGCAGATGGAGGACTACTTGTACCAGAAGGATTTGTATCTTTCGTTGATAGGCGAAAAGCCCAAGAAGATGTCTGATGAGGCGTGGAATCTTTTGAATAGGAAAGTCCTGACGACAATCAGATTATCGTTGACTTCGCATGCGGTCTTTAATATCTCAAAGAAGAAGACAATCATGATACTAATGACGACGTTAGCGAAGTTGTATGAGAAGTTTTCAACATCAAATAAAATATTTTTGATGATGAAGATTTTCAACATGAAGATGGTTGAAAACGGCCCGGTGGAGCACCTGAATGAGTTCAATAGCATGACGAGCCAACTCGAATCGGTTGAAATCGTCTTTTAAAACGAGATTCGAGTAATTCTATTTCTCTGTTCATTGCCGGAGAGCTGAGAGAACCTAGTGATGGCAGTTAGCAACTCGATCTCGGGGACTCTCACGTTTAATGATGCCGTGAGTTGCATATTAAACGATGAGATGCGGAGAAAGGCTGTGAGTGGAAATTCGGGAACTTCTGTACTTTTGTTAGAGAATCGTGGTAGAACGATGGAAAGGAAAAAGGGAAAAGGGTAAGAAGGGCAAGTCAAAGAGCCAAGAAAAATTGAAAGCGGAGATTCAAGGCGACCGTTGAAACTGTGGAAAGAAGGATCACATGGAATCCGAATGTAGACTCTTGAAGAAAGACTTGGATGGGAAGGAAGATGGGAATGAAACCAATGTGGTATCTACACATCATGGGGAACATCGTCTTTGTTTATCAGCGAGCGAGAACACAAAGGCGGATACTTGGTTCCTTGATTCGGGAGCATCCTTTCATTGTACTTCGGGCCGACAACATTTCAGCGAGTATGTTCAGAGGGGTCTTGGACATGTGACAGTGGGAAACGGTCAGTCGTGTAAGATCGCTGGAAAAGGGACAATCATTTTGCAACCGTCAGGAGGTGGTCAAATAAAATTGAAGAATACTCATCATATTCCAGATTTGAAAAAGATCCTGATTTTTACTAGTCAACGTGACAATGAAGGATTTATTACGATGTTTGGAAATTCTGAGTGGAAGATTACCAAAGGGTTGGTGGTTGCTAGAGGCAAGTTGAGCGGTTCGTTGTATTACTTCAGTAAGAGTTGCGGAGGTTCGGTTGCGTTGGCGACGAGTTCGGAAATAAATTTGGAGACTTCATTATGGTATAGAAGATTGCGACACCTCAGTGAGAAGAATATGAAAATTCTTCAGGGTAGGGTGCTTCTTTCAGGGCTGAAAAAGGCGGAGTTGGGGTTTTGCGAGAGTTGCGTTTGTGGAAAGCAAAGTGCACTCTGATTTCATATTGGAGGCATAGTAAAGAAGACCAAGAATCTGGAGATGGTGCATACGGATGTATGAGGTCCGGCCTTGGTGGAGTCTTATGGAGGTAATCGGTATTCTGTGACGTTCATTGACGATGCAAGCCGGATGACATATGGGTTTTTGCTATGAAGAAAAAATCTAATGTGTTTGGTATCTTTAAACACTGGATTGCGCAGGTTGAGAACCAAACAGAGACTAAGATAAAATACCTTAAGTGATAATGGAGGGAAATATTGTACACAGGAGTTCGAGACATTTTGCTTGCAGAAGGGTATTCGTTGGTTGAAGACGGTACCGGGGACACCACAGCAGAATGACATCTATGAAAGGATGAACATGATGATCCTAGAGTGAATGCGGTGCATGATCTTGGATGCGGATGTGCCAAAGTTCTTATGGACAGCAGCGGTCGATGCTGCTGTGTACTTGATCAACAGAAGCTTGACAAGTGCGCTTGATGGAGGCATTCCGGAAGAAATTTGGTCAGGTAAACCGGTTAATTATTCGCACCTAAAAGTGTTTGGCTGCGGTGCGTATTCTTTGGTTTAAAAGGCGGAAAAGAGTCAGCTTGACTCAAAGTCTAGAAAGTGCGCTTTCATTGAATATGGTGGAGATGAGTTCGGATATCGGCTGTGGGATTACACAAGAAAGAAGGTGATACGAAGCCGGAACGTTATCTTTGATGAGCAATACTTGTACAAAGAAGAAAAGTAAGCCAAGGAAGGTGCAGTACGTGAGTTCGTCGAGCTAAACGGAACTCAAGAGAGCATTCAGGTATCTACATGCAGTGATCAGAACTTGGAGGAAGCCGTAGTGCAGGATCAGGTTTAATAACAGGGTGGTGATCATATTTAACAACCAAATGCGCCAGTTCTGAGAAGATCTATGAGAGAAAGGAGGATACCTGAAAGATTTGTGACCGACTTCGTTCTGTACACAGATGCGGAAGAGTCCAAATCGCTTGAAGAAGCAACAAACAATAGTGCTAGCAAGCAGTGGGAGCGAGGTATGGACGGGAAGATGGATTCTTCAAAGAAGAATCGTAAATGGGACCTAGTGAAGCTACTCAAAGGTCGGAAGACGTTGCTAAATAGGTGGGTACACATGATTAAAGATGAGACCAATGGTGAGAAGCGGTACAAGGATCGCTTGGTTGTCAAGAATTACGCGCAAAAGTAAAGAATTGATTGTCTAGAGATTTTTTCCCTATAGTGAAGATGGCGTTTATTCGGATGATCCTTAGTATTATGGCTGTGGAGAATTTGCACTTAGAGCAGCTAAATATCAAGACCGTGTTCTTTCATGAAAATTTGGAGGAGATTTATATGATACAACTATCGGGATACAAGGTGAAGGGGAAGGAGACTATGGTGTGTAAGCTGCGAAAGAGCTTGTATGGTCGCAAGCAAGCTTTAGGCAGTGATATCTCAAGTTCGATCGGTTTATTCTAGAGACCGAACTTGTGCAGAGTGAATCAAATCACTGCGTCTACGTTCAAATTTTCAAGGACAGAAAATACATTATTTTATCGTTGTATGTGGATGACATATTGGTAGCGGGTCCGAATTTCGAGAAGATTTAAAGTTTGAAGAAAATAATGACCGAGAAATTCGCCATGAAGGATTTGGAAGTGGCGAAGCAAATCTTGGGCATGAAGATCGTTAGAGATAGGAAGCAGCGGAAGCCGTGGTTATCACAAAGACACTACATTGAGAAGGTTTTGAAGCGGTTCAATATGGACAAATCAAAGCCGGTAAGTACGCCCTTAGCAAAGCATTTCAAACTCATGAAGGAGTTGTGCCTGACAACTCAAGAGCAGAAGGACGAGATGGCTAGAGTACCATATGCTTCTACGGTGGGAAGTTTGATGTATGCGATGGTGAGTACGAGACCGGATATTGCACATGCAGTGGGAGTTGTTAGCGGGTATATGCAAAACCCGGAAAAGAAACATTAGAATGGGATGAAGTGGATTTTAAGGTATTTAAGGGGTAACTCTAGTCACTGTTTATGTATCGGGGGCGACTCTATTAAGGTGCAAGGATATGTTGATGCAGACTATTCGAAAGACCGAGATAGTGGGAAAAGTACAACGGGGTACGTATTCACGGTTGGGAAAACAACTATGAGTTGGATCTCAATTGCGAATGGTGGTGGTATTGTCAACTACGGAGGCTGGATACGTGGCGATCACGGAAGCCAGCAAGGAGATGATATAGTTGCAAGGGTTACTTGAAGAATTGGGCAAAAAGCAAGACTTCAATACCTTTTGGAGCGACAGCCAAAGTACGATACATTTGGCGAAGAACGCGAGTTATCACTCTCGGACGAAGCACATCAAAGTGGTGCCATTTCATTCGCATAGCGATTGAACAGGAGGAGTTGACATTGCAGAAGATCGCGGGAGAAAAGAATCCGGCGAATATGTTCACCAAGGTCGTAAACAGAGATAAGCTGAATTTCTGTTATAGATTGGTGAACCTCTCCATGAAAATCTGATGAGAAGAGAGCAGCAGCGGAATCGTGTGAAGTCTACTAGTTTGGAAATTAAGATGGAAGAATCTCCAAGTGGGAGAATGTTATATTTGTGGAGAATCTTCGTTTTCAATATTGACAATTATCTCTAGGTCTCTAGATTAGATATATAGTAGTTTGGATATATATTAATTAATTGAGATGGAGCCCACAAATCCTAGTTGAAGCAGCAGCATGATCTAATTTCGTAGTCATGGGATTGAGGAGGCCACGTGGCGGCTTCCTATTGGCAGGTGTGCATGTGAGATCCAATCTCACATGAGATTCATCGGGGACGAGAGATTAAAGAAGGATTTATATAAAGGTTATCTATATTTAATCTTATCTCCAAGATTCTTAGTTGATCAACTAAAGCAACAGAGCCTTCTATATAAAGGCAGATGCCAAATAAGATGTGATATATAGCCAAAATTAATTTCATACGCATCTATCAACAGAGCCACTAGGTCTGCAGCCAAGGAAGAAGTCTGCAGCCAAGGAAGAAGTCTGCAGCAGAGATTTTCAGCAGCGTCGGCTACATAGAAAAATCCAGAGGGGATTTTTTTTAGGCAACAGCCTAATTTCGAGAGAGAGATGTCATTGTATTGAGAGGGTTTAGATCTTAAGAGATTTGAGAGAAATCTCTTATCATTGCTTGTAAATTTTGATTCAAGGATAGTGGAGATTTGCAGATTCCGCGCTGCCGAGAACTAGCCATATGGCAGGTGCACCTTGTTAACAAATCATTGTGCCTCTCTGGTTTGGTTTTTTTTATATCTCGCACTCATTTATTTATTTTTCGTTGATTAATTGCGTGGTTATTAATGTTGCGTGTTTTGGTTTGTCGCGAGCATTGTTCCGATATCGATTTTCTCCCAACATATCGTTGCCCCTATTTATCTCTGCACGCATCATGATATAAGAACTAACCTACCTAGCATTCTTATCACGGGGATGGATACTCGTTGCCATTATCTTTTCAAATAAACAAGCCTCATACAAAAGTAAAAATTCAAAGATAATCTAGTCGAGAGGCTTAACATAGAGAAACATCAGCACAAATACATAATCCATGCTTGGCTTGATCTTACATGAACCATAACAAACAGTGCAAATAACAAAATAAGTCACAACAACTTGGATTATCCTTTATTCATATATTTCAACTGCATCCCTTTATTTGAAACTACACCCTGATGGTAATTTTAGAAAGTTGCTCAAGTCCATGCATCAGCATCTGCCACCAATGTTTACAATGTGCATTTCTTTATCACTACTGCCTTCATCATGATTGTTTTGAGCATTTTCGTTCTGATAGTTACTCCTCTGATTATTGTTTTTATGTCTGTTGTTATTTCCTTGTCGATGGATAGATCCTTTCTTAGAATGCCCGTGTTTCTTAGTGTGCCGGCCATCACTATACTTTTCAACAAGATCTGCATCGGCATGATCTATTGCTATTTCGGATGAAGATTGTATCCCACAAACATGAATCTGGGTGCTTGCAGTGGATGAGAGGATGGAGATTAATAGCAGTAATGAAAATACTAGAACCAAAGCTCTTGCACTATCCATTTCTATTCCGTAGGAACAATTTGAGGTAGATTTAGGAAGTCTGATATTTATAGGACTTTGTTGGCGGCAAAGTATGCCATTACAAGTATACACTGCCATGCTATCTCAATCATGACGTGATTGTTGAGGTGATTGATTTCAAAAAATTTATATTATACATTTAAATTTGGTAGTACAGAGAAAGGGAGTTTCTGCAAAGGATATTAATGGAGGAGTCGGATATTTGGAAAAGAACATTTGGAATTTTTCTTATCAGGCCCAGTTTTGGCAGACCTTTGTCATGGTCTAATATTCCAAGACTTTTTAAATAGCTGTATCTATTTGTATGGCACTTGATAAAAAGAAAGGGGGTATAGAGGTTTACGAAGAAGCCTGTGGAAGAGTATAGTATTTCATTGGTGAATCTCTGACAAGATCTGTAACACCCCAATTCCCGGAATACGAAAATATAGACCGAAACCGTCAGTACTTCTAGACAAAGGGAAAACGCCTTGCCATAATCACATCTAAGGCTCTATCTAAACTTGTACGATAATATCCAAGATATAATACTAATATCATACTGCAAGAATAACGAGTAATATCAAAACTGAAATCACAAGATGACGATAGATCCAATAAAATATCTATGGAAGATAAAAGATCCGAATAAACGAAATACATGATCCAAAATAAAGATATATCACTCTTAACGACCCGCGATGGTGTACATTTTAATAGCAACTAAAATAAAATAGAAATAAACCTATAAATACTACCGATTTTCGGCAAACTCCTGATAATCACTCTGATCCTGCTCTGCTTGTGAATCGGTTTCTAAATCTGAGATGGCAAGTTCCAGGATGTCAGAACATCCTGCAAGTACTCAATCGTGATAGTGTGTGTATGTGTGTGATAGCATGAATATGTGAGTGTAGTGAAACTTGCCTGCACAAATAGATATAGATATGGCAGCAATATGAAGCAAGCATACAAACAGGTCAAGCCGGTCAAGTCATATCCCAGTTGATCACTAAAAGGGTAATCTATCCTATTATGAGTTCGAGTGTGTATGTCAACCTCTGCAGGAGTATTTCTAATTCAAGGATATGGCTTAGGGGCAACGAAATACGGGCCGAAATAACACTGACCGTATAAAGCCCGGTACCGGCTGCATGAACAATGACCGATATAAAGGTATGAGCTGCATGAACACCGACCGTATAAAGCACGGTACTGGCTGATGAACAATGACCGATATAGCCCGGTACGAGCTCCAATGACCGGGTTATACCGGTACAAGCTGTATGAACAAGTGACCAATATAGCCCGATATGAGCTGTCGACGATGGGACTCCTGAGATCCTGTTGAACGAACGTACACCCAAACTACCCCAACCTCCCGCGTATCTATAACTAACATGGTAATACATTCAATCACAACATAGAATGCTGACTGAACAGGAAAACATAACAAGTCACGATGAAAGTACGGTATTGTAAACATGTAAATATAAGTAATTGTTTTATGGCATGAACGTTTAGCATTCTAATTAGTGATCTCATTTTTTATGTAAGGAAATAGTAATTGTGAACATGCATGTCATGTCAAGCAAGTCGATGATAATAGTCTTAAGTAGCATGTCAAGTACAGTCGATATAATATGATAGTATTAATAATGTAAACAAGAATCTACATGAATTTGCAAGTATCTCCATTTAATATCCGGATTTATTATTGAAAAGAATAATAAACTAAAATATGGTTTTAAAGGATTAATATGATTAATGGATGCTTTAGAAATTCTAGGGTTTTCATTTCATGCATGATGAACATAAAGATTCATTTAATAGCATATGGTTTGATTGTTAATAAAAACACAAAGCTAAATATATAAAATTAATACAAAGAGTATTAAAACACATTCAATCTAGTTATTTTTTATAAATGCATTTAAGCGTTTTGTTTCAAACTAGTAGTAACAATGAGTAAATTTTTTGATTGTATTATATATTGTATATTTATTTTCTTGCCGTTACAATGATATGATCTTATATATATAATTTAATTACCCTGAACTACTGTTCATTAAGCACTATATTATGTAAGCTATATTCTACAAAAATTCAACAAAAATAAAACTGAATGGATTATTTAACTTAATGAAATGATAACTCACATTTACTAATTAAAATTTATATCAACTATGCAAATAAGTCTAAATATAAGATATATATATGTGAGCAGCATGCAAACTTATATGAGCAGTATAAAACTAAGGTTTTCATCATGTATATAATAATTATATGGTATTTTAGTGAAATTGCATAATAATACAATTTTCATTCAAATATTATAGACTAAAAATTTATTGCAATATCTGCCGATGTTGCATCGGCTAAAAAGAGCAAGAGTACTTGCCTTGGCGATGGATAAACACGACGACACGAAACGCATACCAAGCTTGATTGCTCGGCTAAAGAATCTCGGGTCTAAGTTGCTCTCGGTTCTGGACTTGGGTGCGATTAAAGGACTAAGCTCGGTTAAGGGTGTTGATGTGCCGGCGATGGACTGCGGCAAGAGGTCAACGACGAGATGATGTGGCAGCGAGTGTAGCGGCGGCAAGGTGGGTTCTTGGTGAAGGAGGAGTCAAGGATGGTGAGGGGTTGATCAGATGTTCTAGGTTAGGGGTTGGTTTTATTTTGGAGGTGGAGAAGGGAGAAAGATGAGAGAGATAATGATGAGGGTGATGCTGATGAAATTTAAATAGAATAGGGAAGAGAGATATAGAAATCTGTTTAAGAAAGAGAGAGAAAGAAATGATTTGTTTAGGATTTTATCTGTATACATATAGAGAAATATTATATATATATATATATATATATATATATATTCAAAGTTAACTTGCGCACAAAATAAAACCCTTAACCTATGTTTAAAAAAATATTAAAAGGGATTTATCAAAACTTATCATATCAGAATTTAACTACAATATCTCTATGGTTGACAAAATATTGTACCATAATATAAATAAGATATTATTAGATTAGAAGTTAGAACTATCAAACTAGAAAAATATATCTTTAGCTACCAAACTAATATTAGACAAAATATTGTATGCATATAAAATAGGATATTAATATATTAGCAAACTAAATTTAAATACAAAATATCTTTTGTTAAAACAACCATACTAATATTATCCATTTAGTTACAAAACTGATGTTAAACAATAAAATATGTATATAAATAAGATATTAGTAGGTTAGCAAAGTAAATATTAAAACTAATTATATACCTATTTAACAACTTGGAAACCCATAACTATAATAAATTTAAAGCAATCGTAATAATATGTTCTATCTTAACTAGAAAATATTAAACTCCAATTTAAAAAATAATAATAATAATAATAATAATAAAACAAACCCAATACAGTCAAGAGAAAAAGAGAAAAAACGTACGATCAGGCTAGGGTGTTACAGGATGATAGCTTAATTCAAGTGAGGAACACCTTATTCCTTAGGATCACTCAATATGTTCTAAAGCACATCATATTTTCATGAATGCCTGTCTCGCTGATATGCACCCACCGCATTTATTTGTACACATCATAACCATATATTTATTAGGGTTGAAAGCCTCGCAATCGAGAGAAATAGTAACCTATCAGTAGCTGTCAATGAAGGTTCCTGTTAATTTTTGTTCTCTTCCCTGTGAAGAATGCTCGACAACATTTCATGAAAACGATTTGACATATCGTAAAGCTTGAGGTAGCGATGACGCCATTAATGGTCTGAACATTAAGGCATCTAAAAGTAAATATTCCTTATTGAACCATAAATATCCATATATAGACGACTTGATTCAGCATCAATAAAGAAACTACCCTTTAAAATGACCACACTTACGATTATAAAAACTAGCTATACTATATCTTAGATAGTTTGCAGTTATCACAGACAATAATTTAGTTACCTATAGATTAAACTGTTGACGTTTCGAAGCTGACAAGAAATTTTATGGTCAACTCTAAATACTTTACAATTAGCTAGCTACCGATATTTTCTTAATTGGGTCTCTTCCTCATTAGACTGTTCCTCTTCTTCTTCCTTTAATTGCTTCATTTTTCTCTTCTCCACTATGATAAGTCTAATTCCGTTGCACATGTATCTGGCCAAATTATCCTCAAAGATGATAGGTAAAGATGTGCACAAATACCTACAACAGTCTTTGCATGGAATGAATCTTTAGACACCAATCATAAAAGATTGGTTTGATCTTGCTGATATAAGCAGGCTTCATATGAGAAGATAAATACATAGTTTCGAGATCATAGAGACAACTTGTTGCCATGCACGAATAGCTTACAACTTTGTATAATCTATTCGGTTTTAAATGTAGAGAGTTAAAGGCTGACTCTACACAAATTATTTTGTGCAAAAAGTTATTTTGTGTGTGCAGAAAGTACATATGATTTCATTAAGTAAAGATATGGATAGATTAGCTTAGTGGAATATATAGACGAGTATTTAAGTAAGGATATTTTCATAAAGTATAGATATGGATGTATTTGTTGGTTTGCGGAGTTTATTTATTTATTTGCCAAATGGTTTGTGGAGTTTAGCCAAGTTCTACACATGTTACAGAATATTATATTTTAATGCAAAATGTTCATATGTCTCTCCCTTGAAGTTAATTGGATGATTTACGAGGAGTCTCTGTTTCCTCTCCATGTTTGGTCGCTTTTCCTTGATATAAGCCTACACAGCAATTTGAAAATTGCCTTACATGGCAAATTCAAGAAAACTAGTGAGAAGCGTATTATGTTTTAATATAAGCATAAATATATAATCCATTTTTGTCTTGACTATCAAATATGATGCATGAATCAGGACAGTGACTACTAGCAAATAATTGCCATACATCATCGATCTTCCTTTATTCCAAGCTATAACAGAAATCATAGGTATGAATGTTGCTCAGTAAATGCATATATTAGCAACCGTCATTGTTTAGGATATCCACCGCCAAAAAGTCCGGAAGGATGAATTTGGTCATTGCCACCTTTACTGGCATACTGTTTAGTTATGCCATCATAGTTGTTATTCCTTTGATTATTGTTGCCACCATCGCCATTATACTTGATATCTGCAGAGAGGTCTGTTGTTGCCATGTTGGAATCGGAAATATATTGGATCCCCCCAACACGTGTTCTGGGCCTTCTGGCTCTTGCAGCGGATGAGGGGTTGAAGCTAATAAGCAACAGCAGTGAGATTACAAGAACCAAACCTCTGCATGCCCTATTCATTTCTGTTGTATAAGGAGAGTTTGTGGCCGAGTTAAGCAGTTTGGTATTAATAGGATTTTATTGACGGCAAGTTATGCCATTAACAGTTATGTACAGCCACGCCATCAAATTTTTGTTGTGATTAATTAAGAGGTTGGTTTTCAAAGCATATTATATATAATTGAATTAATTATCCTGAGAAAGGGAGTCCTTATAAAGGAAACTGAGGGAGGAGTCAGATATTTGGAAGAGAGCACTTGGAATTTTCTTATAAGACCTGGTTTTGGCAAGCCTATGTTAAATTCAGTATGAGAAGGCTTTTTAAATTCGTCAGTGTAGAAGTAAAAACAACAGGCAGGGCATGAAAGTTGATGCGGCATGTCATTGCATTTTTTGGAAAATCAAAATATAGTAAAATAGAAGAACAATTATAAATATTTATACGGTCTACAAGGTTTAGACTCGATCTGATAGAACCTTAAAAAAGCATATAGGGCATGCCGGCTACCTGAAATAGAGACCATTTACTTTTGATTACAGTAGTAGTGTTGCCACCATTATAATCATTGTACTTGGTACCCCCATGATTTCTGTTGTTATTATTCCCACTGGGATTGCTGCTACCTATTTTAACATATTGTTGTTTCTTAGAGTGATAGCTGGTGTCTCGGTGAGCATCACTCATCTCTTCAACATGGACTGCTTCTATTACTGGCCGGGTGAAAGTGAGATCTCTAGTTGCTATGTGTTAAGAAGATTGGATCCTCAGTCTCAGTATGATCTAGTGCTGAAGCTAACAAGCAACAACACTGAAAATACAAGAACCAAGACTCTGCAGGCACTGTCCATCTCTTCTATTCTATAAGGAAAATATATTGTAGAGTTAGACAACTTGTTATTTATAACACTTTGTCAAGGCCAATTATGCTATTAACAAGTATATGGCCATGCCAATCAAAATTGTGTTGTTATTGATTCTCAAAGGATTGGATTATCAATGGACTATTATTCCAAGGAAAGGGATTATCAATGGAAAATTGATATTCCTTTAAGAAGGATACTGAAGGTGGGTTCTATGAGACATCACCCTCTCCATGGTAGTTCCCTTTTTCCTGGTATAACCCTCCAGGACATTAAAAAAATTACCTCTCGTGGTAAATGTTACAAGGCATGCAAGGAGCTTAAAATATTGAAAAATTGAGGTATAGCTATTTAATTCATGTTTGTCTTGATTATTAAATATATTAATACATTAATCTGGACCTGTGGCTAATAACCAGTAACATAAACAGCAATCTGCAACATCAAAAATAAAATCACTACAGCTGCATGCATTAGCGACCTCCCTTGTTTCCAAGCTACAACACTGATTGTTAAGGATACCAACCTCCAAAAAGGCCAGGTGGACAAATTATGTTGTTGCCACTGCTGCCGCCATACTGCTTAGTTATAGTATTTCCATGATATTTGTGGACCTTTTGATAATTGTTTCCACCATTGCCATTGTATTTGACACCAGCATAGGTGCTACCGCCATTTCCATTGTTGTTGTTCCTATAGCGATTGCTAGGTACTTTTTTCTTAGTGAGTTATTGTTGTTTCTTAAACTGAGGGCTTTGGCGAGCATCATTCTTCTCTTCTGCATGGCCTGCTTCTATACCCGGTTCTACGAAAGCAGCAGAAGAGAGGTCACTTGTGGCTGACTTGGAAAAAGATTGGATTCCACCAACAGGCTTTTGGCTTTTCCAGTGGATGAGAGGTTCAATATAATAAGCAACATCAGTGAAAATACAGGAACGAAACCACATGCAACATCAGTGAAAATACAGGAACAAAACCACTGCATGTGCTAGTCATTTCTATCCTCTAGGGATGGTTTGTGGTGAACTCAAGCAGAATGGAATTTATTTAACTTTTTTAAGGCAAGTTATGCCATTGACAAGTATATACAGCCAAGCCACAAATATTTTAATATGATTAATACAGTGATTGATTTTGAATGAATTGTTTGTTAATTATTCGGAGAAAGGGAGTCTCAAATTCTCTTTAATGTAAACTGAGATGGGAATCGGATGTTTGGAAGAGAGCATTCGGAAATTTCTTTCAAGGCTTGGTTTTTAAATTTCAGGAAGCACTGTGTTTGGCACCTTACAAGTAATAACAAAGTGCAGGTCATGAAAGTTGACGTGACATGTCATGTGCAATTTTTGGGGAAAGCTAAATATAGTAAAATCGATAATCGTTGATGTCAAGTGAGGAAGTAGCTGGCTATATTTGACAGGGCAATTTGGTGATGTTATACACGATTCAGATGCATTATATGTGCTTATTTGATTCGGAAATTGATATTATTTGTTTACTTGTTTGCACTGATCTACTTCCTTGTATAATGATCAATTTTGACTTATCCTTTTCCTCTTTTTTACAGATTTTTCCCCCTTCAATGTAGTGATTCAACCTGTATATATCATCAGTAATATCCATTCAAGTTTTCTACCATTTGATAGTTGATATTAATAATTCTATTTGATGAGTTGAGGGAGATTATTTTTATCCACTTTCTCAACATTTCTCTTCACTTTACACCTCCTGGGCGTGGAAGTGGACAGTGGTTTACCTGTTTCACTCTCCAAATTCTATATGTGGCATTGAAACATGACTATCTTCCTTCATGCTTCAAGAGTCCTGTCAAAGAATATAGATTTCAGCAAATTACTATTCATTGTCCATTTTCTATCCGGCAGCAACGTATGCTTCAAGATCCAACTGTTTGTGAAGCCGGTGTAGATTTCTTTAGTGTAAGTAGGTCGTATGAAGTGTCCCTGATTGGGCGGTCAACATCTAGATGGTGTATATGGGTCAGGGTCGATAATAAATTAGTAGTACTCTCACTTGAAAGGTACAATAAGACAATGGAGGAACTTCAATATATTTTAGAAAATGCTAGCATACATAATAGATGTTTATCTAGATTATTTATAGATGAACCTGGAACTAATAGCAAATATCAAATAAGATTAAACAGAACTCCAGACAATCGTTTATTTATTTTACAACTTCATCTCTTTATTCCAATCTGCAACCATGGTAATTTCTGAGTAGTTGCTCAAGTCTATAGAGACCAGCACCACTGCTTGCATCATGTCATTTTTCCTAGAGTTAGAGCGAGTGCCTTGGCGTGCATCTATCACTCTTCTCTTCAGCGAGACCTGTAACTTGCTCAGCGAAAGCGCCACTAGAGAGGTCTCTTCTTGCTATTTTATAAGAAGACTGGACTCCTTCAATATGAGTTTGGGCTCTTACAATGGTTGAGAAGCTGAAGCTAATAAGCAACAACATTGAGAATAGAAGAACCAAAACTCTGCAGGTAATAACACCACCCATTTCGTCTACTGTAAGGAGAATATATTGTAGAGTTAGGCAGCTTGGTATTTATAACAGTTTCTCGAGGCAAGTTATGCCGTTAACATGTATATATGGCCATGCCATCAAAAATTGTGATGTGATTAATGAAATGATTGGTTCTTTAATATTTGGATTTTATCAGCGGAATTAATAATCCTGAGAAATGGATTCTCTTTTAAACAATACTGAGGGGAAGAGTCAGATTTGGATCTTTCTCTGTATGCTCCTCTGGTTTTAGATTATTTGTATTAACATTATAATAATTATATATTGCATAACTTCTTAAATATATCACATAAGAATGTTTATGTATTCACTTATTATAATGTTTCTGTTAAAGAGATTTTTTATAGTTGAGTGAGTGATGGGCATTTTATAGATACACACGAGCCTTTGATATATGTGGGTTCCGAGCCTTATTGTCTCATTTTATATTTTATATCCAAGTGTTTCTTTTGTTGTTTCCAATATGGGACAATCATTAAAGTTTTCTCATCATTTAGTTTTACTTTCAACACTCCCTCTCACGTGTAACCATCATTTTTTCTTGGTGTGGTTGTCACGTGGAAAGAATGAGTTTTGGATCCAGCTATTGGCTTTGATAGCTTGTTAAAAAGATAGAGTTTTTTTAAAATTGAGGTTTGTCCCATCTTATATTCTATACCCATATGTTTTTTTTTTGTTGTTTCCAATGTGGGGCTATCATTAAAGTTTCCCATCATTTAGTTTTACTTTCAACAGTTTCAAAATGTAATAGGATTTCAAAATACTATATTAAAACAATGTAATTAAATACTTTATTATTATTATAAAAATTGATGTATAAACCTATATTTACTTTAGAGAATGAGACATTTTTTTGCGATTCCCAACTCACCTTTTTCCACTTTTCATGAAACAAGTCTATCAAATCCAATATAGACGAAAAGTTGGGCTACTTTTCATTTCTCTCCCTAGTAGCTAAATAACAGAAATAATGGAAATTTATGTGCATTTGCCCCGCTTATGCACTCTACATTATTCATTGCCAACCCCCCCCCCCCCCCCCCCCTCTCCCTGTGCGGGGTTTTGAAACTTGGGATTAGAGTTCTGATTTTCATCTTCAAGCTTAAGCCTAGGCAATTACACTCCTGAGTGCAAAGAAAGTGTAAGGCTTAGAAAGTTCATGTGGCCTGTGATTGTGATTGTTTTAGAAGATTACCTAATTAAAAAAGAAGGCCTCTTCTTCTAAACTATCCTGACTATATCTATTTGTAACTTGAATTTTACTTTTCAGTTTCTGTTAACTACCGCCGATGATTGTGAATAGTAAATATTGGAAGATAAATAATAGTCTAGTGTACTTATAGGTAACTTATTGTCATGTATGGACAATTTTGCAACTAAGTATAGTCAGCTTAGCGCTAACTGCAGACAAATTATATTTACTACAGGCGGATTACCTCTATGCATATACAAGTTGCTGATATGTATAGATGATTTATTGGTACATATAGGTAATTCAGTTTTAAGTATGGTTTTATTATGTGTCGAGCAAATCCCTTAAACATACTGTATTTCATTTGTTTCCTGTTGATTTTGTCTCTTCTTCACTCACCGCATTTCCTGCAATTATGTTTGTTTTGGAAATCCAAATAGTGTAACTCGTTGTCGACTCCCTTCCGAATAAAATAAGTCCCACGGAGCAAATGTGACAAGATTCAGAAATCGATGGTCTTGTATCTTGAAAATTGCAGACATAAATATGTATAATCCATGTTAATCTGAATCATTAATACACAGACCAGGAACAAGCGGGGGATATCAAATAAGATTGCAACCTCAACCCGCGACATCCTTTATTTCATAAATTACAACTACACAATGCATTAGGTACCCACTTTATTGGAGGCCACCAGCATCTGCGTTGCCAGGATCTCTATTTTCAATAACTCGAGGAGGACGAACTATCTTGTGTCCCTGATCGTTGTTCTTGTTAATGTTATTGCCGTCTCTCCTGTGAGCATTGCTAGTTGCCTTTTTTCGTATCTTATAATGAGAGCCGGCCCCTCGGTGACCACCACCCATCTTTCTAGCATCTATGGATGGTTCTTCGAAAGCAGTAGCAGCAGAGATGTCTCCTGCATTGAAAGAAGCAGATTGGATGCCACTAACTCGAGTTTGGGCAGTTGCAGTGTTTGACAAGCTGAAGCTAACAGGCATCAACAGTACTGAGAATACAAGAACCAAAACTCTGCAGGTGCTCTCCATTTATTCTGTTCAGTAGGGAGAGTGTACAAGTAACTTTGTTATTTATAACATTTTGTTGACTGCTAGATATACCATTGACACATGCATGCTGCCATGCCATCAAAATTATGCCAATTGATTTATTAATTAGCTTGATTGATTTGCAAGTGCAGGTTAAAGGAGCAGATCATCAATTGAATTGCCTTAGAAAGGGAAGCTTTATAAACCATATGCGAGGAGTCAGATTCATTGGAAGTGAGCAATTGGATTTTTCTTATCGGGCTTGGTTAATATTAGAACTTGGAAGGTGTGGGGTCATAGATTGTTGATGTATTTTTTTTATTATAATTTTCAGCTAATTAAATATTTTGTGTGAAGAAAAATAGTTGAAGTGACATTTGATTGTGTTAATTGTTGGTCTTCAGTCCAACTCTTATACAGGGAAAGTTTGTCTCTTTAGATTGGATTCATATAAAAGCCCTGTTAATCTTGTTCATTTTTTTTCTTAATTAAAGAAGGAAAAAAAAGAAATTAGTCTGGCTCATGAAACAAGCAAGGATTGACCTGAGCTTTTGTTAATGATTTCGGACCTCGCCAAGTGCCACTGCGCCGGACTGTGTGCGCGCGCGTTTCCCCTTGATGGATCATATTTTATTTGTGTGCATGCTCTGGGTGCCATGTTCTTGCATACTGTGATGGAGTGGTGTCGCAGCAATGGATTGTTCTCTTTTGGTGCCAAAAGGGCCTTTGCTGTTTTTCCATACTAGTGTTGCATTGTTCCTTTCATTTAGAGAGTAAAGGATATATTACAGATTGAAGAAAATTTCCTTTTTGTGATGGTCAGAACTCAGTTTTCTAGATATAATTGGCAGTATGCTCTTTTCTCTCTTCATCATTCTTTTGCAGTAACAGGGTGCCTATCTTAATTTTTCACTTGCTAAGATATAAATGCATGAAACTTTCAATCTATTGATCTAGTGGTGAAAAAAGTAGTATTTATGAATTTTTGTTTAATTTGTTATAGATAGAATAAAGAAAAAGGTAAATTATACTAAAATCCCCTACGCTATTGTGTTTTTTCCACTAAAATACCTTAGACTAATTTTGTTACAGTAAAACGCTACCTTTGAGAGTATTTTAGTGAAAAGAGTTTTATTAGAAACAGTAGTTTAAGATATTTTACATCAATAAAAATAGTTTATTGAAATTGGAGTTGGAATAGCTTTCAACTTACTTACAAAAAAAAATGCTTGCCTACAATGCTAAAGTTTAGGATCAGAAAAATTATTATTATTATTATATATAGATACAAAATAAAATATTTAATGTTCTTTGACTTGGGCAGGGGCTGCCGACTTGGGGAGACTATAGCCCAACGCCGACCCAAGATGCAATGTCGGCCCACTAAGCAAAGCTTAGAACTGCTTGTCCTCCCAATGACTATAGGTAAGTATTGATCCTGATCCGCCCAGCACCTCGATTTATTGCCATCTCGTGCTGCTCAAATTACGAATGCAGCCAATGTGGGACTGAAGTTTCACCTTTCTTTGTATGAATACGAGTAAAATTTTCAAAAATTGCTTCCATGTGCCATCCTTTCCCTCTTCATTCTCCAAGACCCAAATCCTTGTTTCTCGATTCGATTTTGATGCGCCCATGTTTTGTCTGATGAAATTCCTCAATGGATTTCTCTGTCCTATTTTTTTGGACTGTTGTTTGGGATCAAAGGACAAAGATGGGAATGCTATTGTAAGTGAGGATTCTTTTCTCTCAAATCTTTTTTTGGGTTCCTTTTCATTTTCCCTCAGAGAAATTTTGGTCGGTTTTTATGTGTAGGGATTGGGGAAGCTGATCACTCAACCAAAGGATCCACTTTGTTCTTTACAATTCTGTAAGTACTAGAAAATTTTATCCTCGATTGTTTTGTGTTCAACTATTTGCTAGTAGCTGCTCTGGGTCCATGATTACAAAGTAATCTTATTATTGATAGCTAACTTCATCATTTCCTTAGTTAATTGCCAAAACATGTATGAATCACACATGTATTTTACTCCCTGCATTACATTTTACCCGTCTCTTTTTGCGCTTTATTTTTTCTCAAATTACTTGTCCTTTCATAGATCCAAGAAAATTTTCTTACCCAATACTTCTAAAATCAATGCTCTTTAAATACAGAGTACCGAAACTATCCTTAATTCATGCATTTTCTTTATGCTTATACAACTTCAAAGAAAAGTAACAAAGAGTATATCATAAGGTTATATTAAGTATTTCACATCTATGACATTTTAATTTTAGAGAAGTTATACTCTTTCGTAATAGTTGTTCAAGAGGCCAAAAGACATTCATAATTAAAAGTATGGAGTTTGAACTTAGTAACTTGCAATTAAATACTATGAACTTTCATAAACTTCCCATTAATTATCGCATGCCGTTTTTACTTTTATATATCTCTTTGTTATTTTACCATTTGCAAAATATGACTTTCAAATGAAACACATAGAGCAGTTTTCCTAATTAATACTATGAACTTTAAAAATAGGCAACTGAATAACATGAACTTAGTAGATCAAACAAATACTTCGGCTAGAGCCTTTTTTTTACTCTAACATATCTCTTTGCTGTCTCGCCATTTGCAACATATAACGTTTTATTGAAATAAGTAGAGCGGTCGAAGTGTTTGTTTGATTTATTAAGTTTGTGTTATTCATTTGCCTATGTTTAAAGTTCATGGAATTAATTAGGAAAAACTATGAAAGCTTTAGGGCAATTTAATTTGTAAATACAGTATTTTTTTAAATCATAGAAAATATCGTCAATCAGATGTGTTTTTATTTCTACTTATCTAAACAAAAATATTGCAAACGAGCCAAATTGGAAATATATATCATGCATACCACCCTATCACTAGGCTTGTCCATTTCCGCAAACCGCCACCTGCCACTCTCACTCCCTTACCCTCCCACATGAGCCTACAACTACCCTAGCACGAAATCATTGATCAACTCCTCTAACCATAATCAGTTTTGATGTATGAGAATATCGCTAATCTTCATTGATCAACTCTAAAATCTTTAACTAATTTGGGGATTTGAGCTTAGTATACCTCTTTAACTGTCAAAATAAGCTCTCTGATCATATATTGTCACAGCTTACAAAGGTGCATAATGATGGCCAGGCAGGAATAATCATTTTCATCACTCGTGATCTATAATAAATCATGACGGTGAATCAAGGAGAATGTATTTCATGATATCACGGAAAGGTTGAAGTGAAGAAGTGCTTCATAGACTACTCTGAAAGTGAAAGGAATATTCTATCAAATAGCTATAAGGTCAACATCGCTTATGGATCATAATGGTGGAAATTAAGCAACACCAACATATCCACAAAAAGATTAAAAAAAAAAAAAGGGAAAAAAACAGTGTAGCTAAAATGATGGATGAGTGGCAACACTATAAAAGATAAGCTAGACAAGAAACGAGTGTATTTATAAAAAGTTGAAGGTTGAAGAAGTGCTTCAGAAATGAGTGTATCATCTGTTGTATTTTACTTGATGTTCGCCTGTAGTGAATGATCTTACCTGAGTTGTCGGGTATGGGCAGACTAAAAGCATCGTTCAAATAAGTTTCTTAAGTCAATATATCAATTTGCTGCCAAATGCTTAGGCCAACGTTGACATAGACTATTTTCAAAAAATTTATAGTTAAAACATTTTTTCCGATAACGAAACTCTGTACTATATCTTTAACAACATGTTTATTGGTAGCTGTAGAGATTTTCATTTAGTACGCCTGGTGTCTATTTCTGTTACATTGACGGTTTCCTTTTTCCAAAAATTTTCCTTTGTCAGATTAATTAGCTGTTTGTGTTGCATTAATTTATGGCGGGTTATAAGCCTACCCAGACCACTCTTGCTGAGTCTGAGCAGTAGCAGTTCTGTGCCTTTGATTATAATCAGGTAAAATTAGCTGTAATGGCACGCATCAGCAGTGTTGATTTTCTTTCTTTTATTCTGTTTGAACTTTAACGTGGAACCTAGATTCTACAATTGAATATTTGAATTGTACTGGCAATGATGAGTATATCTTCAAGGAAAATGCTAAAGATAACTGTATAATTACAATTAAGTAATTAAATTGTAAGGTAAAACAAATTACTTTAATTGTTCCCTTGTTTGTTCCTTCAATTATTCTTCAACGACTGATTTTCCGCAACCATCAAAATATTCTGATTTCGTAAATTATTATGCTTGCAACTTACTCAATAATGTAAGTTGAAAGTTGTTCGTATTTAATGCTTATATTTTATTAATAGAAAACTTATATTATATAGATTATAGGATTTGATGGTAAGACTGCCATCTTCAATTGTGATTGCTCCTCTCAAATTTGCATTGCTATCTTATCTCTCTTATTCTATAAGTATATGCTAATTATGTTCTTCATGTTTGTAGAATCTTTATGTAGGGAGTTACCTTCTCCTTAGTTTCAACTTTCTTTACTATTACAACATACTCATTGCAGAATGCTGTCAGCACATTGAACTGTAGGCGAAGATCTCTTTCACTAACCAATCACATCTTCGCTGATACACTACAGTGACATATCAATCTGGTGGTAAGATCAAAATAATAACCAACATGTCTGGCAAATCGATGTCAATGCATTGTTTTATAACATTGATTCTGTTAAGCTATTTAATGAACCAAGGTAGTGTTAAACACAAAAAAGGGAACAATAACCAACCACAGTTTCATCATAAAAATGACCGTCTCCACCCATCTCGATGCGGTCTGGATTTGATACAATCCAGGCGATTTCTATTATTGGGTAGCAACACATCCTAGTTTCGCTGGTTTCCTTCAAAATGCTTGCGGGAAATGATCTTAAAGTTGCTGCAGCATTTGCAAAAGGGATCTTAACATTTGGAATAAAATCCCCTAAGGCTATAACATGTCCGCCTCCTCTCACTAAAGTATTTTAATCCAATCTAGGGATGGTGCATCCTGTTCCAGTGCTGGGTATTGAATATAGGGTTTCTCGTTATGTTTTGAACTACAGATCTTTGTTCATATTCATTATATGAATCTTAACTCACTTCCGGAAACTGACTCATACCTGATTGTTGGATTCTCACATATTTATGGGGTATGCAGACTGGACAAAGCTTGTGTATCTCTTTCTCCATGGTATGAAGCGCTACAGGTTGGTTTCTTGGCTTCCATGCTAATCTGCTACCTAGTGTCCACGACAACGTGGAGATGGAGCTAGTTCACAAATTGTAGTCATCCAGTAACATCTTTTTGGTATCTAAACTCTGTACTATTATTTTCAACACAGACATATTAGTTACATACATAGGAGTTGAATAGTCTTTACTAACATATCAATTTATTAGTTAAAATAAAAAAAGACACCGTGTAGTCTTTACTAACATATCAATTTATTGGTTAAAATAACGAAAAGACACCGTACGAGTTGAGGCGGCTGCGTTAGATTTTAGTGTAATGACTTGTTATATGTAATTTTATGTCGTATTTATGATGTATGTGTGTGTTTGATTGTGATGTGATATGGCTTGATATATATGTGTTTGATGCGATATTTATGATGTATGTGTGTTTATATGTATTTTTGGTAACAGTTTTGATATATATATGAATTGTGTTAATATCAGTTTTGATATATGATATAGCATATACCGGTTTTGATATATGTGTACTGCTGCAGAGAGCTCACTGGAAGCAATGAGCTCTCTGTCTAAGTTGTATGGCACACACTTGTCAAGTGCGCGCCATATAGGAACACTATAGTTCCAAAGAACTGGCAGACGTCTGACAAATAGTGGACAAACTTCTGACCTAGAACCCAGAAAACTCGCTGACGTCTGAATCTTTACCCTCAGACGTCTGCGCTCCTTGTGCATGAGCTCTCCGTCTAAGTTGTAAGGGGCACATTTGTCAAGTGCGTCCCATACAACGTAGACATGCAGAGAGCTCACTAGAAGCAGTGAGCACTTGTTAGGTGCGTCACTTACAAAATAGACACAGAGCTCGCTGCTTCTAGTGAGCTCTCAGCATGTCTAAGTTGTATAGGACGCACTTGACAAGTGTGCCCCTATACAACTTAGACATAGAGACCATGCACAAGGAGCGCAAACGTCTGAGGGTAAAGATTCAGACGTCTGCGAGTTCTCTGGGTTCTTGGTCAGATATCTGTCCACTATTTGTCAGACGTTTGCCAGTTCTTTGGAACTTTAGTATTCTTGTATGGGGTGCACTTGGCAAGTGCACCCCATATATTTTCGATGGCGTGCCTAAGTGTTGTTATATGTGGCGCACTTACCAAGTGTGTCCCATATATTTTTAAAATGGCTCCTTTATGAATTGTATGGCGGCACTTGGCAAGTATGCCCCCTCGAAATTTTTATTAAAAAAAAGTGCAGCATTGAGTTGGAGCTGATGTGGCCTAAATTTGTAAATATTTTAGAAAGTGGACTAAATTTAAAATTAGCTTATATTGAAAAATTGTCCTTAGGTAAAATGTTTGGGCTTAATTGATGTAATAAGTCCAAAGTTTTTTATTTAAATTTCATCAGTGTCATAGTTGGTATAAGTACTATTAAAGTTGTTATTATTGTAGATTTTACTAGAGCATTGTGTTTCTGACAGCACAATCCTGAAAGTTTTGTAGCCCGGTATTCCCTTAATGCTCGACTCGAGTATTTAAGAATTGAGCTTACCAATTAATGTTTGATACCAATTAGTAATGGCTTGGATGGCACTTTTTCTTTTGGGAAGAGTACGTGATTTGATCTCCTAAATGAGAGTGGATCACAATTTAACATTTTCGAGGTAAATTTATGAGTCTTGTGGATGCATGTGTTGTGTGTGTAGCCCAGGCTAATTGATCTAGTCGAAATAAAAAGACATATACTTATTTCCTGCTCTATTATAAAAAAACATAAGATTTATTCTTAAATGATATCCTTAACTCAACCTTGAGAGTTTCATCTCTTCCATTACTCATTTTTTTCGTTGGAATTTTTATAATTGCAATAATAAAGATCGCAATCTCTCTTCATCAAACATACTAGAAATGTTAAAAGAAGAATTGTTCTAATTTTTTGTCTAAAGAAAGGCCCTAATTTTGAAATTAAGAATAACCTTAGCCATAGCCTCTAGTTTATGACATTAGTGAAGAAGATGATCGTTTGAGGGTAGGCTTTTTCGTTTTTTACTAAATTAATATCTATTATTAACTCAAGATTAAAAATATTCTCTTCAAATGTTTGGTTAAATTAACTAGGGAGACGTTTTTGAACAACTTAAAGATTTTAGGAGTGAAATTTAGAAATATAGTTTTTAGGAATGAAATATTGAAATTTTGGGGGTGATATATAAAAAAAAACCTCTAAGTTTGGCAAATTGCATGTGGCTATTAGGAACTTGGGACGTCCCAAGTTCGTGCCTTAATACTTTTGTAATCATATGAAATGTTTGTTTGCAAGATGTATGATGATGCATATGTGAAGCATGCCTGTCTAATAGAAATAGAAGTTCATTGGTGACTATTGAGAAAGAGCCCATTTGGTATGACACTTTTCCTCAGAAGAAGAGTCCTCAGAAGAAGAGTGCAGGGTTCGATTACCATGAGAGGAAGTGGTTATGATTTAACGCTTTCGGGGAAAATTTGTGGGTAACCTTGTTGTGTATGTGCGTGCGCGTATGAGTGTGTTGTGTGTGTTGTGTGCATGGTTTAGATTTACAAGACAGTTAAAAAAAATGGTAATGTTTGGCTTTAAAAAAAGAACCAGAGATAGGAGTCCAGCGTGTAAGGCGGGGTCATGGAAAAGCTTGCAAAATAATCCAAAATATGATTACTCATAAAAAATAATTGAAGGAAAAATATTCAACAACAATTTATCATCTTATTTTTTCACTAGAAAGAATGTAAAAGAATTTTCTCACATTCTAGTTTAAATTCAATTTATTATTTTTCAATAGTTATCTTAAGTTGTATTCAAATTATCCTTGCCGTTCCATCAAACTAATAGATTGACATGATTCGATTATCAATTAGACAATTGAAGAAAAAAGTCCTCAACTTTAGGAAAATTGTAAAATTTCATTACATACATTCTAACCTTGATTTCATTCCGGAAATCAATTCTTTCTTCTTTATAAAATAAAGCTCGTATGAAAATTTCAAAGGTATGGAATTGAATACGGCAAACAAAGTCTCTTTAATTATGCAATTGCAGAAAATACATAATAAATGAAAAGAAAATGAAAAAAAAAGTAGTATTGGATGAAGAGCAGAAGGAACCAAAACATCATTCTTGTTTGATGTTGCATGTTATCGAAATACATTTTATTGGAATAAATTCATAAAACATCAAATTTAAAAAAAAGGCTTTTTTAAATGCGTGCTTGTTAGGCTTCTATAGTTTAACTCATGCAGTCATGTGCAGCTTAACTGGCTTTTGGTCGCTTTATTATGCATGCCTTCATACTCATACCTCACATTTGTAACCAACGTTGGTTGGTTTTAGATGGAGACTGAATCGGTAGAAAGTGTCAAATACCAAAGTTCTAAGGGTCTTTATGTAAATTATAAGCATTAAAGGGATGTAGCGAAATCCTCCTTATAAAGTATGATTGCCAAACTTAGGCCATGTGTGCCAAAGTGCATTTGCTCGAGCGGCAGTGACATCCCCTCACCTGGTAAGAGGTTTTGGGTTTTGATGGAGCTTCGGATCTCCTTCAAATGTTGTCCTCCGTCGATCTTGTTGTGAGCGTCTTGGATGGTTGAGATTTGATGTGATTGTTGTTGTGCGTGTGGATCTCAATGGGTTGATGTTGGACGCCGAGCTACCTGCAAAGAAGTCCCGGGGTGGGTGACCACCGTAGGACCTTCCAATGATCAAGTTAGAGCTGAGGTATATGTGCAGAGTAACGGTGTATTGAGATAAATTCGAGTTACCTGAGTTGTCTGAGAGAGGGGTTTATATAAGGATTGCGTGGAGCGAGCAGGCGCGAGATCACCGCCGTCAGTTACGCCCCAGCGTTATTCTCGCCTTGAATGGCGGGATGCGCTCATTAATGGGGGATACGCCCATTAATGGGAGGACGTGCTAGCGTGGGATGCGGTTCGTGGTGAGGAGGATATCTCGCCCTGGCGATATATTCGGAACCGTTGTCGGGCGGAAGGGATCCACGCTCCTGGTTGATTCGGGGAGGCCGAGGAAGCTCGGTACCTCAGGAGCTCGGAGACGGGCCAGGAAGCTCGACACGTCAGACGGCTCGGAGACGAGCAAGAAGACTGAGAAAGCTCGGAGACGAGCTGTTGGTAATTTCCTAGGCGAAGGTGGAATGTATTCAGGGAGGTCTTCCGAAAGGTTGGATACATTCCTCGAGAAGGGGATCCCGAGAAATATCCTCGGATGCAACTCATTTATTCCACCCCCATAGCATTCGGGACACGTCATCCGCCACATGTCGTAATCTGTGAAGACATCACTTGTGAGCATCATCATTAGCCCCCCACTCTCGTTCCGACCTATCCATTGATCGGGTCGAGGGTATCCTGCTCGGTTTTTCTTTTGCTCATTTTGGCGCCAAGGAATCATAATGCGGATCGCCCGGGAACGGCATGGCGTTTGGTGGTTACGTCGTTTCGATCTTTGGGCCCACGTGTCGACTCGTCGTTCGCCAGAATCTTCGCGCGTATCCTTGATGGCGTCAGCGGATCAATGAAATGATCGCGCTTTAAAGAGAGGGCGCCGTTCCAGCCGATCGTCAGTTGGGATACGAGCCACGAGTCGGACGTCGGTTGGCGGAAGTGATAGGCTGTCTCTGACTCCTGTAGTCGAAAAAACGTCCCTAATGGCCGATCGCCACGTGGAGCCCCGCCGGTCACTGGACGCGACATTTCGTTTTGATGGGAATCAACCAAGGCCGTTGGATGTTTTCTTTGGAGTGTATAAATAGGATGGGACTATCCTAGGGCCAACATGTTTACCATAATTCACTCTCGTTGTCAAAAATTACCCGGCGCTCCTTCCCTTTAGATCGGATCATCCGTGTTTTGTCGGCCGCGAGCCCATTCCCTTGAATCAAGTTAGATGTTTTCATCTGAGGAGTTTATAGAGGTAGTGTCACGACCCGAGTGTGGAACGCGACTGACACTTAAATCACGCAACGTTTAGAGGCCTAACGTAATCTAAATAAGCCAAAACCCAGAAATCTAAACCATTTAATAAGTTAGAGTGAAGAAAATACTTGCTTTAAAAAGGTGATTTAACAAAATAGAGTTACATAAAAATTATTAAAAGTATCAAATTTTTTGAAAATTTCGGCAGAGTTTCCTTTGTAAAAACTAACCCCAAACGGGTACAAAACATGGATATGTATAAGCAACGAATAAAGGCATTCCCAAACGGGAGCTAGCTCTTCGCCGAATGGCGGAACACAACCACATGTAAGATATATCATAATAATGTGAAATAAGCATATAAAAGTAAGAAATAAGAAAATATCAAGTCAGCTTACATGAGCTCAACACCAGATAACAAAATATACAAATATCACTGTCCAATCTCTAGGTCACATATACGATGGTAGATATGGTAGATGGAGTGTACTAGATACAAAAGTAAATATACATGGTGGGAACAAAAGAATATCCTCGCAAACCCACCTACAAGCAAAACCACAAGTCGAAGCAAAAGGAAGCAGAAGAAGAAGTGCGCCCGCCGCTACAATTCTGACGGATCAGTCCTGCAAGACACTGTGGCACAACGGGGGGTGAGTTGCCAACTCATGATTAGCAAGTAATATCTAATAAGGCTATCGCAAGTGTGCACGCAAATACGTCACAACCTATGTATACTAATATGATGCGATTTACTAATATGAATGCGACATGAATGAAAGTTCAAACACGAAATCTGGATATATCTGGTATGAGAAAAATCTGTGTTCTTATCCTAGTAAAAATTTGGTATTATAAAACTGGAGTATCATCAAATAAAATCGACAGAGATCCGTGTCAAGCATTGACATAATATATATATATATATATATATATATATATATATATATATATATATATATATCAAATCTCGGTAGCCGTCTCTCAGATCGGCCCTCAAATCTGTCAAATCACACGACTCCGGTCGGTATCCACCGGATGACCGCCGGGTCAATAATCACCGGTAGGTAGTGCTCCTCTGCCGGGCTCAACGTCTCTCTATACGGTCTTCTTGTCCCGGGGTACCTCATCGGATCCACCTTTTACCCGCAGACGGCGTCTCCTCTCTTCTCGAATCGGGTATATGTACATACGTGGCTCAAGAACCGAAAAAACTCATGGTGGACGCCACACACATCATATCACGAGAAAACCGTAATTTTCCATTTTTAAAAATGATAATACGTTTATGAAAATCCTTTGCGGTTTTTCCTAAATCCAGAAATCTCCAAGAGAATCACAATATATGCATATGTGAATGACAATGAATGTCATGATATAAATATGATGCAATGACGATGAATGACTTAGTGACTACATAGCAATAATGATGAAATGAGCTAAATAACTTGAATACTACATATCAGTGATGATACAACGCAGAGGTACCGATTATTAAGCAAGTTCTAGTGTTCGTGACATAGCGGTTACCAATGGCGTGTGTGTTCATATAAAGTAGTGCACGTGCGGCATCAACCATCGGTAAGGTGCAAGTGTCCTAAGTGACAATATCAAGACCGCCGGGTCAATAATCACCGGTAGGTAGTACTTCTCTGCCGGGCTCAACGTCTTTCTATACGGTCTTCTTGTCCTGGGGTACCTCACCGGATCCACCATTTACCCGCAGACGGCGTCTCCTTTCTCCTCGAATCGGGTATATGTACATACGTGGCTCAAGAACCAAGAAAACTCATGGTGGACGCCACACACATCATATCACGAGAAAACCGCAATTTTCCATTTTTAAAAATGATAATAAGTTTATGAAAATCCTTTGCGGTTTTCCCCAAATCCAGAAATCTCCAAGAGAATCACAATATATGCATATGTGAATGACGATGAATGTCATGATATAAATATGATGCAATGACGATGAATGACTTAGTGACTACATAGCAATAATGATGAAATGAGCTAAACAACTTGAATACTACATATCAGTGATGATACAACGCAGAGGTACCAATTATTAAGCAAGTTCTAGTGTTCGTGACATAGCGGTTACCAATGGCGTGTGTGTTCATATAAAGTAGTGCACGTGCGGCATGAACCGTCGGTAAGGTGCAAGTGTCCTAAGTGACAATATCAAGGTGTGTAATGATGCAAGTACAATATGAATACGATACGCGCAATGAAAACAAGAATTATAAGTAAATCCTAGTTATCGGACACTTTACGCCATCCAAGCGATTTTCCCATAGATGTGTACATCTACTCACCGGAACGTCTCGGCTAATCAATCCAACCACCGTCTTGCCTTTCCTTGCCGCGTCCGACGTCTCTGCAACCAATTTTAGAATTGCACAATTGTAACATATAAGACTAAATATCCGATAAAACGTGAAAACAATATGATATGAAGCAACTAACGCGCACTAGTTAAACACGCGTGTACTTGGTGCACAAAATGAGCGGGATATCGTCACAAACCACACCTAGGGCCGTTAGGTACAGCAAACACCAAACCTAGAATCGAATCGTACGTGTCGCGCATAAACAAAACACTCTCTTAAACGGTAAACGGTCCCAGATTTTACCTGAAGCTGAACTAGGAAAAACAAACAATACCAAATACCCTAAAAGAAACACAGAGAGCATCTTATAAAACCCCAACACCTAATTCTATAGGTAGGCCGGCTGCGCCGGGCAAACATCCATTCTCGCTGATCGAAGTGTAAGGGTTTAGGTCCAGGTTTTTGTTGTAATCTCAGGGCTCATTAAACTACACTACTATATTGTTTGATTTAATAATAGATTGATGAAATGATAGCAGATTTCATATAACAGTAAACTTGATTAAAAATCGATTTGAAACACTAAATTGAAATATTGTGGTATATTAGTGAAAACTTCCAGGATTAGTAAGACTATTAGGTGTTAAACTACACTTAACTACCTTAATAAGTGATTAAAACACTAACTTAATCCGACCCTCACTTAAACATACTAAACTATCATTAAAAGCTACTTAAACACCTAATTAAAACTAATAAAACAAAGGTTAGCAAAGCAATAGGTAATACCTTTTTTTTATACCTCAGTTACTTGCAAAAGACCCCACTAGATTAGCTTGTGCCGCAAAATGAAAACTTGCATCAAGAACTCTTAAAAAGGTTTTGGAAGAATTGGATTTTGTAGGGATTAGTGCAAGGATTAGTGTTGATTTTCTGTAGAGTTTTAGAGATGGGATAGAGAGATTAGCATGAGAGAAAGGAAAAGAAGGAGAGGGGAGGCAGCCTAAATGAGAAGGAGAGAGAAAGAAAACAAAAAGTCATGGCACACACCATACTTCAATTAATGCACCTTACCTCTTTTTATTTTATTTTTCCTTTTTCATTTTTTTACTTAATATCTTGAACCATCTTGAATTAGTCTAGGTTAAAAAAAGTTTAGGTTTGCCATGGTGCACAAAACTTGTATCAACATAGTGTTAACCTAGAATTAACACAAAATTAGTGTGTGTGCATGTTTAAATAATTTTTAATAATTAATAAATAAGGAAAATAATTAAGTGAACAAAAGATTAAATAATAACTAATAAATACCAATAAAATAAGCAATTACATAATTAAAATAGGTATATTCATGTCTATGAGGAAAAAAATTATTAACTATGTTTAACAGAAAACACGTGCTATACCATTAATTAACACATAATTAACCTAAACGATTTCTAAAGTGTTACAGGTAGTTAGGGTAGAGTCGGACGATGAGGCTCCAGTTGTTGGAGCCGAGTCCAGCGGGTTTTTCTTCCTTCCGACTTCAGATAGACGAGAGGGTTCTTCTGTCGCGTCATCTGTGTCGGGCTCGCCCTAGAGCCAGGGCTGCCCGTGTCATTCGCCGTCGGGCGGTGACAAGGGCCTCTAAGGTACGCATCGGGAACACCCGCGATGCGCCCTCCATCTTGAGGAATGCGGATGAGCTTACCGAGATTCGGGCTCGATTCCATATTCCCTCCAACTATTCGTTTCGCTTAGCTAGAAAGGGTGAGTGGGCGGACCAGGTGCAGGGCATGAAGATTGCCCTGTTTTTGGAAGCATTTCGGACCGGAATGCGTCTGCCCTTTTCAACCGAGATATGTGGTGTGCTTTGTTACTTTCATCTTGCCCCGGGCCAGCTAGCGCCGAACTCGTGGAGAATCCTTCTCGGATTTTTGGTCCGGTTGAAACTTTAAAATATCCCCTTCAGTTTGACCCTCCTCATTTCCTTCCTCTGTTATAAGAATCACCCAGGCACCAGCAAGGATCAGTCGAGCTGGGTGTATTTTTCCTTTAAAAAACGTAAGGGCGGGATGGCCGGGTCGGGTGTGGTAGCCGTCCCTTCTTCCATCTATGAATGGAAGGAGAAGTTCGTATTCGTCGGGTCACCCGAGGGCGAGGATTGGCCTGTGCCTACACAGTGGCATATGGCCGACTGCCTGAGAGCGAAATCGTCATCCTCACCTGAGGCAAGGGTGGTGTCTTTTTGGGAACAGATCCAGCGGGCCGACGTCCTGCTTTCTGAGCAAGCTCTGAGCTGGGCTAGGCTCAGCCTTGCGCGCTTTCTGGGTAAGTTAGGGCCGTAGACGATCTATTTAGACTTTGATAAATTTTCTTCACCCTTTTCAGTGTCACTAACTCTCTTTTGTGTATTCTCCTTTTTGCAGAGCAAATGGACCGATCCAAGTTCTTAGCTGCCATGGCCGCGAAAGCCCAAAAGAAGACCGGGGGCGGAAGTTCGTCCCAACCCGATCTGAGTTCGGCCCCGAGGCCAACTCCGCCGAGCAAGCCTTATGCCGCGCCCCGAGCCCCGGAAGAAAGCTGCGGGGGTAGGGGCGGAAGCACGTACGGGACTCAGTGCCCCGGGCGAGGGAGGTGGAGAAAGAGGCTGACCCTACCGAGGTCCCCCTCAAGAGGTATAAAAGGACGGTTTCTCGTTCGCTTACCGCCGGGATCCCAGTGCAGGATGGGGACGCCTGCATCAAAGTGCCCTCGGGGCTTTCCGTCGCCGACAGCTTGCTCTCAGACATGGAGCGAGCAGCCGGAGGCAAGATTCCCCGAGGGGCTATGAAGGCACAGGTGGCCGCCATTGATCAGGAGGCGGTACTGGTCGGTATTCGACTTTCTCAAAAGTTCCTCAAGTGTTTTTTTCTCGGTTTGAGTTTTCTGATCCATTTGCTGCTTTTCTAAGGTCTTTCATCACTGCGTCCTCCTTGTCGCCATAGAGTTCGAGGAGGTAGTGTCGGCCATGAAGAAGGAGGGAGAAGCCTTCTCGCGGGAGGAAGAACTTCGCCTTCAGCTGGAAAAGGTGGAGGAGAAGGCGACTATCCTCGACTCGCGGTTGGTTGCCGAGGAGTTGGCGAACTCCAAGCTGAAGGAGTCCCACCGGGCTATTCATGCCAAGTTGGATGAGGCTAACAGCCTCCACAACCCGATGAAGAAGTCGAGAGATGCCTTCATGAAGGACGTTCAGATAGCGCTAGGCACGGTGAAGCTTGTCCAGAGCCGGACGGTGAAGGCCGTGGAGGGATATAAGGCCTCTGACCAGTTTTACGCCGACCTTGCCGAATCCTCGACCGTCGTTTGGCACGAGGCTCTCGACGCCGTCAAGGCGTTGATGCCGGAGTTTGCCGACAGCAAGCTCCGTGCTCAGTACCCTCTCTCCGAAGATGCACCGCAGAGGGCTGGTGCCGAGGCAGCTGCCGGGGGCGAAGCTGTCCCAGAGACCGAAGCTCCGGCCCCCGAGGGCGGCGTTGAGCAGGGTGAGATCCCGGCGGAGCCTGTGGCCTGAGTTTTCTTCCCTCGGGCGTTTTTGTAAGGCTGGGGAGCCCAGAATACCTTGTTTTTATTTTTGATCATAAATAATTTTGAGCCTATCTTTTTTCTTCTCGAACTGACGGAGCTTCGGATCTCCTTCAGAGGTTGTCCTCCATCGATCTTGTTGCGAGCGTCTTGGACGGTTGAGATTTGATGTGATTGTTCTTGTGCGTGTGGATCTCAATAGGTTGATATTGAACGCCGAGCTACCTGCAAAGAAGTCCTGGGTGGGTGACCACCGTAGGACCCTCCGACGATCAAGTTAGAGCCGAGGTATAGGTGTAGAGTAACGATGTATTGAGATAAATTCGAGTTGTCTGAGTTGTCTGAGAGAGGTGTTTATATAAGGGTCACGTGGAGCGAGCAAGCACGAGATCACCGCCGTCACTTACTCCCCAGCGTTATCCTCGTCTTGAATGGCGGGATGCGCTCATTAATGGGGGATACACCCATTAATGAGGGGACGCGCTAGTGTGGGACGCGTATCGTGGGAAGGCGGATATCTCGCCCTGGCGATATACATGGAGCCGTTGCGGGACGCATGGGATCCACGCTCCTGGTTGATTGGGGGAGGCCGAGGAAACTCGGCACGTCAGGAGCTCGGAGACGAGCCGGGAGGCTGAGGAAGCTCGGCACGTCAGACGGCTTGGAGACGAGCAAGGAGACCGAGAAAGCTCGGAGACGAGCTGTTGGTGGGTTCCTAGGCGAAGGTGGAATGTATTCAAGAGGTCTCCCGAAAGGTCGGATACATTTCTCGAGAAGGGGATCCCGAGAAATGTTCCCGAATGCAACTCATTTATTCCACCCTCGTAGTATTCAGGACACGTCATCCGCCACGTGTCGTAATATGAGTAGACACCACTTATGAGAATCATAAGGTTTGAAACCTTCCTTTTGCAGTAACAACAAGGGAATTTTCAATTAATCTTGTGGAGTAAATTTTCATGAGCACAGGGGCCAAAGCCTACGGGCTTTTGCAAATAAAATAAAATAGAAAACTCAGGCCATGTGACAATCAAAGGGAAAATACCAAAACGCCCTTGTAAGAAAAGCTGGCAACGCCAACTCTCTTGGTATGTGTAATATTGCTCAAGGGGTAGATTGGGAAACGATATAAAAATGATGTTTTTTGTCCTTAATGCTCCTAACTTTATAGTGTCAAACCGGTTGTATCGGATCCTAAATGGGTCAGGTCAAACGTGACCGTCTAAATATGGTTTCGGGTCGACCCCACTCGAATAATATACGGGTCAATTTATGTCAATCCGAACCCGTACTGTTTATTAATCGGATCGGGTTGATACGACCTGAATTATATCAAGCAACACCAAACTAGATATAAGGATCTCCTGTTCGAGTTTTCAAATATGATAATTCTGAAAGTTGGTGTTTGAATATAGCTTGTTTAAAAGATTTTAGTGCGAAAATTATTGAAAATTTAAACACCCAGGTCACACAAAATCCCGCAATAATTAATTTATTTACAAACACATTAACCCAAAAAATACTAAAAGGAAGTGGTGAAGAAATATGTATATCCCCTTCATTTGAAATGGCCTTAGAAAGCAGAATTAGAAGAAAAGAAAGATAAATTTCATGTAATTTACCTTGTTGAAACGAGTCGATCCGGATCACAACCCTTAACCTGAACCCGACCCATTTACTAAACGGGTCAACTCAAACCGATCCGTTTTAAAAATAAACGGGTTCGGATGCCGTTCAGGTAATCTGGTTCGGGTATTTTTGACCCGTCTGTATTTTATAAATTGATAGACAGAGGTATTGTCTATTTGATACTATTTTGAGATTTGTTTTGCAATTCAAATTGGACGAAAGAATTGGCGGTGCCTGTTGATCATTAATTTTTATAAAACCATCGACACCAATTTTTATAAAACCATCGATCATTAAATATATTATAAAATAATATTTTTATCCTTTATTTTTAACCAAGTAAAATTGGAATATTCACTGCTATAGTTGAAGGTTTAACGAAAAACCCACAATGTAGGATAGTCTTTTTGGGGAAAATGGTCTAGCGCTGGGCTTAAAAAAAACAGGAAAAACTCCCTAGACTTAAAGAACTAATGAAAAACTCTCTAAATCCAAAATGTTATAGTTTTAAATTCCTATGGTACAAACAACCATTTTTTACATTTTAATATTCTCATATTACCATTATGACAGATAACTGCTACATTTAGCAGGTAAGCTGTTATATTTAACATCTATACACTGCTACATTTGACAAAAATAGAAGTTATCTGTTAAATATAGCAGTTATGTAAACTGTTACATCTGATAAATGTAACGACTATCTGTCAGAAATTGATAAGCGTATTATAGAAATATTAAAAAATAAAATAAGGTTGGTTGTAGGGTAAAGACTTATGTTATGGATCTAAGGAATTTTCATTGGTACTTTTTCATTATGGAGTTTTTCCTGTGGATTTTCAAGCCCAGAGAGCTAACCCATTTTTCCTTCACATTAATACCCAAAAAAACAAACACCATAAATTTTGGAAAGTTGCCATAGATCCAAATGACCAGCATAAACCAAAAACAACTCCAACAGCCATATTCAACAATTAAAAGAGTAAGTACTAACGAGCACATCAGCAACAAAGAACTCATCTCATCACCTTCACCATAATTTATTCCCAAAAAAAAACCAAAACCAAAACCCTAACCCTAGATATTTCTACTTCCAGTACCCCGCAGCAGCAGCAGCAGCAGGCGCGAACGACACCAAATCCCTATCCTCCTCCGCCCACGGCTTCACCACCACCACCGCATCGAACAACAACCTCCTCGATCCACTCCTCCGATCCCTCGCCGCGATCCTCAGGTAGTACTTGATCCCCGACACCACCTGCTTCTCCCCCGCCACCACGCCTGAGAACGCCAGGAGGGGCGCCGTTCCGCTGCGGAACTTGCGGTTGTACTGCTCCACGCAGAATCGGCCCAGTTCTTGGACCTCGCGGTTCGATTCCACGTTCATGATCTCCGTGCGCCCCCCGACGCGGCGCCCTCTGCCGGCGTCTGCGCCGGCGAGCTTGGAGGTGAAGGAGGAGGAGTAGTAGTCGGAGATTGAGATTAAGATGAAGAGGAGGAGGATGAGAATTTGGGATGAGGACATGGCGGCGATTAATATGAGAATTTTTAATTTGGGGATATATTTTGTGATTTTGATTTTTGTGAGAGTGGGGAGGAGAGAGAGAGTGAGAGGAAAGAGATGAAGGGTTAAAGAGAGAGAGAGAGAGAGAGAGAGAGAGCGAGTGATGAGGGAGTAAGAGCGAGCGGCGTGCCGCGTATTCGTCGGGTGTCCACGTGGACGCCTGTCCTGTGCGCTGTTGTCTTTTTACGACAAGGGAGGGATTGTGAAAAGAAAGAAAAATAAACTCTTGTTTTTGCATCCGTTAACTCTAGTATTCTAGTATTATGCACGTGCTTTACATCATGTAATATTTAAATATGTTCTGAAATCAATTGTTCATGCACTTTTGCAAGAAGTACAGACATGGAATTTGAAATTTGATTTATTTTTTTGTAAAGCAAGATTTTTAGGGTAAAATCTAATAGTCAAACCAGATTGTAGAAACTTCTAAAAGTGAAATTTAAAATTTGATTTATGATGGAAAGCTCTAGTGTTTTTGGGTTCCCATGCAATTGGTTTAGAGGAGAGGAAAGTAAATGATAAAAATTATTATTTTAATAAAGGCTTATTTCATGGAAACCTTTCCCAGGTTTAACCGATTTGTCCAAAACCACCTTCACGTTTAAACCCGTTACCAAAATCCCCCAAACTTTCAATCCGTTAAACAACAATCATCCGCCGTTATCTTTTTTTTTATAACTTTTTCATTCAATTTAATCTGTCATGTGACTAATTTTTGTATTTTTGTTCTGAAATTACGCCTCCTCTCTCCTCTTATGTGCATCTATTGAAATCAGTAATGATATTTATTTACACTTCAACCAGTATCATACTCCTACCGTCAAGATCAGCTCATGAAATTATAGCGAAAACATACAAGTTGATTATAATGTATTTATCATACTTGACAATATTGTTTGCCACATGATGAGATGATATTTGGAGCTATAATCCTTCGACCAAAGTTAAAACTCTATAGGCTTCACTTAGAATTGTAGCCCTTCCACCAAACCCAAACATGAACGAGGGAGAAAAAAATTCTTCCAATACACACCCCTGTATCAACCAAAATCAAATTTATAATGCCATCACCACAAATTATATATAAAAAAAAACAAGTGATTTATGAAGACGGTCTTTTTTCCCCAATCCAGTCTCAAAAGGAGATCAAATTAGTCATCATTCCATGAGTCGAGTCTTCCTCGCTTGTGTTTGATCGAGATCGTGTAGAAATTTTGGTATAATTCGACAAAATTTCGTCCGGAGTTGATATCAGAACTTTTAGGGTTTATCGCAACAATAACAAAGAAATGGGTAGGAAATCTTTTTAGAAAGATAAGGGTAACATAATCAATCAATATTCACTAATTAACGGTAAAAGGTGGTTGTTTAACGGAGTAAAGTTCAAGGAGTTTTGATGAATGTTAGGATGGTTTTGGGCAAGCCGAGTGAACCGCATAATGATTTTCGTGAAATAAGACTTTATTAAAAATGACTTCCTAGCTTATTTGCTTTGCTCGTAAGATTTTTATCTTTTTTTCATTTTCTCTTGAAAAAATTTCTAAAAAGCCACGCCTACACGGAAGAAGAGTTGGAGTTACAAGAGATCAAGAAAAAAGGATTTTGTTTATATGCAGAGCTAGGTTTATGAAGCTGTGAAAGCAAGAATGTGCAATCATATGGGCGAGCAAGGTCCTATTTGGTATTAAAGTACGAAGGAACCCGCTCCTCATGTTTGGTCTGGCAGTGGCAGCTTCACCCGCGTCTACAATTATTTCTTTCATGTGTCGGTTAGAAATTTTGATTTATACAACTATCAAATGAGACAAGAAAAAAAGAAAAAAATATTTCGACATGAGAGCTTATAAATGAAATCAAAATGAAAGAAATTTAATGTCCTACATATTCTGTTCCTTTTCTTTTTCTTGACCGACTTTTCTTTTTCTTGACCGACTGCTGCAACACATGCCAAGTCCCACCCCACCAATACAGAGAATATTGTCTGCTCTGATCGAAGCCACACCGGACCCGGCCAGGGGCCACTTCCCAAGAGGTCACCCATCTCAGGACTTTCCTGGCGTGAGCACGCTTAACTACGGAGTTCCCAAGCTCCTGTAGTGCCAGTTCACTTAAAAGGCGCATCTGTATTGAAGAGTGAGTTGAAGAGTGATATCATTCCATTTATAGTACAGATCTGCCCTCTTTCGGAATGTATTCCAAAAGTCTCCATTGTTCTACAGTGGGTCCCACGGATTCAAGAGGTGGCCTCCATGGATTCAAGAGATGGCCCCCGCCTACTTAACACGACACTTGGCGTGACACTTTGTTCTGTCAGCAAGAACCGGGTCCCGACATTCTCCCACCTTTGAACGGTTCGTCCTCGAACCACAGACCTACTATTGAAAGACCAGCTCTGATACCATTCTGTCACGTCCCTATTGTTCTACAGTGGGTTCCACGGACTCGAGATGGCCCCCATGGATTCAAGAGGTGGCCCCCGCCCACTTAACACGACACTTGGCGTGGTATTTTATTCCGTGTGGCACTTGCTCCGTGAGCAAGAACCGGATCCCGACAACGCATCAAAACAAAAGGAGGATAGATGTTACTGGACTTCTTTTTACCTCCCCAACGTTTGCAGTCTAGTCTCATCTGACCGCTATATCTAAATTCTTCCGAACTTCTCTATAGGTTGCATGAAATCGTTCATACTTTATAAGAATCTATTTCAGGTCTTTCAAACATACAAGCCTATAGGCCAGCTAGAGTCGCACAGAGTAACATTTTCCTAGTGCCTACTCGCTTTCAGATATAAAATAAGGAGCCATAAGGCTCACATAGATTTATTTATTTTGACCAAAAGACTAACCCACTGCAAACAAATTTGGATAAAACTGTAAGCGCATCAACATATAAGCCACAATAACACAAAATCACTCAAAACCATAATCGCACCGACAGTGACAGTGCCAGGGCTTCAAACACAGCATAAGCTGAGGATATTAGGTTCACAAGAGGGAAACAGTGCAGAGGAGAGAGGGGGGGGGGGGGGGTTTCATATTCTTCAGCTCTTTTAATTGCCAAGTACTGACTACCGCAATAAAAAACCCAAGTCATTATACATAATACATAACAAGAAAAGTATATTACTTTAAATATATACGCTATCAAGTATGAGGAGGAAATACATTACCTCTCGACAGGTGCGGACTTCAGCACATACATCTCTCTCCATCAATACAACAATCTCTCCATCTCCTTCCACACTGGGCTCAGTGAATAAACACACATCCCAATGTATCATTTGGACAACCAAACTCACTCTATTTACACTGCTTTATCCTCTTGATTTTTATCTGTCGTATGGGAACTCCTCATCATTTTCAGTCACTTTGAATGGCTGCTTAAGTCCAGAGCAGTACAAATCCCACATTTTGAAGTACGCCCGACCTAGATTACGCACCTGCGGCAATTTTCGAAGTCTCAGTGAATCTTAAAGGCATGTATAACCACAATTAACAATTTTGCACCGATAGATGGGAAAAAGGAAGAAAAATGAGGGGGGGGGGGTTGTTTACCCATCTTGCCGTGTCAAATAGAGGGCAGGTTAGTCGAGCAGCCTTGAGTTTATTTCGAAGCACATTGAGTTTGGAAGGGTTGAGGGCGAAAGAAACTGCCTTCTCTTCGTACTCTTTCATGCTATTACAACAAAACCATACCACATAATGATTAAGCGTTACAGAACTTGTATAAACAGATAGTTCTGAAATGTCGTGGAAAGCGTAAAGCATAGCAAAGCAGGAAGGCAACACTTGAGAAGGAAAAAAGTGCCAAACCCTTTATAAATAATAGATAACTAATAATGAATAGCAAACCAGTTAAGTAAACTTTTCTAAGAAAAGAAATCTAAAAACAAGGTGGTTAAAAGTGCCCACTTAAGCGCTTGGCGGCCGCTTAAGCAGTCTAGGGCAACCAACAGCTATGTATTTTGGCGATTAAGCAGCCTGTTATTATCACCCAAATATTTGTGTAAATATACCCTTATTGTTATTTGAATAACTTAGATGTACGTAAATGCAATTGCCATATCTTCCTAACAGAATATAAATTGCTTATGAACTCTTGTTAAATGTTTATTTCGACTTTTCTTGGTGTGAGAATAACACTGAACTTAAATCACATTGATTTATTTTAGCTGTTTACACCTTTGAAAATGATCATCTAGTCATTTGAAAGTTAAAAAAAATTAGTTTAAGAATCATTAGATTTAATGAATAACAAAGAAATAACATGATTTAACAAAGAAACAAAAAATAAAAGATATGTTTTTTTCCTAATATGTTGTACTGCTGTATAAACTTTCTATGCACTACTAAAAATACATTGAAGCCTTTTATAGACAACAATAATTAATACATTATCTAAATGAGGTATATATAAAAAATGTTATATATTAAAGACAGTAATCGGATTCAATTATAGCCTATCTAATACGATTATAAGATGGTTCACAATTTTAATGGAATAAAGGCTATTGGGTTTTTTCCTTCTCTTTTTTTTCAGTTATTTTGTGTTTGGGGGGGGGGGGGGGGGGTCGTTGTTTGTACACATTAAGGGTCCACACGGGCGTATAGCGTAGGATAGAGGCTTCAAACTACCGCATTCTGCAAAAGCAAAGCGCCCCGTGGCTGCTTTCTGCTAATGCATTGTTCTATACGGATAACTATAGCATGTTGCATAAAATGAGACATTGTGTTAAAAGATAAACCGATTTTTGCAATTTACATTATATTAACTCAAAATTTTCATTCATTTTTTATTTTAACCCAAAATTTTCATTCATTCACAATTTTAATGGAATAAAGTCTATTGCATTTTTTCCTCCTCTTTTTTTCCCAGTTTTTCACCCTCTTTTTCATTTTTTTTTGTTTGGGGGGGGGGTGTTGTTTGTACACATCAAGGGTCCGCACGGGCGTATAGCCTAGGATAGAGGCTTTAAACTACCGCATTCTGCAAAAGTAAAGCGCCTCGTGGCTGATTTCTGCTAATGCATGGATTTATACGGATAACTATAGCATGCTGCATAATAAATGAGACATCATGTTAGATGATAAACATAGATTTGCAATTTATTCTTATGTTAACCCAAAATTTTCATTCATTTTTTATTTTAAGGGCTATTGCAAAGTTGGTTTCATTTTTTGTCAAAGGCAAAGTAGGACAAGTGGCCTCGGCTTCTATGAGGATGCCATTTCTCACAATCTCCTCACATGTGGAGAAATTTGAAGGTTGGATCGCTACCTCCAACAAGGAAAAAACATTCTAACTAGGGGTAAACCCCACGCGATGCGCGGTGGTAACGGCTTGTTTCTCAATATATTTCAAAACAGTAAATAAGTTGTATAGCCAATTATAATGAATGTTTTGTGTAGCAAATAATAAGAAGTTTTATATGTCCATTTTTAAATTCTAAAAGCATCTTAAACTACGAAACCAAGTTTATTTGCGCGTATACATTTTGTTTTAATGTTGTTGAATAAATTTTCAGCTAGTAAGAATCCCATGACCCAAACCAACTGTGGCCCCCCACCAGCCTTATAAGACAATTTAAGGAAACAGTTTATGGAAGTATATCCGAGGTATCTTGCATGGTTGTTGGGATATTATGATAAATTACCCTTTTCCTCCTATGCAGGCCCTGTTTGGATATGGAGTCAGGATAATTGTGGTTTATTTTCAAGTGGAGGTGAAGAGGATGCAAATTGTGGTTCAGGAATGGAGTTTACAAAACTTTGGTTAGACTAGAATTGAGATAACTGCGGTTATCTCAAGTTTTGGGCTGAGATAACAGCAGTTATCTCAACTCCAAAATGGTTGCCAAACAAGGCAAAGTTAGCATTTTGGAGTTGAAGTTTTGCTAACTTTATGAAAGTGCGGTTTAGAAAACATAACTCCATCCCCAAACAGGCCTTGTATGTAATATTCTTACCGCAATAACCCTCACCTTATATTTTAAGTACCCCTTTTATTCCGTTTCCAATCTAGCCTCTAGCCTAAAAGCTAACAAAAAAGGACGAAAAATTGCAATTTGAAAAACTTCAGCACCTAGAATAGATTAAGTATTATGATTATGATTGTAAAGATATAAAGAAGATTGTGTTTACCTGCTAACAACCATTTCATCTCCAACACCGGTAGCAAGACACAAAGAACCAGCAACCCTAGTAGCCATCTTTTCCAAGGGAAGTGTTATCATTGGAAGACCAGCCCATAATACATCTGTGCCCGTTGTGTGAGCATTACAAAGAGGCCTGTCCATTAAAAATATAGCGAATTATTCAGATGAAGGTACATTGAAAATCATGTGTCTGCTCATTTTTCTTTTTTCTTCCTGTCAAGAGAGTTGTCCAAGAATTAATTAACAAACTCACGTATCAAGAAAAAGATCAGCCAGGGCACCGCGTCTAATATGCTCGTTCTTCATGGCAACGTCTGTGAATACTATTTGATCATCCCTCACCCCTTGTCTTCTAGCATCTGCAGTTTATTACTAATTTAACCAAAAAATCCAAATCCAAAATACGTGTATTGCGAATAGAGACTCAAGCATGTGACATGGTTCAAATTTTTTTCTTCACAAAAGGAGTGGCATAAAGACATATAGCACGTTTAATGTTGAACAGCTCGTTTTCATTCAAATTGAATATAGGGTACTGTCCCAGGAACATGAAAAGGATGATATTGTTAAGGACGGGGTGAAAGCACATGATAAGGATAGACTTAATACAGGACAATTACAATATGAGTTCACAATCTCCAAACTGATCAAATCAATCTAGAGAGACTGTTAAAATGTTCATGACTCAACCCAATCCCACCTTTTAATTAACTTTGAGTGCATACTAACTTCTAAAAAGGAAATTGGAAACATATTTCCAAGAAATTGCATACACGGAACTACTGAATGTAAAGAGTAAACAAACATCCGACCACTTGCAGTTGATACGCATACTTACAATCACGAAGTCTCCTCTCACCAGCAGCTGGGAATCTCAACAGCCAAAGAGCACTATTTGGCACACGCTTCAAAATATTACACCTGAAATGGACCAAATGGACACCCAATAAGTAAATGGACTAAATGGACACCCAATAAGTATCCGTCAACACAAAATTAATGTGTCCAGTACAAAAGGAAAAGGTCTCAATACAGTGCATAAAATTAATTTACCAAGTATTAACAATATCAGGGTCCATCTTATAGAGCTGATTAAAGCATGCAAAAAGAAATTTGTCTTCAGGCAACCCATAATCCGAGCGCTTATGCCGACAGACAGGATCAAGAACATCACGATTTTTCTGAAATGTGTATTGATATAGTGAGCATCCAAAGGTCGAATATCAAGTGGTAAAGCATTAACATTTATTATGGGAAAGTTTCTCGCCTGCTTATAATCATTAACAAAATAACAATGAGGAAGACGGACAAGCTTCTCTGAATAAATATGTGAGAAACGAGTAGGAGAAACAAACTGCGAATGGGTAGCAAAAGTATAAGATAGCTAAAAACTTGAAATGCGCAGGTTGAAAAGAAACAAGAGGTTTTATACTTCACCTCATCAGTAACTAAATAATCAATATAGTTAGCACCAGTTGTCCCAGGAAATCCCATGTAGGACACCTGGATAGGTGCTGGTTGCATGGCGAAAATTTCATTTCTTGCACCCTGAAATCAAATATAGATGCAAGTAATTGAAAGAATGAGAGAAGCAAAATGAATTTCCAATATCTGAGCATAGCAACTACAGTCTTCCTATGCAACTCACAGTAGAAATATAACAATCTTGAAGTATATCATTACGTTGACAGCCACTTGGTGCTGACTAGAAAGGCAAGGTTGAAGGCATTAACTAAGATCGTGCTTTTGTATGTTAGAAATAGAAATTAGCTTAGAAGTAACTAAATTGATTTTATTAATGTATTATGTAGTTTTTAACCTTGATGGTGTATAACATTGGGACAGAAAATTATGAATTTGTCAGTAATTAACAATACCAAAATCATCAAATAGTATCAAGTATCAACGAAGTAGAAGCTTAATCGATGAGTCGATCTATATACCGTTAGAAGGGGGGCGTTATGAATATTAGAATATAATCAACTATGCAAATCTCAGATCAGCTAATACCTTAGTATAACCATTAAGGTTGACTAAAATTTGAATCCCATCCTCATTGATCATTCTAGCAATCATATCGGATAACATGGAAGACACATCAATGAAGTGCTCCGCTTCAGATTGAATACGCTGCCTCCATTCAGTTCCATCATTTTGACTTAAGGCATAACAGAAGATCTGTAGATTTGTTCTGTTAACTTCAGATAAATAGCGAAATAATGAAAGGCAACAGCAACAAGAACAGATTAAATTTGATAGGACCTCAACATTTTCTCGGTAGTGCATTCCAAAAACTGAACCCATGAGATGCGACAGAGGGTGGTTACCAAAGTCACTACTTACATATCTAGAGTAACACAGAACTTGTTAATATTTATAATATCAAGGAGAAGTGGTTAACATGAGTAGTTTAGATACTGACCCAACCCTTAGCCTCCTGCTGCCACCTTCCATCTTCACAGGAATTGGAAGTGGGTGACTAAATGCCGAAAGTGCATAACGAGACGCAATTAAAGAGCAATGTGCTGCATACTTTCGGCTGCAAAATTGAACAGAAGAGTAAGCTCAGAATTATGTCATTAGAAATAATATAGTTTCAGTTACAATGACAAGAACACGGTATAATGGAAGTTGAAAGTATAATCCCACAAACTCAGAGAAAGAAACAGAAGTTGCCGCTCAATTTTAACCTAACCTGATTTCCAAGGCAAGTATAGGATCAATTGGATATGCAATTGCATGAAATGGTTGCACACTTGGAAGAACTGACATCTGAAATAGCCACATAGATTGTCATTGAATAACATTCCTTAAATGTGTAAAATGTTAGAACGGGAGAAAATAAAATGACAATGCATAACCTTTATCTGCCTCCTAATAATTCCCTCGACTTCAGCAAACTTGTTCTCTCGATCTTCCCAATCACAAACACACTGAATGAAGACAATAAGTTTAAAAGAATAACTATATTGACTATTTATTTTTTGTTCAGTATACTGCATCTAATTCTTTGATGCAGAATGAGATAGTCCATCAAAACCATCAATATTTCCTTAATTAGTATTTCCGGTTACTTTTTGAGTTTTTTTAGTCTATTGGTTTGGGTTTGTCTTTAATTTTTTTTATTCGAGTCATACTATTCAATATCATATTTTGTTTTGGGTTTCCTGCATGTCACAAACTCAGAAACCCATTTCAAACTATTCAAAACTAGCATGAGTAGAATAGTATAAATGGCGTAACTACCTTTATCGAGTTCAATAGGACTCTCACCTGTAACGTATGTAAGAGATTACAAGTTGCTTCTGGAAAATCAGGACGAAGAAGCAATGCCTGTTGATAACTTAGTATAGCCTGATCCACAAGTCCACTGCAAATAATTCAGTTCCGAAACAGCTCAACACGACTGGTGTATCATCCAGGACTCAAGTCCCTCGGTCAACATGGAAATAATAGGTAGACAATCAATTACCTGTCTTTATAAGCTGAAGCCAAGTTTGCATGAGCTTCGGCCATTGTCGGCCTGATAGAAACAGCTCTGATATAGTCTTGGATTGCATCACTAACTCTACCCATCTCCTTGAACGTATTTCCTCTGTTGACAAGGCCATCGGCGGCCAAAGGATCAATGCGGAGAACCTCATTGTAGCATGCTATAGCTTCAGTATGGTTTCCCTGTTAGAGATAACAATAGGTATAAAGAAAACCGCCACACTGAGAAAGTGGTTTACACACTAGTAAATACTTAATACAAAATGATGACACAGAGTGCATTACTGGAAAGAACCTGTTGTTTATAAATAATTGCCAAATTGCTGAATGGGGCAGACAATCCGGTTGTCACAGACAATGTTGCCTTGTAGTATGAAGCAGCCATACTCGGCATATTCCTGCATTATCAAACCAAGTTTACAAGTGAACAATAACAAAACTATCCATGTAATATCACGTAGAATATTTTTAATAGCTCACCATTCCATATATATGTTTCCGAGGTTGGTAAGAGCTTGTGGATGGTTAGGGTGTAAAGCTAAACATGACTAAATGAAAGAGAAAGATAATCAAATCAGATATTTAGGCAAATATAAAAGAAGAAAATATATTATTAAAAAACAAAGAGCAGAAGTAATTACCTGATAACAATTGATAGCCTCATCCACTCTACAAGCATCTTTTAGAGCATTTCCCTTTCAGATCACAATGATTAGTATTTAAGAATTAATTGGAGAATTAAGATTGAAGATCAAAATAGAAGATATAATTATAATTTTAAAAATAAACGAAGCACACCAACCAGATTGTTGTATGCCTCCACAAACCCTGAATCACAAGCAATGGCTTGTTTGTAATGCATTATTGCTAAATCCAGCTGACCTTGTTCATAATATGTACTAGCGAGATTCCCTGAAACAAAGATGTACACTCACGGTTATATTGATAATACAAATACTGAGTCTATTTAAATGTTGACATGGCGACCCTGATACAAGACTTAAAAGTAGATAATAACTAACAAGATATAGCAAGATTTTTTTTGCCAATTGCAAGTAAGAAAATCCCTTAGCAGAAGAATGACATCAATGTATTAGCATTTATTATAGTTATAAAAGTCATTCAAGTGATTCCAACAGTAACATGAATTAGAGATAAACGGTTGAATCCAAGCTGGAATGCTTAGCAATTGAACTAGGTACCAATCTTAGCCTATGGATAGTACGAGAAAAATTCACAGAAAAGAAGCTGGAGTACTTCATATTGAAAGATGTCAAGATCCATCTTCAGTGCCCAAAAAGGATGAAATTTCTACAATGATACTATAATAGACTCTAGAGGTTTATCCATACCATAAGCCATTGCATAATCTGGACGAGATTGCAAAGCTCGCTGATAGCACATGATAGCCTCCTGGGGCATAACCAAAGCCTGGAAAAGCCAAAAGAAAGATCCATTTTTTCTCCAGAAGGCAGCTCAGGCAGTTGCTCTAATCTGACTACTGTCACAATCCATGGAGGCTTACCTTGTACACGTTCCCTTGGTTCAAGTAGGCATCAGCAAATCCTGGCTTGAGTTTGACCGCTTCCTGCAAATATACACAAATTTAGAAGCACAAAAAGCTAACAAATAACAGATGTGCTAGGAATGAATTCTAGGAGTATATTCCATTAGCAAAAAATCCTAGGGCGAGAAATGCAAGTTATCGGCCTGTCATACCAATTAGCATCGATATGCTACAAAGATGGAAAATTTGAAAGCAATTGTTAGCTTTCGGAATCTTAAAATGTTTGGCTACTTCATTGGGGATGTGAGTACTTCCCTTCAATTTGCATGACATCTTCCAGATTAAAATCACAGTTGGATATGATATTCTACATATAAACTATGTAGAAAACAAAAAATCAAATGTCCTGAATTTGTTCATACCACAAAGCCAATATTCTTTTGTCACCACTTGATAAATGGGTAAACAAATGACTAGGTAATTTTGTGTATAGAATCATATGCAAATGTATTGGTTCCCACTTTGGAAGGCTGGTGGTGGTAAAAAGGCTAATTAACAATGCCCACGTTAATGCCTGACACCAAAAAAAAGAATGGTAGGCTCTAAAAGTGCTGTAAATGCATTTTATAAGAGCACTTTCGCGGTCTTGTATTTTTTTTCTTCAAAGAAAACAATATAGCTTGAAACCCCTGCCAATTCTTTTATCTTATATATTCTACGTATATTAAAAGGAGAAGGTAGTACTTTCTTATTGTGCATAGTAATCACCGCTGAGATTGCTTTGCACTCTTGCATGTCAGCCATCCCTCCTTCCTAGTGTCATTTTAGTAACAACAGTTGGCTGTCAGCTTGAGTAGGAACCTCTTGATATACCCATAAATTCCTTTAGTCGGATCCAACATAAATTAGATCTGACCTAAAATTCAATCTGACTCCAAATAGTTAATCAAGCCAACCTAAACACATAAGCTTTGACCCAACATAATTAAGATATACTTTGAAGTTGAGTCAGATTGCAACCGGCCTAACGTAAGAAGATAAAACTTCATCTTCCTGACAAATCTTATCGGAATGGTTCTTCTGAACCTAGCTACATTCCAAAAATAATGCAGCCCACCGACAAAAACCTGGCTAAATCCGACCTAACTTCCACAACAAAACGTATCATAATAGCACAATGAAATTACGTCCACAAAATTGTACTTTCTAACAGACGCCTGGAATGAAAACTGAGGGAAAGAGAGCAGTATATAACTAGAAATGCAAGCTTTCAGCTTTGGGTTTTTTTGGCTGTGCTTGCATCGCACAATCAGGAAAAATGATACTAAGCATAATTGTTGCTACATCTAAGCATGGTTTGAAATCTCAGCCGGTCTTAATCCAAGATGGCCAATTCCGATCCCAAACATGACCGTCCGATTCGGAGTTCCGATACAGTACCGAAATTTTAAACCTTGGGTTCAAGAATTGGTTGTTTCAATTTTAATGTTAAGTTCATTGATGGACCAGTGAGTTTATTAATGAGTTTATTTGTTTATTTGACATCATTATTCACTAATAAAATGGCAAAAAGTTTGCGGTCATCATTACAGCATATGTAAAAAAAACCATTTTAGACATCATCAAATACTAAGAAATGTGTCAAATTGTTGTTAGTTATTTTTACTATTTATTTAACATATTTAACAATTTTTAAAAATTAATTTACCCAAAAGATGAAAAATCCTATATTTCTAATCTTAGATGGCCAATACTGCCGAGATGGCTGATTCTGATTCCAAAAATGATTGTCTGATACTGATACCAATACCAATCTCAAGATTTTAAATCTTGCTTCTATTGTTTGCTCAATCAGATATAGCATGGAAACCATGAAAAAGGAGTCTATCGCTATAAGTGTCACAATAAATATAAAAAAAAAAAAGCTCAGCCCACCATTGCAAATAAGTATCGCATGTATTGGTATAATTTAATAAAGGAAAATTGTAAAGGTATTGGGTGGCGAGGATGCTTAATTACAAGTATGATAATCAATGTTAGGGTGAAAGGCAGAAACGTCAGCAAGTACAGAAAATGTATCCTTTATAAATCCAAATTAATAGGGCCATACAGATCCAACTGCAAGAAACTACTGTTCAAGTAAGACTACTGCTATTTCACATGAATAATTCTTAATATTCAATGAACCCATTGCCTTCACTTAGCTGCATATTAACGAGACATCAGATACTGTGAGCCAACAGATACTACATATGTCGCTTTCAGAGTCCAGCTTTATATGACTTTGATTATCTAATCAATCTATATTAAATATTCAAAGATGTCATAATGCTTTTCCTAATCTTGTATATGAAGGATGCAAGTGATGCCTCTAAATAAGCTAAGGAAAATCCAGGACATCAAGTAAACATTAAAGAAAATGCCAAACTCTGTCATAAACAACTATACACAATTCACCAAACTCTATTACATCCTTAAATAACAGCCATCTGCAGGTTAATGCCATATAATTTGTTTAATCAGAAAGAACAAATTGCTTTAAAGAATTTTTCGCTGACAAATTACATAGCAGCTAAAGGTTTCAGGCAAAGTTTGAATTGAAAGAAATTTTTACCTTATAATATAAAAGTGCTCTCTGATAATCTCCAGCCTCCATGAAGAGACCAGCAAGATTAGACCAAGCAATTGCAAATGTGGGTTGAATTCGTAGAGCTTCAATGTAGCAGCTATAAGCCTGCAACCAATTAAAAACAGCAGTGACCAAAATCTCCAAGATAGATTACAGATCATCAAAATAAAGTAAACTTGAAAAAAGGCTAAATTCTAGCTGAGTTCTCAATTCCTCCAAAAAGAAAAGAAAAGAAAAAGAGAACAAAACAAAAATAATAAGAAAGCAAAAGAAGCAAGCTTGTGTTTGCTCATGCTGAAAGCGTTGACAGAATTTATTAATGTTGTGTGCCTCACCATTAAGCCATAAGTATTTAGTGCATATCTAATACAGTTCCTACGATCAAAGATTTAGGAGAAAACTTCTGTTCACATAGGAAACTTGAACTGTGCAGTTCATACCGACATGAAAATTCCATGAAATAAGGTGTTTCTGCAACTTACTTCATTAATTAATCCTTGAGCTTTCATCAGGTTACCAAGGTTGCTATGAGCATCGACCTACTTACAGACGAGGATGTTAGGTACCAGCTTCACACAACTGAATTCAAAAGAAAATAGAAAAGATAACAGCCAACCAAGTGTGGGTTTAGCGCAAGCGCCTGCCGACAACATTGGGCTGCCTCATTAAGTCTTCCCTTTCGTGTGTAAGCACTTGCCAAGTTTGACCAAGCATCACAAAAGTTGGGACGGAGCTAACCAAAAAAAACTCCAATGTGAATTAGAGTAGATAAAATAAATAAAACAAATTTACCAATTACACTAGTTAAATAAACATGTTATTTTTAACATGTTAAGGGGAAAAATGGTATCAAATAAGTAAGATGGTTGCCAGGTGAAATATAAATATGAAAAGAGCAACAACAATCCGCATATATTTAAATTTAAGCATTAAAAAGATTCATCTGTCCTTTAAGTTTTTAACAATAATAACCACACAACGATCAACTATAGCATTATAGTTATGCTGTGTTGACAATGTGGATAACATAGTCCCACATGAGGAAAATTGTGGGATGCAATGGGTATAAGATATAAGATGAGATAATCCTCCATAAGGCTTGAGTCTTTTGGATGAAGTCCCACTATATTAAATGCAATGTTCTAAAAATCGGATATCGGTATCATATCAGCCCGATGATTTTCATATCGGATAGCATATATCGCGATATATCGGGAGATATAGCTTAAAAAATATTTTTTGTATTATAAATGTCATAAAGAAAACCCAACATGAAATTGGCTCTTTTAGATGGGTATTTCTCAATAGCGCGGTGGTGGTGCGGTCATATTCGAATCTTACTTGAGAAGATTTGACGTTAAAACACAAATAACTGAATTTGAAGACATTGATATTAAACATATGTAACAAAATTATATCAATAAAGTATAAACAAAATAAGACACTAACAATCATACCTGCATCTAAAAACCCAAAATAAAATTTGACAAATACCACGAGATTTGGCAAGATATATCTATATTGGTCGATATTATGATATATCGGTCGATATATATCCAAAACTAAAAAGGATACTATTTCATCATATCATATCATTTTCTCTCCAAAACCGATATATAGGCGATATTTAGAATACTGATTAAAAGCATGTGTGCATCCATGTATGGGCCCATGTGTTGTGGGCCCAAACCGAGTTTTGCATGGTATCAGAGCTCGGGTGTATGTTTGTCCATGTTGCACATGAGAGATGAGTCCTCGTTGCACGTGAGGTGGAGTTCATCCACATTGCACATGAGGAGGATTGTTGAGAACGTGGATAATATAGTCCCACATCGGGAAAATTGTGGGATGCATATGGGCATAAGATATAAGACGAGACAACCCTCCACAAGGCTTGAGTCTTTTAGATGGAATCCCACCATATTAAAAGCCCATGTGCATCCATGTGTTGTGGGCGCAAACCGAGTTTTACATGCAGAAGGTGTAAAAGCATTCACATTTAGACTAGCAATATTGAAATATTTTAATTCACACTTATGGCATGATTCTTGGAGGATGTTTTAGAATTTCTTCAAAATGGCATGCTGAGAGAACTTTAATAACTTCAATTGTTAAAGGAACAAAGAATATTGATACAACTTTTTTTTAAACCATGAAAAGAGAGAACGAGAAGTTGTGATTGGTGGTAAAGAAGAGGATGAGGCTAAAAATTGTTTAAAAAGGTATTCAACAATACAAATTAACCAAATTTGTAATTTGAATGACTAGAAATCACTCCACAAAACTAACAAGTTTTGTATTAAATACAGGGTTAAGGGATTAGGCCACAGATGGATTCTCAATGGTAACACCAATTGATAAACTGAGTTATGAATGATAGGGTTATGTTTATCATGACATTCTGTGTATGCATCTAGGACGAATAAAAATTATGGTCTTCCATGATAAAATTTTTAAAAAGTTATATTCTTTGGTTGTACTTCATAATATTAATATTTTCTAGATTTGTTGGTCAAATGCTTTACATGGTAAACTGAATCCGTCCACATGATATACTTAAATTCTTTGCTAACAAATGTGGAGAAACTGTTGTTTTAAAACTGCTAAATTTATTCCTTGTTGAGGAAAATTTCTTGAAGCTTCTTATTGTTATCTCCTTCAGTTTCAATTTGTTACTCTTATCAGGCTAGACTCTAATTTACCCTATCAATTTTCTCCACAAAGGAAAAAGGCAACTCCAAATTGGCAGTAATGTCTATCTTTAATGATTATAGAACTTGTTAAATTAAAAGAAATATCCCTAATTGTGAATAGCTAGGAGGACTTAAATGTGGAGCGCACATAAGCGCACATACCTCGATAGCAACAAGATAATAGCGAATAGCAAGATCAATATCGCCTTTCTCCTACAGAAGACAAGCACATAATTTATCAGACAGAATTTATTACAGGTTTAAAAAACAGAATAAAAGGGTATATATGGCTAGCAATGCATAAGGGAAGTTATCTAGAGTATAATCTTCTACCAATTAGTAGTTAATTGCAGTTTATTCCATGTTACCAGTAACAAGATATCCCAAGTTATACCTTCCATGCGTTTGCCATGTTGCCATAGCACTCAGCAAAATGTGGATCGATGGCAAGGGCTTCCTCGTTTCTCGCAATGCACATGTCAAAATCATGAAGCTGAAATGTAAAACATGCCCAGTAAGCAACTTTAATAATAAAGGCACACGATACAACAAAAGGCGATGAAAACAAAACCTAAACCTGGTAATAAACTGCACCAAGAAGCAGAAGATTGTCAGTGCGTTGTGGGCTCTTCTCATAAACTGCATTGCAGTGCTCCAGTGCCTGCTTATAGTTCCCGGCTTTGTAATTTTGATGAGCAAGTACCAGGTGCACTTCATCATCAACTAGAGCATTCAAATTGTATAAAATATGCCTCATCAGTCAAATGATATCCTCAGCTGGATCCACAACTAAAACTAATATTACAAAGGAGAATCAAAACTCCAAAGATTTGTCAGCAAAGCATATATTTTGTTACAAACTCCAGTTGAAGCACCTACCAGCAGATTTAACATTCGACAATCGACATAAAGAGATAACTCCCAGCAGAGAGCCAGAACAAATTTCATTAGAATCTATAGGAGCCAGGCAAAAATTATGGAATAGCCACAAGTTTTAAATGTCAACCCAAACAAACACTATGACTCCTCATCCAAATAAGACTTCTTCAGGTTAAAAAAAATACACTTTTTCAGATTCACACTGGCTCCACTTTTAGAATTGGCAATCAAATAGTAAATTTGAATTTTGATAAATAATTCGCCACTCATTAAACTCAGTGTAACACCTCAATTTGAAAAAAATTCAGCTCAATTCAACACTCTAACTAGAACCCCATCCGATTTATCCAAGATCCACTATAAATTCCCCAAAGATCTAATCTTGAAACAAGATCTTCAAACCAAAATCAACAAAAAGAATCAAAACAAACGAAACAAACCTTCAATCGATTTCACCATCTGCAACGTCGGCTTCACATCGACCGACACATCCGCCGGCTGAAGACTAAACGCCAGCGACCCATCAAATTCACCACCCGAGACCCTAAACAAACTATTCAGAAACCCTAATCCACCGCTTCCCGCGACCGATCCAAACGCCGGCGGCGGCAGCGGCTGCTGGGCCGCCTGCTGCTGCTGCCGGCCATCGCTCTGCAGCGAGAGCATCATCTCCGCCTCCGATAAAAACCCTAAACCACGCCAACTCGCCCGAGATCCAAACCCTAGCGCGAGCTACAGACAAGAATTTCAAATGAGTTCCTTTTTTCTTCTTTTTATTTTGTTTCACAACTCGGTCTCGATTCTTCTCCTCTGCGTTTAAGAAATCTCCAGTCTTTTTCTAAGTGGGAGGCCATGTAGGGCCCGCTTTTGATGTAAGTGGGGCCCACTGATTATTAGGGTGAGAAAGTGGGTGTTGATTCAGTGGTGAGTTGAGTAACCGTCGAAAACTAAGAAAGAAAGAAAGAAAGAGGACCGAAAGAGGTTGTCGTCGTTATGATTTGGAGCGATCAGGGCTGTTGATTGGGGATCGGATAGATACGATGAGAGATATCGTGTCCCAAGATGACGGACACGTGTCCGTTCGTTAGGTGGGAAGCGGTTGGTGATTTGAGGTGGGATTTAGTGTGTGAATGGAAACAGCCAACATGCTTTTTATTTTTATTTTTGTTTTAATTTTATATTTTATTTTATTTTATTTTATTTTATTTTGCGTGCAGTTGATATTAAAAAGAGAATAACGGAAGAAAAGTTGTGCGGTAGGAGGAAATTTCATTCTATAACATCAAAAAATATACATGCTGCGATTTTTTCGACGATCGGCACCCATCATCATCATCATCATCTTTATCATCTAAGATGTGGATACACCAAATTTCATATGATTCCATTACTTTTTCACCGTTGATTCAGTGAGTGTAAAATTAACGGTTTACCGACAATAGAACTTTTTACATTGTTAATTTAATGGAGAAAAAGAGGTGGAATCACATGAAATTTGGTGTATCCATATCTTACATGATAAAGATGATGATGATGAGTGCCGATCGTCGAAAAAATCGTGGAGGATATAAATTTTTGATGCTACCTAACGAAAAAGCCTCCTAGGGCCTCTTTTCTCCATTATTCTCTATTGAAAATGATTTTGCTCTGTGATGCATTTCAATGTAGATTGGATCCGGATCCCCAGCTATTTATTTTTCTGCTTCTGAAATCCTACGGTCGATGTTAGGATATAACAGAAGATCCATAGTCGTGTGAGATCGAGAAAAGGATCCAATGGTTGGAAGAGGGACAAAGCATCCTGCTCTGAAAAACAGATAGGATAGGATCCTAATCGACTTAGGATGATAGGATGATATGGAGTAAACTTTTTCAAATATTGTTTTGAAGTTTAACACTGTGATATTGATGAAGTATTTGATAGCAAAGGTTTATTTTATCCATGTAAATAATTTTCATGAAGCCGCTATTGTTTTGAAATGGCTTTTCCATGGAGATGTAAAATAATCCGAGTTAGCTTTGTATGTGTCCAGCCACATGATACATATATCAAAAATAGTAATATTTGACTTTATTGAATATGTTTAATAATATTCATACTGAATCTGACCCATACCAAATATAGATAGTAATTTTCATTTACAGTAATTATTTATATCTGCAATCGAACTTGCCTATGATTATCGGATATAGAAAGATACGGATACAGTAACATATATATCCACAGTATATCCAATCTCTTTGCATTCCTAATACAAGATTAAAATTTTAAAATAAGCATGTAACCAAGCCAAGTAGGAGAAAAAGAACATTAAAAAGGTTAAGAAGCTACGGAATACAAAATGTACCAAGAGCGGCTGCAATGCAAAAACAACATAGGCAGAGAGAGATGCAAAGAAATCTTACTCCAAATTTAAAAATAAAAAAAATCCTTTTATGTAAGTTAAAAACCAGCCATGCAAACAAAAAGAAGAGAAGAAATTTACCAAAACCACCATGTATTTTAGCATATATTTCCAAAACCACCATGAACAAAATTCTCATCACAGAAACCCCCTAACGTTACCATTAGTTAAACCCGACCCCCCTCACCCCCGTGCTGTTAGATTTGGCATTTTTAAAGCTATTTTATACCCCTCACGTGACTTTTTTATATTTTATAATCCCCAAATTGCCCTTTCTTCCCCCTTTTTACAGCCACTCTTCTCTCAGCGCTCATGAACATTTTCATTTCCAGGGTTTGCTTGTGCTCGAGATCGACGACGAAGATGCCGCAATCATCACGACGTAAGGACACCAATCCATTGGAGAGCTCAGGAAGTGTGGAGCTTAATGGCCAAATCCTTTACAACTGCGGTCTTCCTGCCCCAATACTTGTTACTACGATTGAGAAGAACACGCATCGAAAATTCTACGCTTGCTATCATTTTCCTCAAAAATATAAGTTCTTTGTGTGGAGAGACCCTAAGACGAGACTTAGAGTTGTACGGTGTAACAACCGAGTCCAGTTCTACAAATTTCAGTTACCGTATGTATGTTGTGTGGTATTTATTTTATTTATCTTAATTGACTGTTGCTAGTTATAAATTTTACCCGACAATTCAATTCTGCATATAACAATTTAAGTCATCTAAAAGTTAATTAAAAATATTCGACATGGTCTGCTTGACACCCCGAACCCTGTGGTAGCGTCCTCGCATCGTGTTCTCGTCCCGTTCAGTGAAACGGACGTGCTTGGGCGGCAACGCGCACGTGCGTACGGTCGTTCTTGGGGGTATGCTTTTTAATTAGAAAATCCTTCATTTTAATTTTTGGAACCCGCCAATAATTTTATATTTCAAATTCAAATTTTTGGACCCGACCCGGACGCAATTCTGAAATATTTTGCATTTGCGCCAAATCCTATTTTCTAATATTTTTTTAAACCAACAAAAATAATTCATAACACCAGAAATATTTTTCCATTTTTTCTTTAAAATCTTTTTAAAGTTACCTACTGTTCCAGCTAAGGAAAAACTGGAAAATCTTTTACAAAATTTATTCCCTAACCATTTTAAATCCGCGAGCCAATCACAACTCACCTTTTAGCTCCCGGGCCCACGCATCTCTTTCTTCTCTCTCCTTTCTCCTTCTCTTTCTCTCTCTTCTCTCTCTCTCCCTCGGCTAAACGACGATTTTCTTTCTCCTCTTCACTTCCTCTCTCCTCTCGATCTCTCTCTTCCTTTCCGTCTCTCTCCTCTCGCCTCCCCCTCCCTCTCTCCCTCTCCTCTCCTTTATATATATTTCTTCTCCTCCTTCTCAAATTTAAAACAGAATCCACCTTCGTAAACCCTAGTCGTCTTGTCTTCTCTCGTCGTTGCCCCAACGCCGACGCCATCATCGCCGACCTCGTCGCCTCCTCGCCCTCGTCACTTCCACCACATCTCCTTCCTCCTCTCCCCGAGCACCCTGCACGAGCACCGCGCACCCACCTGCATGCCGCTGCACATCGTGGAATCGCCGCCGGCAATCTTGATCCGTTTCCTGGCCTCGTGCACCCCCTCGGTGAGCATGATCTTCTCCTTCCTCTTTTTCCTTCTCCTCCTTTCTTTCTTTCTTCTTCTCCTTTCTCGGTTGGTTTCTTTATTTGCCGGGGTCGCTGCAGGTACCTCGTCGGAGCTCCGTCAACGCGGCCGACGATCACAACCCCTCTGCAGATCATCGTGAGCACCCTCTTCTTCATCCTCCTTCTCTTCCTTCTTTTATTCTTCTCTTCTTTTCTTCATACATTCTCTATTGTTCACTGTTTTGTGTTTGGCCGGAATCCGACCGTGCCGACGACGTTTCCCGATGATCCAGCGAGGAACCCTGACCCGTGTGGCTCCACTGTTCGTCGTTTGGGTTCATTCCGTGAACCGTGCGCACGTCGCGTGATTTCCCCGCCGACGTGTAACGTTCCGTTTTCTGTTTCGCGACCCGTCGAGGCAAGTGAAACTTGCTACATGCTATTTTAAACTATTCATATGCTAAATTAAGTATTTCCTGTTAAATCCCTAATTAGAATTGATAAGAATGGATTTCAAATTAACCGTATAAGGTTCCGTTACACATTTTATGATTCCGAACTTGAGACTTAATCTTGCATCGAATTATTTATATCTAACAATCACCTGTACATGATAGATCACATTTGTTTACTGCTATGGTACCCTTTTATCCAGTTTAGCATATCAGACATTCATGTGCAACTTTAACCGGTCTAATTACAACTGCATTCATTAAACAGATTATACATGTCGTCGCATCCTTGGGACACTCAATATTTATTAACCTATTTCCAGCAGTTACATCTATCATTCTGTATTCACATTATATTGACATTGTCTGTTTAACACAATTGATAACTGTACAGCTAAATAAACAAATCTGCTTTATTGCTTAACTCATTGATTAGATCATGTTGTTGATAACCATGCTTGATTATTTAACCCTGATTATGCTAGCTGATTATGAGCACACCCATGATATCGTTTACACCTTGACATGACTTGCTACATACATATTGATTGACCCGACATGGTACCGTACACTACTTGACTTGACTTGGTGTACTATGACTTGACCCGTTACCTGATCTTGTGTCTAATGCCATCAAACCTGACATGTAGTCCTCACGGACCGTTCCTGTTGTCTATCCAGACAAACCTGCTTACCTGATCCTGTGTTGGCATTAGTTCTTGATTACTGAATACCTGACCTGACTTACACATATAACTTGGGGATATGGGGAAATCAATGATGAAACCTGACTTGTAACTCGACAGTGTACTACCTTTACTGATCAGTTTTAGAGGCTAGGCCAGCCTTGGGATGCTGCTGCTGACATCATTCATCTGTACATATCTCCTGTTTTAGTACCTAGCGGCATGCCTCGGACTCAGCCCGAGAATCTGTACCGTGGTCTCGGGTATGCACGAGATACTATTGAGTTACATCGTTGATTCATCAGATTGATTTCAAAGACTTTAGAACAGAAAACCTGATAGAACAGTTTAGTTTACCCACTGCACACTACCCTGCACTGCCCTGATTTACATTACTGTTACGCCTGCTTTTCATTCATGTTTATATTTGCATTGCCTGTTACCCTGTTTATATTTTATTACTTGATGACAAGACGCGCTGACGTCTGGATTTTGCATGGCCCAGATTCCGTACCTTTGCTGCAGTCCGTACAGGAGTACTTCAGCCAGCAGGCTGAGCTGTGAGGTGTCAGCAGTAGTTAGTTCTTTTATTTCCTGCATTTTATTCTTGATGTGAGCCCGCATTATGGGACATACATTCCAGTTATTTTGTATTGGATCTTTTGCTTCCGCATTTTATTGTTCTTGACTCATTTTCTCTTGGCTTATGGACATGCATTAGATAGTTTATTTTGTTCTTGATATCTCTACAGCCGTAATGTGACTGTGGATGGATACTTCCTACCCACAGGTAGCATGGTTGGTTATGTCACGTGCCCAATTTAGCGTACTCTGGGAAGCGGGGCGTGACATACGGTATGTTAAACAACTAGAGAGAGAGAATGAAACACTTCAAGGAAGAATAACGCGATTAGAGCAAGATCTAAGAATTGATCGGGTAGAAAATGCAAATGATGTAGTTGGTGTTGTTGGCTTTGAGGCTGAACAATAGATGTGGCTTAGGATTGTGTCAATTTTTGTGCTTTGTTTGTATTTTTTCTATGTTGGAGTTGTTGAGAAAGTGAAAAAATGCAATATTGTCAGATACATGTTGATATATACGAACTTTTTGTTGTAAAATGTGAATGTATGGAATGTTATGATCCAGTAATATATATGAAACCTTTTTTCTAGTTCTTTGAACTTCAGTTCCTATTTGTTGATTGATGCACATATCTGGCAACAAATTTTTTTGATTCAGCATAGCAAAAAATTCTGCTACAACATCGAAAATTTGAGGGCAAATTGGAAAAAAATTATGATACAACACTAACTCTAAAATTTATGATGCAACACTAAAAATTTGAGCCCGAATTTAAGCACATAAAAAATACAAAAATTCTGCATGTATCACTGAAAATTTAAGCAGAAATTGAAAACAAATTATAATACAACACCAACACAACAAAATCCGATGCAAGACTAAAAATTTGCGCACAAGAAAATGTAAATATTGTGTATGTGGCAAATGAAAATTTGAGCAGAAATTGAAAAAAATTATGATACAACATTAACACTAAAGATACAGATACAAAAATATGTTTTTAGGACAAATTTGAGTAGACATTGAACAAAATTTCTGTATGTAGCAATACTGAGCTATACATTGAACAAAACACTGCAACACTAGCACTCAACAATAACAACAACTACATCTACAAGCATGATAACAACAACTATATTTACAAGCATGCAAGTCTATTCCTATAGATAAAAAACATTCTGAGCCATATAAAACTAAATTCCGAAGCAGTTACAACAACAAATACATTTGCAAATCTTATAAATTCATCCATGTATTAACCATTGAGTCATATAAACCTTAAGTCATACATAAAACAAATTCTAACCACTGAAAAAAGTCATACACTAAAATCCGTCTAAAAAAGTGGTGACAAATTTATATAAGTAGCATGTCTTAAATATAAAAATCTCTCCAAAGCAGAACTAGCACAAGAAACTACTTTTGCCCTTCCAAAGCAGTTGCAGCATTTGATTTTCTTATTGGCGCTAATTTCTTGTGCAAAAGAAAAGCTAAATGAACTTATATGAAGAAATTAATTAAAGCAAACATACAAAATCAATATCCCAGATCACTCACTCTTGAGTGTTGTTCTTGTGATGGAGTTATACTCAATCCTAATCTTCTTTTCGCAGGTAATGGATTGGCTTGACTCTCTACATCCCCAATAACTAATATTACTTCTCCTTGTATATTGATTTAACCTACTGAAGATGAAGCTGTTTGAGTCTGAGCTTGGGAATTTGTGCTAAGTAATTCACCACAATCAGACATACTTGAGGCTGTTTTCTTTGGTCTCCCTGGCTTGTTGCCTGTTACCCCATTGTTCCCCAACAGCTAATATTGCTTCTCCCTATACATTGGCTTGACCTACTGAAGATGTAACTATTTGAGTCTAAGCTTAGGAGCTTGTGCTAGGCAATTCACCACAATCAGACATACTTGAGGCTGTTTTCTTTGGTCTCCCTGGCTTGTTGCCTGTTGCCCCCTTCCAAGTTGATTTGGATGCTTCATTCTTGTAAGTTTTTATATTGTGTCCCCGGTCTATCAAGTTAACAGTGAACATATACAAAATAAATCAATCTTTGTTAAAAAAAAGCCGGACATTAATTCAACAGTTAACAATTTTGATATTACCTTTGCATTTTTAGCATATAAGTGATCCAGTGGATGTTCTAATTGACACACTTCGAGCTGGCTCATTAATCCCTCTTTTTCTTTTTTTTGATGTCCTTCCAGGTTTGTTTCTGTTGACATCCGCGTCACACGATTATCAGTTTTGATGATTTAGTTCAAAATCTTATTTAAACAAATTTATAAGTTATTAATGACGTTTCTCTTGAGTACAGCATGCACGATATGTCAAATATCAAGCAAGATCGCCTACAATGTGATACGCACTCAAAACGGTAATATGACATGAAGACTTAACGCAAGCGATAATGTGATGCAAGCCCAATCAAAATACAATGATGTCTCAAAGAAACTATTCAAGATAATTAAGATCAAAGAAGAACCAAAATGAAGCTTGAAGTTATGAGCGCTATATATGTATTTAGTAATCATCTCATAAGGTTAGAAACTCCATTTCAACACATTCCTAATTTCCACGACATCATCATCTCCTTTAGAGACGTTTAACCTATCCGTTGGAATTCAAACTGCAAAGTTTCAAAATCAGATATACACCCATGTCATAGCACAGACGTCTGTACCAGACGTCTGTATCAAAATATTTTGAACACCTGACGTCACCCCCTGATGTCTCCTTCACAAATTCCAAAAATCTCAAATACTGGATAATGTTCAGTGACGCCTATACAGACGTCACCTGAACAAAATTTTGTTATACCGACGTCTCCCTACTGACGTCTGTATAAAGAATTTGATCTGTGGGCAGACGTCTCTATTGACGTCAGCACGGGCAGTTTCCCTTAAAAATTTGAATTTCGAATTTCGAATCGAATGGACACTTGCATCAAATTTGTTCCTAACTTCTTCTAAACGGTTATTAACTGTTTTATGATAGTTTTTGGCAGTTATTGGGAGTTAGAATAACTTCCCATTTGATTCCTATAAATACCCTATGAGATCAAACAATTTTCTCAAGAAAAATAGAAGACATTCATTGCAAATCCATTAAGAAATCTTTTTGTTCTTCTAGTGCTTAACTTGTCCAAATCCTTTTCATTTCCTCGGTACCATAAACCTGTTCAAATCTCTTAAAACAATACCTGTGCCAAATCGGAAATAATTTTTGAGATCAATAGGATTGTGAGTGAGAGAAATCGTTTGTAATAAAAACGATTTGTAGCACAAGAGAATGGGTGCTTTTTTGTAACACCCTAGTACGGTTATACGACATTAATTGATATTTTAACACTTGCTTTATATTTTTTCTATTTTATCTATTGGGTCACGAATGATTGGAATAGTAGTAGTCGTTATCCGACCCGACTCGCAAGTTTAGAACCCGATATGATGCAAAATTATATCTGAGATTTACCAATAAAGTGTATTTATGTGAATCTAATATAATACCTACATTATATTTTTAGATATTTATATATCATATATCTAGATCATCATATATCTTTTAATATCCACAAGTTAAGAATAAGTTATATTTTGTTAACTGTTATTATATGGTTGCCATCCCATATCTTATTTTTCTTTTATCTTTTACGTTTAAATCTAAAGATATCTAATATCAAATATTTACTAAATCTAGATATATTTTTAGAATCCTTTAAAATCTTAAATTAGGGGTATGGGTTATTTAAAATATATTCTTGCATTATGGTTGAGAAGTTTACATATGTGAATTATTTTTCAAAATATATTTTTGATGAGATTTTGGTGGAGATTGGTTGTAGTTTGATACTATCTATATACATTAAAATTAATATAAATTTATAACCTAATTTAAACCATATTATACATATTTATATTAAACACAAAACCTCTTGTTCCCGCCAAAAATTTCTGCGCAGAAGAGTCCAAGGTATCAAATGGCAGCGATACGCTTAAGGAAATGCGAACCAATATCTTCCGGCCTGTATTTTGATAAATTCCCGAAGAAGGAACTGTTAAATTCTGATGATATTGGAAGCATCTCGAAAAACCCTTCGATTTGATATATTATGGGCTTCATAATTCATCCAGGATCAAAAGTTATGAGCAAATATGATAAGCACTGTTCCCTGATTAAAAATCAGGAATTACCTCAATGAGCTATCACGTGCTCACACGTGACCAATGGTCACGTGTTGACACGTGATAGTTAAAACAGAAATAAAGATAACGGCTGAAGAAGGACCCAATTGGGGGTCACGTGCTCACACGTGACCAATGGTCACGTGTTGACACGTGACAATCGAAACAGAAATGAAATAACAAACGGCTGAAGGAAATACCTCAATGAGGTGTCACGTGCTCACACGTGACCAATGGTCACGTGTTGACACGTGATGGTTAAAACTGAACCGTAAGTAAATGCTGAGAAAAGGACTCAATTGGGGGTCACGTGCTCACACGTGACCAAGGGTCACGTGCCAGCACGTGACAGACTTTGAAAGCCTTACAGTTTAATAGAATTAAAATTCTAAATTTCTCTAAAATCTTTCGAAATAGAATTAAAATTCTAAATTTCTCTAAATCTTTCCAAATGGAAAAGGATTATGGGGACCGTTGGATTAAAGATCCAAGGGTGATTAAATATCACCAATTTATGGAAAGATCTCAGACAAGGAAAGATTTCCCCTAAAATCTCACCGGAAATAACAAACAGAATATCTTTGGATTTAAAATCCAACGGTAAATAAAATTCACTGAATGATCTAAAGGCTCATATTAAATATGAAAACAAATCAAATCTTTCAATGAAAGATTTGCAAAACAAATTGATTCTTTTCTTTCTCCTATAAATAGGAACCAAGAAAAGAAGAGAGATGATCTACTTTTTTGGAGAGAAAAACAGAGAGAGGAGAATTTAATTCTCAAGAGGGAAGAAAAGAAAGGAGAATTTAATTCTCAACAAAGAAAACCCTAGGTGAGAAAAGAAAGGGAATCAAAACTTCAAACAGAGAATTTAATTCTCAAAATCCAAGAGTTTAACTCTTATACAAAAAAGAACTTAGTTCTTCTTCTGATTGAAGATCTGCACAGAGCACATCTCCCCATAAGTTGAGAATTTGATTCTCATCGGGTCGAGATCCTGCTATGCAGATCCTAAACTTAGAAGGGGAATTGAGTTTTGAGAATTTAATTCTCCTAAAACAAAACTAGGGTTTAACCCTAATCAAGAATCTAATTCTTTTACATATCTGGGAATTTAATTCCTTTAAAAAGAAATTAGGGTTTTACCCTAAATAAGAATTTAATTCTTTCACAACAGGAATTTAATTCCTCCAAAACAAAATTAGGGTTTAACCCTACAGAGAATTTAACTCTTAAAATAAGGAGATTTAAAAGATCTCTGTTCATGAAAAGAACTAGGGTCACGTGCCCCCACGTGACCCTTGAAAAGATCCCCAAAAACGAGAATGAAAGAGTTTTGAGGCAATGCCTCACGTGCTCCCACATGACTCCCAAAACGCAGAAAGAAAAAGCAAAGGAAATGAAAGCTTTGGGCGCTCTCACGTGTTATCACGTGACCCCTCAGCAAATGCTTTAACAATTGGCGCACAGATCCCCATCACGTGCCAACACGTGATGCTCTAAAATAAAAATAAAAGTGTTTAACACTTATTCGCAAATTTGAGGATAAAACAAAAGGAGATCTGGCTCCACATTTAGGGCGCCCTCACGTGTCCCCACGTGACCCCTAACAAATCCCTTTAATATCCAATGGATGGATGCCTATCACGTGCCCACACGTGATGGTCAGGAAATGAAAAGTGTTTAACACTTAATTGCAGAACGAAGAAAAGGGATCTGGTCCCCCCTTTGGGCGCTTTCACGTGTCCACACGTGACCCCTCTGTCTTTAGTGTTTAACACTAATTTGGGGATTATATTTCCAGTGTTTAACACTGATTGTTTCTAGTGTTTAACACTAAATTAAAGATTATATTTCCAGTGTTTAACACTGATTGTCTTTTAGTGTTTAACACTAATTTAAGAGTTCTATCTCCAGTGTTTAACACTGTTGTTCTCTAAGTGTTTAACACTACTTTTAGCCAAATTGGCTAATTTTCCAGAGGCAAAAGTCCCTCCTCCAAATGAATCTCAAATTGAGGAAATCAAAGACAAAATGTTGTCAGAGCCCCCCCGAACCTCTGTTTAACACTGCTGAATGACGAGGGGCTGAACCCAGACAAATGTCTAATGGCCCAAAAGGCCAATATTTCAAACATAATTGGATTTAGCCCAAACTGGCCATAAGTCCTCAAATCATCTTGAACTGAGCACATCTGCTCTTTCAACCAACTCATTGGTTCAAGGGTACATCTCCGAACTCCTCTGATATTTGTCGTTGTAATCCTTCAATGTCTTCAGAGAGGTGACGGGTCCCGATAACCACACATTAATACAGACTGTGGGGTCCTTAAACTCATGGACTAATGCGTCCTTAAACTAACATTTGTACCCAAAACGGGAATGATGGACCACTATGTCCTTAAACTGGTATTGGACCACTATGTCCCTAAACTGGTATTGGACCACTATGTCCCTAAACTGGAACATGGACCTCCACGTCCCTAAACTGGCAATGGACCACTATGTCCCTAAACTGGAACGATAGAGCCCAAATGCTCTTTTGTCGGATCTAAACGATCCAGTTAAGTCGATCTTAGTCTCAAATCGGATCAACGTACCCTTAACAAACGTTTGAGTTGATTTTAGCCTCAAATATGGCTAACGTATCCTTAAACCTTCAAACAGACTTTAGTCCCGAATTGGACTATAGATCCCCCAATCAACTTCGGTTCAAGGGTACATCTCTGAACTCCTCTGACACCTGTCGTTGTAATCCTTCAACGTCGTCAGAGAGGTGATGAGTCCCGACGGCCATACATCCAATGGACCACTACGTCCTTAAACTGGAACAATATAGCCCCCAAATGCTCTTTTGTCGGATCTAAACGATCCCGTTAAGTTGATCTTAGTCTCAAATTGGACTAACGTATCCTTAACAAACGTTTAAGTTGATCTTAGCCTCAAATATGGCTAATGTATCCTTAAACCAAAACCTCAAAACCAAATCTAAAAAAATATGGATTTGGACTAATCCACGTCCTACGGGCGTCGACATAAATTAGTCTCCGTATACAATCCACGGGCAACCATACACAAAACAAACACCCACGACACGAAGTGACCAGCTGGAGAAGGAGAAAGTTGTTACCGCAATGCGGTAGCGTAATTAACTGCAGGGGCTTGCGCCTGCAGGGAAGAGCGTCCCTACAATCAAAAACCCCTTAAACGAGGGGGAATCTGACGAAGTCTGCTATATCGGCCGCATCCGTTTAAACCTTCGATACACGGTGCCATAAATCAACTTGGCATTTTCGGAGAGGTGGACGGATAGCACCAATTAGCATCTGCCCCGAATTTCAGGCAAGACGTCTCTCGTCGCGCCGCCATTCGGAGGGGAACAGATTCTGGCACGCCCGGTGGGACCTCTTCCTCTTTCCACTCCACACTTCGTGTGTCGTGTTCGCGAACCAATCGCGGTTTGCTAATGGTTGCCCTTGGGTTTCGAGGTACTAAGATTTGGCGTTTTGCTTGGTGCAGAAAGCAAAGGATCAATGTCTTTCACCTGCTCAAAGTGTTCCACATGCAACTGCAACTCGCATCCTGCCTCAACTGGGGGCATAGCCTACGGGCCCCAAGCTGCTTCCCTGTTCACGATGCCCGTGGAACAGGTTACTCAAACCACCACAGGGTTGTTTTTCGGGACCATGCTCCTGCCAGCGAACTTCACCGTTCCTATGCCAGCACCGGAAGCTCCCAAGAAGTCGGTCTTCGATCGGATTGCTACTACCACGACCCCTCTCAACGGGTCGTCCAGTTCCAGCTCCTCGGTCTTCGCCAAATTGGGCAAAAGTCCATGTGGGCCCATGATGAAGCCTGCAATCCCGGAGAAGGTTGTTCCGAAAAAGATAGCTATCCTTACCCCTGAAGTCGTCAAGGCAGCTTCCTCTACCAAAGGGTCGGTTTTTACAAGATTGGTTGTTCCAGCTCCCACTATGGTTCCTGTCCCTGCTCAGAATTGTGTTTTTGACCGGTTGGGTACCGCTTCTCAACGGACATCAGTCTTCAAGAGGCTGACGCCAGCAACAACCCTTCACTTGGATAGGGGGCAAGACAAAGCCATTCCCATCGCTGAACCAACACCAACAGCCCGACCGGCCCGACACGCCTTACGTCGTCACTGGCGCCGGATAAGGAAGGCTGGGGGCAACTCCCCCTCTGGGCTAACTCCACCAGCTCCAACGGTGGAAGTTAATGCTTCTGTTCCAACTGGGAACGACTTTGAGCTGCTGAACAAGGTGCACAGAAACTCTCTTACTGCAGTGCTGAAGAGAACTCCTTCACCTGTGGAGAATGATACAGAAAAGAAGCCGGAGCAACCTCCTCAACGGTTGTCCTCCAAAATTTACAAAGTTTGGCGACGTGTCCAAGAGTCAGTGGTCGATCAAGACTATCTCCGCCAACAGAAAAAATGAAGGTTCGGCAGGAGAAAGACTACTCTGTCAAGCCAGAAAAAGCAACATCCACTTGGGTGCCCACTACAACGGCCCCCTCAACGTCAACCACTCAGAAAAGAAGGAGGCCGGAGAAAGCCCTTGTAAACGTGGCAGACCACAAAGACGCTGAGCCCAAACGCCCTAAGTCTGGGGGCATGGTGGTGCATACCGTCTATATGGCATCCGAAAAAGAGGATAGCCGTATCTCCACGGGTCATCGACCGCTTACGCTATCCGTGACAAAAGCTCAAGAGCAGCAACAGAAGCTTCAGGAGATGCTGACTACAATGGCCGCACTTACCGAGCCAAAAGAAAGCCCTGAGGCATCATCAGAACAGCGTCACGAACAAGAAACTGACGCTGACTTCCTACGTAGAGTCCTCAAAAAGAAGGACAAAGAAGCGGCAGAACAAGCTGCCAACATAAAACGAATGGCGCTTCTCTTCCAAGACATGGCCGGAATGATGTTACAGCCGGATTCCCCAGCTAAAGACCCTCCGATCATTATTGAAGACGATAGAGGGGAGACATCGAACCCTCCTTCGGCTCTTTCAACAGCCAAAGAGGAAACCATTTCCAAGAACGCTCTGGATGACTATATTGCTCAACAAATACGAGTTCACCAGGCAACTGAGGCAGCCGGTCAAGTTGTCAAAATGGGGCGACCCTATCCGGGCCGGCATGACCAAATCAGTTACCCGCTGGGATATACGATCCCTAAATTCCATGTGTACAAGGGGACATGGAATCCACATCAGCATGTCGCTCAATTCAGAGCCTTATGCGGCAACACTGGAGGCGACGACAAACTGTTGCTTCACCAATTCGTCGGCAGTTTAGCAGAAACGGCCTTTGAATGGTACTTGGAGCTTCCCAACGACTCTGTCAAAACATTTGCAGAGATGGAGCTGCTGTTTACACAGAGATTTGCAAGCGCTAGCGAGCGCACCCTGATCACGGCATTGATCAACGCCAGAGTGAAGCCGGGAGAGACGTGGGTGCAATATGCAATCCGATGGCGGAACCTATGGTCGAGATGCGAACAACGCATAGAAGAAGCTCCTGCCGTGGGCATGTTCGTGGGTACTCTCGACCCTCAAGCGACCATCTCCCAATTCATGATGTTCTTCAAGCCGACCACCTTCCAGGCCTTGATTGAAAAGCTGGCTCAAATGGACCAGATGGACCATAGGCCTTCCTCTTCAAAGACAGAGCCTTGGAATGAAAAGGGCAAAGGGAAAGCAACCTTCGTTGCCAATACTCAGCAACGACCGAGCAACTTAAAGCCGGTTGTTCGCCAAAACAACATGCATCCACGCCCATCCCTCGAGGAGAGACTAGGACGTCCTTACTCGTTTCCTCAGAATAAAACGAGGAGATTGTTCGAGCTGGCAGTGCGCAACAGACTCATCAACCTGCCGAGTCCGAAACGTCCGTTGCAGCCAGGCGATGTCAACGATCCAAATTACTGCCCTTACCACCAAGCGGTAAGTCATCCAATTGAAGATTGCTTCGTCTTTAAGGGATGGATCGAGGATCAGTACCAACAAGGCAAGTTCGCGTTATCCGAAAACTGGAAGGTGAACCCGCCACGGCCTCACACTCCTAAGAAGACAAACACACCGGGGGCAACGTGCTCTTTTGTTGAGGAAGCTCCATGGGAGGTGGCTCTTTCGACCAAAACTAAAAGAATGCTGAAGGATCTTCAAACGTGCCCGGCAATCAGGTGGAAAAATCCACTGGAACCCGAGATCATCGAGGGAATGCTGAAACTGCGCCCAACTCCAAAAACGGGTGGTGATGGTCAGAGCGCTCACACTCAGCCGTCGAAATCTTCGAAAAAGAGGAAGACCGAAAAGCCCGTGCAGCCTGGTGACAAGCGCACGGACCTGCAAAAACAGATTGACGCGTTGGAAGAATATAATCAGAAGGCGCGGTCCCCAGTCACACTCCAAGAATTTCTCAGCCACGTCCTTGAGGACGGAGATGATGACAATGGAGAAGACTCGTCGGATGAATCTGAAGATTATGTGGCAAGCTGCCATGTGATCTCTCACTCGTCAATAAATGACGAAGAAGCTCCTTACACAGAGAAGCTGGGGGCAGATCCTGAGCCAGAACTTCTAGGACCATCAGACGAAATGATTCATGCATTCCTGAACGAAGCCCGTCTTAAAAGTAAAGCTGATCAAGAGCGCGAGATGGCCATATTCGAGAAATCCAAACGCCGGCGACTAGATGAGAGGGTCGAAACACTCCCACCGGATCAAAGTACACCCGACGCAAATGAAAGAAGGATCAAGACAAGGAAACGATTCGCCAAAGCCATATCGATGGGGATGAAACTGCCCTCTTTCAGAGAAAATTCTCCTGGCGGTATACATCTTGATGAAGCGGACGTACATCCTAACTTCTGCTTATATCATCAGAAGATTGCACATCCTACTGAAGACTGCAACTCCTTTAAGTGTTGGTGGCAAGGGTATGTAGCTCACAGGCAACACTTCAATAGGACAAAGCGTGAAGCTCGTAGACAGCGGAAAAATGCGACAGATGAGCGTAGAAGAATTGCCGGCAATTGTCATAGGGTTGATCCGGGGGGATCGCGAGTTCTCACCTTCGGGAGCGACTCCGACGAAAAAGTAGCCCACGGTCCTCTCTTCAAGGAATCCATCTCTGAAACGAAAGAATTGAGGAATTGTGAGAACATTCAGCTGCGCAATCACACGCTACCCGAAAAGAATCTCGGACCCGCAAATAAGGGATCGAACAAAAGGGATAAGGGGAATGGAAAAGAGACCTCCGTTGCCAATGCTCAACAACAGCCGAGTGACCCGAAACCGTTTGTTCGTCAAAACAACAAGCCGCGATACCTCAATGAGAAGTTGAAACGTTCTTACTCGTTTTCCCTGGATAAAACGAAGAAACTGTTTGAGTTGGCAGTGTGCAACGGATTCATCAATCTGCCGAGTCCGAAACGTCCGCTACAGCCAGGCGATGTCAACGATCCTAATTACTGCCCCTACCATCGAGCAGTAAGTCATCCGATCGAAGATTGCTTCGTCTTCAAAAACTGGGTTGAAGACCAATACCAACAAGGCAAACTCGCGCTGTCCGAAAACTGGAAGGTGAGTTTGCCACAACCACATGCTCCGATAAAGATGGACATGCCGGGGGCATCGTGATCTTTCATAGAGAAAGCCCCATGGACCAAAAAGTCCATAAACTAGAAACTCGCCTCAAATATGGCAATGATAGACTGAAACGTCGTTAAACTAACGATGGACCACTATGTCCTAAAACTGGCTGTAGACCGAAACGTCGTTAAACTAATGATGGACCACTATGTCCTAAAACTGGCTGTAGACCGAAAAGTCAGTAAACTAAAGATTTGCCTCAAATACGGCGACGGTGGACCGCTATGTCCTAAAACTGGCGTCGGACCGAAACGTCCCTAAACTAACGACGGACCGCAATGTCCTAAAACTTGCAAATGACCGAAACGTCGTTAAACTACTATCAACCCGCGGCATCCTCAGGCTGGCGTGGAAAAAAAAAACGGTATGTCTATAAGCAAAATGAGCACGGATGAAAACCCGAAAGGTCTCCGTGAGTAAAAACAGCAGGGCTACCGGCGAGTCTTGTGAAAACCCGAAAGGGCGCAAGCTCGTTAGAATAAAAAAAAAGAATAATAATTAAAAAACGGTATGTCCATAAGCAAAATGGGCACGGATGAAAACCCGAAAGGGCTCCATGAGTAAAAACAGCAGGGCTACCGGCGAGTGTTTGTGAAAACCCGAAAGGGCGCAAGCTCGTTAAAAGACACTTACAGGGTCCTCTCGACCTTGTAAGAAGAAATCACCCGCGTGAGATCCTTACGACTCACAAGGGAGCAACACACTTAGGGATTCCCATGATTCCTAAGGAGAAATTACACTTGAGAGATCCTCACGACTCGTAAGGAGAACTCTCTTATGGGACCCTCACGGCTCATAAGATTTGAAAGTCTTACGTTACAGAGACCTGAACCTGTTCTTAAGCAACCGCCACAACCTTTGATTTTGCCCTACAAGTGGCTCAATACTGACCCTTTTATACAATCCACGGGCGCGAATAAACATTTCCCTAACCAAGTCCCATCCGTGACTAGGGATATGTTCATATGGTAAACAACCCTTGTAAGTCCTCTCGATTTATAAGGAGAAAACCCTTTTGTAAGATCCTTACGACTTACAGGGGAATATACACTTAGGAATCCTCACGATTCCTAAGGAGAAAACACACCTACGAGATCCTCACGACTCGCGGGGAGAAATACCTTTGTGAGACCCTTACGGCTCATGAAGTCAAAAGCCTTAGTCGACAGGATCCTAACCCTGTTTGCCAAGCCACCTTTGTTCGACATCGACAGTGGCAAATGTTGATTCGCTCCTGGCAATGTCCCAGCGGTAGTGATGTTGATGCCTAAAACGGTATCAAATTCCAAGTCCTTTTACGGCAAATGATGATTCGCTCCTGGCAATATTCCAGTTGTAGCGATGCTGATGCTAAGATTGGTATCAGATCCCAAATCCCCTACTCGCAAAAAAAATGCATATGAAATAGCCGAAATGATGGGGCAACTTGCAACAAAATCAGCAAGTAAAAATGTATGCATACAAAAATAGCCGAAATGATTGGGCAACTCGCAATAAAAAGCAGCGAGTAAAAAGAAAAATAGCCGAAATGATTGGGCACCGCGAAAAATAGCCGAAATGATTGGGCAATCGCGACCTTCGCGATATAAAAGCTGAAATGATAGAGCATCGCGGAAATAAAATAAAAATAAAAATGAAATTTATGCCCTACAGGTGAGATCACATCGATCCCTGTATACAATCCAGGGGCACAAACAAAGAGGGAACCATACCTTCCCAACAGGCTCTACCAGAAAGCGAAGCCAAATCTCGACGGTTCATAGACAACCCAGAGACAACCTCGACATTTGTCGCAATATTGCAGACACAATGTCAGCAAATGAAGCAAAGGAAGATCCCAAGCTTCAGGGTCTCGACGTCAACATCGACGACTTAGAGATCAACACCGGCGTGCTTTGTCCCTCCAACCTGATGCAGACGTAACATCAACAACCGACCTCAGAGTCGCAACGAAACGGAGCCATGGCAAAGGCCCTAGTCCCAAATCTCGATGGCCACATCTGCAGCCTGGAGACCAACAACGGTGTGCTTCCTCATTCCAGCAGGACACAGATGTTACACCATCAAACGGAGTGATGGCGAAATCCCAGCTCTATCTCAGCATTCATCTCGTTACAGCAGACGAGATGTCAACGATAGCGTTCCTTCGCAGTCCAGCAGGATGCAGATGCAACGTCAACGAAAGACCTCACGATCAAAACAAAGCGGAGTGACGGAAAAATCTCAACTCCATCTCAGCATTCGTCTCGGTACAACAGACGCAATGTCAACAACGGCGTTCCTTCTCAGTCCAGCATGATGCAGGTACAACGTCAACAAAAGACCTCACGGTCAAAGCAAACGGAGCTACGGTAAAGCCCCTACTCCAAATCTCGATGGTTCACAGACAACTTAGAGACCACATCGACATTCATCTCGACACAGCAGACAAGATGTCACTATAGCGTCCTTCCTCCAACCGAATTCAGATGCGACAAAACAATCAAAGCGAAGGCCAAATTCCTAGCTTCAGGGTCTTGAAGGCAACTCATATAAAACCAGAAAGACTATCGGAGATCATCCCACACTAGCACGGAGTGGTCACCACCTCGACGTTCGTCTCGATACAGTAGACGCGATGTCAACAATAGTGTCCTTCCTTCGACAGGATTCGGACACACTAAAGCAAACGAAGCGAAGGCCAAGTTCCAAGCTTCAACGTCTTGACGGTAACTCATATAAAACCGGAAAGACAATCAGAGATCATCTCACACCAGCATAGAGTGATCACCACCTTGACGTTCGTCTCGATACAACAGACGAGATGTCACTACAACGTCCTTCTTCCAGCAGGATTCGGACGCGCCAAAGCAAATGAAGCAAAATGCCAAATTCCTAGCTTCAGGGTCTTGACGGCAAGTCATATAAAGCCTGAAAGACAATCGGAGATCATCTCGCACTAGCGCGGAGTGGTCACCACCTCGACGGTCGTCTCGATACAGCAGATGAAATGTCGCCCCAGCGTTCTTCCCCCAACAGGATTTGGACACACCAAAGCTGATGAAGCAAAAGCCAAATTCCTAGCTTCAGGGTCTTGACGGTAACTCATATAAAACCTGAAAGACTATCGGAGATCATCCCACATCAGCGCGGAATGGTCACCACATTGGCGTTCATCTCGATACAGTAGACGCGATGTCACCACAGCGTTCTTCCCCCAGCAGGATTCGGACGCGCCAAAATAAATGAAGCAAAAGGCCAAATTCCTAGCTTCAGGGTCTTGACGGCAAGTCATATAAAGCCTGAAAGAAAATCAGAGATCATCTCGCACCAACACGGAGTGGTCACCGCCTCGACGATCGTCTCGATACAGCAGATGAAATGTCACCCCAGCGTTCTTCCCCAGCAGGATTCGGACACGCCAAAGCAAATGAAGCAAAGGCCAAATTCCTAGCTTCAGGGTCTTGACGGCAAGTCATATAAAGCCTGAAAGACAATCGGAGATCATTTCGCACCAGTGCGGAGTGGTCACCACCTCAACGTTCGTCTTGATACAGTAGACACGATGTCACCACAGCGCCCTTCCTCCAACAGGGGACGCGCCAAAGCAAACGAAGCGAATGCTAAATTCCTAGCTTCAGGGTCTGGACGGTAACTCATATAAAGCCTAAAAGACTATCGGAGATCATCCCACACCAGCGCGGAGCGGTCACCGCCTCGACGTTCGTCTCGATACAGAAGACGCGATGTCACCCCAGCGTTCTTCCTCCAATAGGACTCAGACGCAACATCATCAAAAGGAACCACGACAAAATCCCTAGTTCAAGACCTCGATGGTTCACCAGCAACCTAGAGACAACCACGACATTCGTCTCGATACGGCAGACGCAATGCCAGCAAACGAAGCGAAGGCCAAATTCCTAGCTTCAGGGTCTTAACGGCAAGTCATATAAAGCCTGAAAGACGATCGAAGATCATCTCGAACCAGTGTGAAGTGGTCACCACCTCGACGTTCGTCTCGATACAGCAGACGCAACATCACCAAAAGGAGCCACGGCAAAATCCCTAGTTCCAAACCTCGACGGTTCACCAGCAACCTAGAGACAACCACGACATTCGTCTCGATACAGAGGACGCAATGCCAGCAAACGAAGCAAAGGCCAAATTCCTAGCTTCAGGGTCTTAACGGCAAGTCATATAAAGCCTGAAAGACTATTGGAGATCATCCCACACCAGCGCGGAGTGGTTATGACTCATCGGGGCTCTCCAAAATGAGCCTAACCTCAAGTAAAAAGCGGCATGGCAAATTCCTAACGCTTGCTCTTCCGACGGTCAAACTGCCTAGGAAGATTGCTTGAAGACGTCTTGTCCAGCTCCCGAAGGGATCAGAGACACGACAGTCGTAGGGCTACTCGAACAGCACGATTGCCTATCGAGGAATATATCAGCTGATGCGACGGTACGACGGCCAAAACCCTGAGTACCACAGACCCTAACGGACTTCTATCGTAAAGAGCAGAGGTTGACTGTGACGTTAGGATATTCTTGCGAAAAATGCTCGATTCGTCTCGACTCGTGAGGAAAAGCCTTTGGCAGCGGGGATTAAAAAAACCTGTTTCCTAAGCACTGGGGTCCTGCAAGGCAATCCAAAATGGTCTCTTGCATACTATCCACGGGTCACACTCTCCAAGGTCGAATCTCGACAAAGAGGGAAACAACCGCTTACGAGTCCTCTCGACTCGTAGGAGGGAAAATTCTCTTATAAGATCCTTACGACTTATAAGAGAAAACACACTTAGGAGTCCTCACGACCCCTAAAGAGAAAATACACCTATGAGATCCTCTCGATCCGTAAGGAGAAAAGTCTTTGTGAGACCCTCACGGCTCATAAAGTTGAAAAGTCTTAGACTACAAGGACCCTAAACTTGTCTCCTAAGCCCTCAATTCCATGGCTACTCATAACTTTGCACTACTTCACCCACGTATATACTTACGTGGGCAAAGTAGTGGGGGGCATTTGTTCCCGCCAAAAATTTCTGTGCAGAAGAGTCCAAGGTATCAAATGGCAGCGATACGCTTAAGGAAATGCGAACCAATATCTTCCGGCCTATATTTTGATAAATTCCCAAAGGAGGAATTGTTAAATTCTGCTGATATTGGAAGCATCTCGAAAAACCCTTCGATTTGATATATTATGGGCTTCATAATTCATCCGGGATCAAAAGTTATGAGCAAATATGATATGTACTGTTCCCGGATTAAAAATCAGGAATTACCTCAATGAGGTATTACGTGCTCACACGTGACCAATGGTCACGTGTTGACACGTGATAGTTAAAACATAAATAAAGATAACGACTGAAGAAAGACCCAATTGGGGGTCACGTGCTCACACGTGACCAATGGTCACGTGTTGACACGTGACAATCGAAACAGAAATGAAATAACAAACGGCTGAAGGAAATACCTCAATGAGGTGTCACGTGCTCACACGTGACCAATGGTCACGTGTTGACACGTGATGGTTAAAACTGAACCGTAAGTAAATGCTGAGAAAAGGACTCAATTGGGGGTCACGTGCTCACACGTGACCAAGGGTCACGTACCAACACGTGACAGGCTTTGAAAGCCTTACAGTTTAATAGAATTAAAATTCTAAATTTCTCTAAAATCTTTCGAAATAGAATTAAAATTCTAAATTTCTCTAAATCTTTCCAAATGGAAAAGGATTATGGGGACCGTTGGATTAAAGATCCAAGGGTGATTAAATATCACCAATTTATGGAAAGATCTTAGACAAGGAAAGATTTCCCCTAAAATCTCACCGGAAATAACAAACAGAATATCTTAGGATTTAAAATCCAACGGTGAATAAAATTCACTGAATGATCTAAAGGCTCATATTAAATATTAAAACAAATCAAATCTTTCAATGAAAGATTTGCAAAACAAATTGATTCTTTTCTTTCTCCAATAAATAGGAGCCAAGAAAAGAAGAGAGAGGATCTACTTTTTTGGAGAGAAAAACAGAGAGAGGAGAATTTAATTCTTAAGAGGGAAGAAAAGAAAGGAGAATTTAATTCTCAACAAAGAAAACCCTAGTGAGAAAAGAAAGGGAATCAAAACTTCAAATAGAGAATTTAATTCTCAAAATCCAAGAGTTTAATTCTTATACAAAAAAGAACTTAGTTCTTCTCCTGGTTGAAGATCTGCACAGAGCACATCTTCCCATAAGTTGAGAATTTAATTCTCATCGGGTCGAGATCCTGCCATGCAGATCCTAAACTTAGAAGGGGAATTGAGTTTTGAGAATTTAATTCTCCTAAAACAAAACTAGGGTTTAACCCTAATCAAGAATCTAATTCTTTTACATATCTGGGAATTTAATTCCTTTAAAAAGAAATTAGGGTTTTACCGTAAATAAGAATTTAATTCTTTCACAACAGGAATTTAATTTCTCCAAAACAAAATTAGGGTTTAACCCTATAGAGAATTTAACTCTTAAAATAAGGAGACTTAAAAGATCTCTGTTCATGAAAAGAACTAGGGTCACGTGCCCCCACGTGTCCCTTGAAAAGATCCCCAGAAATGAGAAGGAAAGAGTTTTGAGGCAATGGCTCATGTGCTCCCACGTGACTCCCAAAACGCAGAAAGAAAAAGCAAAGGAAATGAAATCTTTGGGCGCTCTCACGTGTTATCACGTGACCCTTCAGCAAATGCTTTAACAATTGACGCACAGATCCCCATCACGTGCCAACACGTGATGCTCTAAAATAAAAATAAAAGTGTTTAACACTTATTCGCAGATTTGAGGATAAAACAAAAGGAGATCTGGCTCCACATTTAGGGCGCCCTCACATGTCCCCACGTGACCCCTAACAAATCCCTTTAATATCCAATGGAGGGATGCCTATCACGTGCCCACACGCAATGGTCAGGAAATGAAAAGTGTTTAACACTTAATTGCAGAACGAAGAAAAGGGATCTGGTCCCCCCTTTGGACGCTCTCACGTGTCCACACGTGACCCCTCTGTCTTTAGTGTTTAACACTAATTTGGGGATTATATTTCCAGTGTTTAACACTGATTGTTTCTAGTGTTTAACACTAAATTAAAGATTATATTTCCAGTGTTTAACACTGATTATCTTTTAGTGTTTAACACTAATTTGAGAGTTCTATCTTCAGTGTTTAACACTGTTGTTCTCTAAGTGTTTAACACTATTTTTAGCCAAATTGGCTAATTTTCCAGAGGCAAAAGTCCCTCCTCCAAATGAATCTCAAAATTGAGGAAATCAAAGACAAAATGTTGTCAGAGCCCCCCCGAACCTCTGTTTAACACTGCTGAATGACGAGGGGCTGAACCCAGACAAATGTCTAATGGCCCAAAGGGCCAATATTTCAAACATAATTGGATTTAGCCCAAACTGGCCATAAGTCCTCAAATCATCTTGAACTGAGCACATCTGCTCTTTCAACCAACAAATTGGTTCAAGGGTACATCTTCGAACTCCTCTGATATTTGTCGTTGTAATCCTTCAACGTCTTCAGAGAGGTGACGGGTCCCGACAACCACACATTAATACAGACTGTGGGGTCCTTAAACTCATGGACTAATGCGTCCTTAAACTAACATTTGTCCCCAAAACGGGAATGATGGACCACTGCGTCCTTAAACTGGTATTGGACCACTATGTCCTTAAACTGGTATTGGACCACTATGTCCCTAAACTGGAACATGGACCTCCACGTCCCTAAACTGGCAATGGACCACTATGTCCCTAAACTGGAACGATAGAGCCCAAATGCTCTTTTGTCGGATCTAAACGATCCAGTTAAGTCGATCTTAGTCTCAAATCGGACTAATGTATCCTTAACAAACGTTTGAGTTGATCTTAGCCTCAAATATGGCTAACGTATCCTTAAACCTTCAAACAGACTTTAGTCCCGAATTGGACTATAGATCCCCCAATCAACTTCGGTTCAAGGGTACATCTCTGAACTCCTCTGACACCTGTCGTTGTAATCCTTCAACGTCGTCAGAGAGGTGATGGGTCCCGACGGCCATACATCCAATGGACCACTATTGTAACACCCGAGCCCAATGCTACTATTTTTCAGTTACTGTTTGAGCATTAGATGGTACTCATTTCATTTATCTTGCTTGTTTGTGGCTTACTGTAAAATTTTACCTGGCAAAGTCATTTTCTGTATATAATAAATTTTAGCATCTAAAATAAAATTAAAAATATCTATCTTGGCCTACTCGACACCCCTAGCCTTGTGGTAGCGTCCGTGTATCGTGTTCTCGTCCCGTTCAGTGAAACGGGCGAGTTTGGATGTCTACGTGCGCGTGCGTGTGTCCGTTTTGGGGGTATGCTTTTTAATCATAAAACACTTAATTTTAAAATTTGGAACCCGCTTAAAATCCTATTATTTCAATTTCAAATTTTTGGACCCGACCCGGGCGCGATTTGGAAATGTTTTATTTAGTGCCAAAATCCCAAAATTAAAATATATTTAAACCATAATATATTTCGGTATCTTATATATATTTTACTGTTTCTTTTAAATCTTTAAAAAAAATTCCCTAAACTTCTGAATTTACTTCAGCCAATCACGAGGCTTTTAATCCCCGGGGCCCCACCTTCTCTATCTCTCTCTCTCTCTACCCTCCGATCTCTCTCTTTCTCTATCTCTCTCTCTACCCCTCAAATCTCTCTCTCTCTCTAACCTTATTCTCTTTCTCTCTCTCCTTTTAAATATTTCCCTCCTCTCGTTTCTTTATCACGAGAACAACAGAAATCCTAACCCATTGCAGTCCCCGGCCGCCTCGATCCCAGTCGCCGCCGCAGCCCCGACGCCGATGCCGATAGCACCAGCACCCTCGCCTCCTCTTCCTCATCTCACCATATCCTCATTTCTTCCACCCTCGCAGCCACCTGTGCACCCCCGCCGCAGCCACCCGCAGCCCCTGCTCACCACCCGCGACCACCTGCGCCGCCCCTGGTCGTCGCCGACGATCACCAGACCCCCTGTGATCGCCTCTGTAAGTCTTCCTCTTCTCTTCTCCTTTCCTTCTTCCCTTCTTCTCCCTTTCTGTTCTGTCCCGATTCTTGATGGCCGTAGTTCATCGCAGGCAAAGCACCGGAGCTCTATCGACGTGGTCGGCAGTCACTATCCCTCCACAGATCTTCGTGAGCCCCCTCGTCTCTATCCTTCTTCTCTTCCCTCTTCTTGAGTCTCCATTTGGTCGTTCATGAATTCTTGAAATTGTAGTTCGCTGTTCGCCGGAATCCGGCCGTGCCGGTGACGTGTCCCGACGATCCAGCAAGGTACCCCGATCCGCGTGGTTCCATTGTTCGTTGTTTGGGTTCAATCCGTGAACCGTGCGTCCGTCGCGAGTTTTCCCGCCGACATTTACGTCCCGTTTTCCCGGTTCGCGACCCGTCGAGGCAAGTACCCCTTGCTACATGCTATACAATATTTACATATATGTATTGACACCCTAAACCTGTTAAATTTAACTTGGTATAATCGTTTCCCATTTTCGGTTACAATATTGCATTATATCATTTTACTGTTAAACACGGAACTTACAGTTTGCAAGTTGAACCTAACAATCATATCTACTTGTTCAATCACATTTTACTGTTAAAATAGCTGGTAGCATTTATCCCTGTAGTTCTGTTACATTCGGACACTCGTATGCATTTAACCTGAAATAACTGTATTGGACCGTTACATAAATTATTGCACCGCTAAGGGTGCTTAAACCTGTTAACATGACTAAACGGCTATATCGTCTTACTGCACTCTTGTAATTTGAATGAAACTTCTTATTATGTAATTCATTGCTTATCTCATGTTGTTAATAACCATGTGTGATAATATATCTGATTGTGAGCACACCCACGATATTGATTACATCTTGACCTGACATTGCTACATATATATATATATATATATATATATATATATATATATATATATATATGGATATACATGACATGGTACCGTACACTGTTGACTTGACCTGATGTACCATGACCTGACTCGTTACCTGATCTTGTGTCTAATGCCAACAAACCTGACATGTAGTTCTCATGGACCGTTCTTGTTGTCTATCCAGACAAACCTGCTTTTACCTGATCCTGTGTTGGCATTAGTTCTTGATTACTGAATACCTGACTTGACATACATAACTTGGGGGTATGGGGAAATCAAAGGTGAAACCTGACTTGTAACTCAACAGTTCGATACCTGTTCTGATCAGTCTTACGGGCTAGGCCAGCCCCGGAGTGATGATGCTGACATCACTCGCCTATCCTGCTACCTGTTTTTGCCTAGCGGCACGTCTCGGATTCAGCCCCGAGAATCTTGACCGTGGTCCCGGGCATGCACGGGATACTATTGAGTTACATCGACGATTCATCAATTGATTTCAAAGACTTTAGAATAGAAAACCTGATAGAACAGTTTAGTTACCCACTGCACACTACCCTGCACTGCTTGATTCACATTATTGCTACTCTCGTTTTATTCATGGTTATTTTGCATTGCATGATATACTGTTCATATTATATTACTTGTTGACATGACGCGCTGACGTCTGGGTTTTGCATGGCCCAGATTCCGTACCGCTGTTGCAGTCCGAGCAGGAGTATTTCAGCCAGCAGGCTGAGCTGTGAGTTCAGTAGTAGTTAGTTTTATTTCCTGCATTTTATTTCATGATGTGAGCCCGCATTATGGGACATACTTTTCAGTTATTTGTATTGGATCATTTGCTTCCGCATTCATTTATTATTGACTCCTGTTATTCTGGTTTATGGACATGTTTTTAGATAGTTTTATCTTGTTCTTGATATCTCTGCAGCTGTAATGTGACTGTGGGTGGATACTTCCTACCCACAGGTAGCATGGTTGGCTATGTCACGTGCCCAACCTAGCGTACTCTGGGAAGCGGGGCGTGACATGGTTCTTTTGGTATCAGAGACATAGGTTAGTTGGGTTGATTCTTTTGTAGTTGGGTATTGTACCCAATACACGAATCAGAATACCCGTGATTAGCAAACATGTCTTGCCACTTTGCCGTTTACCATTCTTGAATCACATTCTTCCTGATTATATCTTTTACGATGTGCAAATTTCCTTTGCATGTCGACTCGAAAAACATGATTTCTTGTTATCTCTAGGACTTAGGCGACTTGGGTGGAGTTAAGTAATTATGGCTATGATACCGCGGCATAGTTATAATGCGGTACTCTATTTAAGTATCTTGGAGTTCTAGCCTTGATCTATATGAATCTATCATCATGCTAATGTTGGGTGTTTTTGATTTCAGGAATATGGCAGATAAGAATTTGAAGACGTACCAGAGGCGTGTGGACGAAGCCGCCATGCTTGGAGTGATAAGAGGAATGCTGGAGAATCAAAAGAGACAGACCGAGTTGATCCAGCAGCAAGCAGAATCATTCCAGGAAGGTTTGCGGACCGTTCAGCAGTCCGTAGACAGGGTTGAAGCTAAACCAGTTGATCGAGTTGGGACCGTGGCAGATTTCAGACGTTTGGGTCCGTCTACTTTCACTGGTTTGGAGGAGCCGTTGCCAGCCGAGCAGTGGCTAGTTGACACGGAGAATTTGCTGATTGTGGCACAGATTCCAGATGACAAAAGAGTTGATGTGGTACGCATTCAGTTAGTGGACTACGCCCGAGAATGGTGGCTTGCAGAGGAGACCCGCTTGCCCAAGCCGATCAAGTGAGCGGATTTTTCTAAGAGTTTCCTGGAGAAGTTCTTCCCGCGGACTGCACGGGAGGAAATGGAAGAGAAGTTTATTGGGCTAAGGCAGAATGGAGCACCCGTGGACGTGCATGCAGCAGAGTGGACGAGACTCAGCAGATTCGCTGGACCTTTAGTCGCCAACGATGCAGACAGGGCACGAAGGTTCATGCGCAGTTTGGATGTGGACATCCAGAGGCAGATTGTCTCCCTGGGTTTGACCACTTTCTCACAGGTTCTTACGGCAGCTCGGGAATAGCAGAGTTTATCTGGGATGAAAGGGAGCTTGCAGCAGACAGCAGTTGTGGCAAGGAAGCCCGCATTTGTACCTAACCGAGCTCATGGTCGCAAGGGTATTCCAGTGGACCGTCGTGGTGTAGCACCCATGAAGAAGCCTGTGATTGTTGATCGAAGAAGGAGTGTGATTTGTGACTACTGCCGTTTACCTGGGCACGTGCAGAAGGATTGTCGAAGGAGGCTGGGACTTTGTTTGGTTTGTGGAGCGGCTGATCACGCAGTTGGTGCCTGTCCGTTGAAACTTCGTACGAGGGATGATATTCAGAAGCCTCTGTAGAAACCGTTCCAAGGGCAGAAACAGCTGACTCAAGGACCTAATCAGGCTCGAGCTTTTACCTTGACAGCTGAGGAAGCCAAGGCGTCAGGAGAAGTGGTTTCAGGTATTCTACTCGTTCATGGTTTTCCCGCAGTGGCATTATTTGATTCTGGTGCATCCCATTGTTTTATGTCAACCAAGTTTATAACTACACACTCGATTGCCTGCACGACCCTGTCTAGTTTCTGGGTCATACACACTGGGAATGGGAAAATCATATCTAGTAGGGAGTGTAAAGATTGTACAGTTGTTGTGTGCGGACGGGAGCTTTTTGCAGATTTCTTGGTGATTGATACGGGCAGCTATGAAGTCGTCTTGGGAATGGATTTTCTTGGCACTTTCCACGCTCACATTGACTGTAGGGCAAAGAAAGTAATTTTCCAGATTCCCGGACATTCCGAGTTTACCTTCACTGGCGGAAGCAGTTCTGTCGGGCCAGTCGAGTTTAGGGCTAGGCCGACAAACAGTATTCTTGCAGCAATGGAAGTTGATAGTGGTGAAGAGCCGGCAGTTGTTCGCGATTTTATGGACCTATTTGAAGATATATCGGGTTTACCGCCGAAGCGAGACGTGGAGTTCGCAATTGATCTTATTCCTGGTGCAGCGCCGGTATCTAAAGCGTATTATCCTATGGCACCAGTAGAGTTGGAAGAAGTTAAGAAACAGGTTGCTGAATTGCTTGAGAAGGGTTGGATACGAAGCAGTAACTCGCCGTGGGGAGCTCCAGTTCTTCTAGTAAAGAAGAAGGATGGCACAAGAAGGATGTACATCGACTATCGAGAATTAAACCGGGTGACTATCAAGAACAAGTACCCGATCCCTCGCATTGGAGAACTTTTTGAGCAGCTTAGTGGCGCGAGGGTATTCTCGAAGCTGGATTTGCGATCCGGATATCATCAGGTCCGAGTGAAAACAGAAGATATTTGCAAGACGGCGTTTCGAACTCGGTATGGACATTACGAGTACTTAGTGATGCCCTTCGGAGTAACGAATGCGCCGGCAGTATTCATGGACTTAATGAACCGAATCTTTTCACCGTTCTTGGACCAGTTTATTGTGGTATTCATTGACGATATTCTGGTTTACTCGAAGAGTTTTGAAGAGCATGCTGAGCATTTAATGATCGCACTGCAGACGTTGAGACAGGAGAAATTGTATGCGAAGATGAGTAAGTGCGAGTTTTGGCTGGAGGAAGTGAAGTTTTTGGGACATGTTGTGTCTGGCGATGGCATTGCCGTCGATCCAGAAAAGATTGCAGCCGTTCGAGATTGGCCTATTCCAAAGAATGTTGTTGAGATAAGAAGTTTCCTTGGATTAGCCGGATACTACAGGAGATTTGTGGAGAACTTTGCTCGTCTGACAGAGCCGTTGACCAAGCTTACGCGTAAGGAGGTACCTTTTGTATGGACGGATAAGTGTGCGTTAGCTTTTGAGACGTTGAAGCAGAAGTTGATAACCGCTCCTATTCTGACCGTGCCAGACAATTCCGGAGGATTGGTGATTCACAGCGATGCATCTGGGAAAGGATTGGGATGTGTTTTGATGCAGCATGGGAAGGTTGTAGCGTACGCATTGAGACAACTGAAGACCCATGAGAAGAATTATCCAACTCATGACTTGGAGCTTGCAGCTGTGATTTTCGCTTTGAAGATTTGGAGACACTACCTTTTGGGCGAAAGAGTCGAAGTTTTTACAGATCATAAGAGCTTGAAGTATGCGTTCACATAGAAGGAGTTGAATATGAGGCAGCGTAGATGGTTGGAGCTGATGGCTGACTACGATCTTGATCTTAAGTACCATCCGGGGAGGGTTAATGTTGTGCCGGATGCGCTTAGTCAGTTACTAGCAATTCAGGTGTTAACTACGCAGAAGGAGATCGTTGCAGATTTTCGAAGATTTGACTTGGAGATTATGCTACCGCGTTCTACGGGACAGTTGATGCAGCTGCAAGTGCAGTCGTCTTTGGTTGAGAAAATTAAAGCAGCACAATCGCAGGATCCTAGACTGCAAAAGTTTCGAGGGCAGGTTGAAGCCGGACTACGAACAGATTTACTAATCCACGAAGATGGTTCGTTGAGGTATGGTAGCCGTTTATGTGTGCCAAAGGTAGATATTCGTGAAGAGCTTATGAAGGAGGCACACAGTTCAGCTTATTCTGTACATCCAGGAGGCACAAAGATGTACCGAGATATTCGACAGCATTTCTGGTGGGAAGGCATGAAACGGGAGATTGCTCGCTTTGTGGCTAAGTGCTTGGTGTGTCAGCAAGTTAAGGCTGAACATCAAAAGGTTGCTGGTTTATTGCAACCACTTCCAATTCCTCAGTGGAAGTGGGAACATATAACCATGGATTTCGTGACGGCTTTACCGCGGAGTCCAAAGGGCAACAATGCAGTATGGGTGATTGTTGATCGGTTGACCAAGGCAGCTCACTTTATTCCTTTCCAGGTTGGTCAATCAATAGAGACTTTGGCAGAACGGTACATGCAGGAGATTGTAAGATTGCATGGGGTACCGGTGAGCATCGTGTCCGATCGGGACACTCGGTTCTTATCACACTTCTGGAGGAGTTTACAGGGAAGTTTGGGGACTCGATTGAAGTTTAGCACAGCTTATCATCCTCAAACTGATGGTCAGTCGGAAAGAACGATCCAAATTCTTGAAGATATGTTGCGAGCATGCATGTTGGACTTCAAGGGTTCGTGGGAGGATCATCTACACTTGGTGGAGTTTTCTTACAACAACAGTTTTCAAGCAACTATCCAGATGGCTCCGTTTGAAACTTTGTATGGTCGTAAATGCCGTTTACCTGTTTGTTGGGATGATGTCGGTGAACGAAGATTGTTGGGACCAGATTTGGTTGTGCAGACAGTTGAGAAGGTTAACACTATCAGAAATCATATGAAGGCAGCACAAGACCGACAGAAGAGTTGGGCAGACACGTCAAGAAGACCTCTAGAGTTCGCCGTGAGTGATTTGGTATTCTTGAAGATATCACCGACTAGAGGGGTGATTCGTTTTGGGAGTCGAGGAAAGCTTAGTCCTCGATTCGTTGGACCCTTTGAGATCTTGGAGCGTGTTGGTGAGGTAGCGTACCGTTTGGCGTTACTGCAGTCCTTGGCAAGTGTGCACGATGTGTTTCACGTATCTCAACTACGAAGGTATGTTCGAGATGAAACACGTTTTGGATCATTCGGAGTTAACAGTACGGGAAAACTTGACTTTTGAGGAGCGACCGGTTGAAATCGTGGATCGAAGGGAAAAGGTTCTTAAGAACAAGGTTATCCCCCTTGTGCTTGTTTCTTGGAGTAATCGCTCGCTGTAACACCCGAGCCTAATGCTACTATTTTCAGTTACTGTTTGAGCATAATGTGGTACTCATTTCATTTAACTTGCTTGTTTGTTGCTTACTGTAAAATTTACCCGGCAAAGTCATTTCTACATATAACAAATTTTGGCATCTAAAATAAAATTGAAAATATTCATCTTGGCCTACTTGACACCCCTAGCCTCGTGGTAGCGTCCGTGCATTGTGTTCTCGTCCCGTTCAGTAAAACGGGCAAGTTTGGATGGCTACGTGCACGCACGTGTGTCCGTTTTGGGGGTATGCTTTTTAATCATAAAACATTTCATTTTAAAATTTGGAACCCGCTTAAAATCCTATTATTTCAATTTCAAATTTTTGGACTCGACCCGGACGCGATTTGGAAATGTTTTATTTGGCGCCAAAATCCCAAATTTTAATATTATTAAAACCATCACATATATTTTTCTAACTAACCTGATATCTTACTGTTCATTACCTATCTTTTAAATCTTTAAGTTAACCATATAATATTTTTACAATCTTTTATATCCTTCTCAATTTATTCTCTCAGCCAATCACAACCTCCCCTTTAACCCCGTGGGCCCTACTTTCTCTCTCCCTCTCCACTTTTTTCTCTCTCTCCCTCTCCCTCATATATTCTCTCGTACTTCTCTTTATCATTCTTTCTCTTCTTCCTTCATGTCTCGTTTCTCATTTTTTTTTTGAACTGTTCTTTTGTGACCGGAATTCCGTCGTGCCGGTGACGTTTCTCGACGTTCCAGCGAGATACCCCGACCCGTGTGGTTCCTTTATTCGTCGTTTGGGTTCATTCCGTGAACCGTGCGCCGTCGCGAGTTTTCCCCGCCGACGGTTAACGTTCCGTTTTCCCGATTCGCGACCCATCGAGGCAAGTTAATCTTGCTACATGCTATATACTTTTATAATCTTCATTTTATAATGTTATACATTTGAAAATCTTATAGTTTACATATGAAATGTCGTTGAAAAATCGGATATGACAAATCTGAAATTTACTGTACACCTTATCTTATAAAATTCATTATAAATCATAGAAAAATCATTAGTATACGTTCTTTAGTTCGTTACGAAGCTAATTCAGAATACTATAACTCTATGAAATATTTACTTGCAAAATAAATTGTTTAATTAACGTAAAATGCAAATGAACACGTCTCTAAACTGCTGTCCAGGGAAATTCCAGCAGCAAGCTTTCAACTTTGAAGATTCATAACTTTTTGTAGGGATAACCTGAGATGCTTATACTTATAAAACTGAAAACCTTATTGAATTATCTTTGTTTTGGTATAAGACACGTCCCTTTTGGAGAACGTTTGTTATTTTTAAGCTATTTTACAAATTAGGGTGACGCTAAATTTCTGAACGGAACCTTCTTGTGCATGGTTAATCAATACATCTTTTATAGTTACTAATCGCTTTGAATATGCTATCCATATTAATATTATTATATCAATATTTATATCACATATTGCTTAGTTGCACATCCCACATTACCATTTTATAGTTTTATAACTTTTCGGATACCCGTTTGCATCCATCGCATTTAAGATACATATAATTGCATCCATAGATCACATTACTACATAATAATGTGATATTAACACTCCATGTTTAATAAATTGCATCCTAATTAATATTGGAACTATAAATGTAACCCTAATCGATAACTGTGCATCCATATCCTTGAAATTATATCTATTTGCATATCATATTATATGTTCCAGTTTATTGTTCTGATAGTACTCATGCTTGTTTATTTATACACATGCTTATGTTAGTTTGATTATGAGCACCCACATGACATCTTGTGCTTCCTGACATGACCTGTTACACTTCCTACTTGACATGACATGGTACCGTACACTCTTGACATGACATGACACCTTTATACATTACCTGGCTGGACCTAATGTACCATGGCTTTACCTGTTACCTGATCTTGTGTCTAATGCCGACAAACCTGACCATTCCTGCTGTCTATCCAGACAGACCTACTTTTACCTGATTTTGTGTTGGCATTAGTCCTTGACTACTGAATACCTGACCTGACATACATAACTTGGGGGTATGGGGAAATCAAAGGTGAAACCGACTTGTAACTCAACAGTTCGATACTTGTTCTGATCAGTCTTACGGGCTTGGCCAGTCCGGGAGTGATGATGCTGACATCACTCATCCATCCTACTACCTATTACTGCTTAGCGGCACGTCTCGGATTCAGCCCCGAGGACCTTGACCGTGGTCCCGGGCACGCACGGGATACTATTGAGTTACATCGACGATTCATCAATTGATTTCAAAGACTGTAGAGTAGAAACCTGATAGGACAGTTTAGTCACCAATGCACACTACCCTGCTCTGTTATTTCTTAGTACTGTTTTATTCATGTTCATACCTGCATTGCTTATTCCCATGTCGATATTATATTATTTGGTTGACATGACGCGCTGACGTCTGGGTTTTGCATGGCCCAGATTCCTTACCACTATCGACGACCGAGCAGGAGTACTTCAGCCAGCAGGCTGAACTGTGAGTTCCTTAGGGTTTAGTTTTTTTTATTTTCATTTCATTTCCAGGTGTGAGCCCGCATTATGGGACGTACTGTTTATTTATTGTATTGGATCATTTGCTTCCGCACTCTTTGATTATTGATTCTTGTTATTATGGATTTGGACATGTATTAGATTAGTTTAATATTTTGTTCCTTGATATCTCTACAACCGTAATGTGACTGTGGATGGATATTTCCTACCCACAGGTAGCATGGTTGGCTATGTCACGTGCCCAATCTTGCGTACTCTGGGTAGCGGGGCGTGACATGGTTCTTTTGGTATCAGAGCCATATGATAGTCGGGTTTATTCTTTTTGTAGTTGGGTATTGTACCCAATACACGAATCAGAATACCCGTGTTTAGGAAATATGTCCGGCCACCTTGAACGTTTTACCATTCTTGAATCACATTCTTCCTGATTATATTTTTACGATGTGCAAACTTCCTTTGCATATCGATCCGAAAACCTGATTCCTTGTTATCTCTAGGACTTAGGCGACTTGGATAGAGTTATGTAATTGTGGCTATGATACCGCGGCATAGTTACAATGCGGTACTCTATTTAAGTATCTTGGAGTTCTAGCCTTGATCTATATTCAGAATCTATCATCATGCTTGTAGGGTGTTTTTCGTCACCCCATTGAGATGGGAATACGCGCGCGCTTGTCAGGCGTACTACAGATTTCCCCGGCCTAGGGTAGGCCGGGGTTTAATGATGGTGGGGATCCGAATCTCCGGCAGCCGCGGACTAAGCTGCCGTTAATTACCCATCGCCTTTGGGGCGAGGGAACCTCCGATTAACGGGTTAAACTGGTCATGCGAACTCAATGTGCAGTATACGTGTGTTCAATTCTGAAAGGGGGGTATGGATATATCGGGAGCCACGCAGAGTTTTTACGGGGGTCCCGCTACCCGGATAGCGGGCTGGGGGTCAAGGGGGCCAGCAGCCCCCTTGCGGGGTGCGGGGCAGCGCCCCGTTAGAAATTTTTTTCTAACAGGGACAGTGTCGTGGAGTACGTGTATGTATAAATTTGTATACATATGTATATGTGTATATATGTACACAAAAGAGGGGGAAAAGACATCCAAGGGATGCGCAGGTGCGCAAGCGCGCGCGCCATGTGTCGGCACGCGGGCGACTTGCGCACTTGCGCAGTTGCGCAAGCGCGCGCGCCACGTGTCGGCACGCGGGCGACTTGCGCACTTGCGCAGTTGCGCAAGCGCGCGCGCCACGTGTCGGCACGCGGGCGACTTGCGCACACAACAGGCTTTTAGCCTAAAAAGATTTCTCTGAAGAGAAATCAAAGAGGAGTTAGACTCCTGAGTGTGTTTTTTTTTGTTGGGTTAATGGAAGGGTTCTTCTTCTTCCTCCTGTTGCTTGCTGGATCTTGAAGATCAAGAGATGTAAAATCTCAAAATCTCTCCTTTTTAAGATCTGATGGCAGATCCAAGTTCCCCTTTGTGGGTTTTGTGGTGGAAAACTATTTAGTTTTGAAAAAGGAAGAGTAAAACTCTTGATTTAATTCAAGAGAAAGAAGAAGGTTTTGGAACCTTGAAGAAGGAAGAAAGAGCTCAGCTCTAATTTTTTTTGGAGAGAGAAAAAGTTTTTTGAGATATTTCACTATCTTTGCCTTTATAGGCTATACACTTTACACATAGCCCCTTGGGCTTCACAAAATGGCATTTTGCCTATTTCATGGCTCATGTGCCATTTCTTTTTGCACATAAGCCATGGGCTTTACAAAAATTTGGCTTTTATGCCCATTTTCTTACATTTATCCATAAAATAAAATAAAAGAAAATGCAACAAAATTATTTATTACAAAATTTTTATCTTGGCATGGGGGGAGGCCGGCCGCTTCATGTTCGAGCTCGACCCGGGCATGGGCCTACTGGATCTGGGCTTGGGCCCACTTGGCTTGGGGTTGACTTTGATTTTGACTTGGTCAACCGGGGTGTAAATTTTTACCCCAACAAATTGCCCCCCATCAATAAATGCACACCACATATGTAGGTCGTGTGCATGAAATTGATGGATCTTCTTTCACGTGGAGGCGGCTTGATTTGGTTCCCACCTTTTGGGAAGCTGGCACTGCCCTTTTTACGACATGGACGGTCGTTGCTTGACATGTCTCTGAGACGGAGTGTCCGTGATAGACGTTTCCCTGGCCCGGAGTGATCTGGTTCCCGCTTTGTAGGAATCCTGTGCTGCCCTTTTTACGACGTGGACGGTCGTTGCTGCCCTTTTAGCGACGTGGACGGTCGATGCTGCCATTTTTGCGACTTGGACGGTCGATTCTGCCCTTTTTGCGACTTGGACGGTCGGTGCTGCCATTTTAGCGACGTGGACGGTCGGTGCTGCCCTTTTAGCGACTTGGACGGTCGGTTCTGCCCTTTTTGCGACTTGGACGGTCGGTGCTGCCCTTTTAGCGACGTGGACGGTCGTTGCTGCCCTTTTAGCGACTTGGACGGTCGATTCTGCCCTTTTTGCGACTTGGACGGTCGGTGCTACCCTTTTAGCGACGTGGACGGTCGTTGCTGCCCTTTTAGCGACTTGGACGGTCGATTCTGCCCTTTTTGCGACTTGGACGGTCGGTGCTGCCCTTTTAGCGACGTGGACGGTCGTTGCTGCCCTTTTAGCTACTTGGACGGTCGATGCTTGATTTGACTTGCTCTGCTTCTTGCAGTGTCAGGGGTAGACTTGACTTGCTCCGCTTCTTGCGGTGTCGGGTGGAAGTTGACTTGTTGATTTTGATTGGGTTGACATCAGCATCGCTATACTGGAATATGGTACCAGGAGCGAACCATCATCTGTCATGGAGAGGATTCTGGGATTTTGGTTTTTGTTTGGCATCTGCATTGCTGCACTGGAATAATGCCAGGAGCAACTCATCATTTGCCCCGAGAGAATTTGAGAATTGATGGCTTAGGAGGCAGGTTTAGATCCCTATCACCTAAGACTTTTCAATTTTATGGGCCGTGAGGGTCCCATAAAAGCATTTTCTCCCTACGAGTCGAAAGGATCTCGTAGGCGTATTTTCTCCATAGGAGTCGTGGGGACTCCTAAGTGTGTTGCTCCTTTGTGAGTCGTAAGGATCTCACGCGGGAATTTCCTCCTCTCAAAGTCGAGAGGACTTTGAGAGTGCATTTCATCTTCTTTTCACGAGTTTGCGCCCTTTCAGGTTTTCACAAACTCGTCGGCAGTCCTGCTGTTTTTACTCACGGAGCCCTTTCGGGTTTTCCTCCGTGCCCATTTTGCTTGTGGACATACCCCTTTTTTTTATTTTTTTTTAGTGGGACTTTGAATGTGGTCTCACCGGTAGGACTTAGGAGAGATTGGGATTGTTTTACGCCCGTGGATTGTATACGGTTTTGCAGGATGTATGATCCAGACCGTAGGGCCAGAAAGATTTCAGGGATTTGTTGGCGTCTGCATCGCTGCACTGGAATGTGGTACCAGGAGCGACTCATCATTCGCCGTTGGGGTATGGGATTTGGAATTTGGTTGGCGTCTGCATCGCTGCACTGGAATATGGTACCAGGAGCGACTCATCATTCGCCATTTAGGGACTTGGAATTTGGATCTTGTTTGGCATCAGCGTTGCTGCACTGGAATAATGCCAGGAGCAACTCATCATTTGCCTTGGGAGGACTTGGGATTTGGGTTTTTGGTCGGCATCAGCACCGCTAACACTGAAGCGAAATGCCAGGAGCGACTCATCATTTGCCGTTGCCCGTTGGGAAACGATGGCTTAGGAGATAGGTTTGGGTCCCTACCACCCAAGGCTTTTCAATTTTATGGGCCGTGAGGGTCCCATAAAAGCATTTTCTCCCTACGAGTCGTAAGGATCCCGCAGGTGTATTTTCTCCTTAGGAATCGTGAGGATTCCTAAGTGTGTTGCTCCTTTGTGAGTCGTAAGGATCTCACGCAGGGGTTTTCTCCTCGCAAGGTCGAGAGGGCTTTGCGAGTGTATTTCATCTCTTTTCACGAGTTTGCGCCCTTTCGGGTTTTCACAGACTCGCCGGTAGTCCTGCTGTTTTTACTCACGGAGCCCTTTCGGGTTTTCATCCGTGCCCGTTTTGCTTGTGGACATACCGTTTTTCTTCTGTTTTTTTTTTTGTTTTTTTTTTGTTCTTTTTTTTTTGTTTTTTTTTTTTTGCCGCTGGTGGGACTTTAAAAGTAGTCTCACCGGAAGGATTTGGGAGAAATAGGGGTCATTTACGCCCGTGGATTGTATACGGTTTTGCAGGATGTCTGATCCAGACCGTAGGGCCGATGTGCTCAATTCGCCTGCGACTTGGAGCATTCATGTGTAGTATTTCTTGAGATATCGGCCATTGATGGGTGGCATGGGCCTTTCTCCCTCGGCACTTATTAGTTGGTAGGATCCTCCGTCGAACACTTTCTCGATGACGTATGGTCCTTCCCAGTTCGGCTCGAATTTTCCCTTGGCATGTCGATTGGGGATGATCGGTCTTTTGAGGACCAACACCAATTCACCTTTCTTGAAAGCGCGGAGACGGGTTATCTTGTCATAGGCCCGTGACATTTGGGCTCGGTATAGCTCCAGATTTTGCTGCACCGCGAGCCTCTTTTCTTCGAGGGCATCGAGTTCTTCAAGTCGAAGGAGCACGTTTTCTTCCTCCGTCAACTCATGTTGGACGGCCATTCTTAAGCTTGGAACTTCAACTTCGAGGGGGAGGACCGCCTCCACTCCGAAGAGCAATGAGTATGGAGTGGACTGAGTTGGAGTACGGTGTGTGGTACGATATGCCCACAACGCCTCGTGAAGTTTGAGATTCCAGTCTCTCTTGTTGGCTGAAGCATTTTTCCTCAGGAGCTTGCATAGAGTCTTATTGAAGGCTTCGGCTAGCCCGTTGGCTCTTGGATTATAGATGGAGGAATATCTCCAGTCTATCTTGTGCTGAGTAGCGAACCTTGAGACATTGAAGCTCTTGAAAGAAGGCCCGTTGTCAGAAATGATTCTTCTTGGTGTACCGAAGCGGTATAGAATATTATGCTGGAAGAATGTCAGAATATCCTTTGTCTTAACTTCTTTTAGCGGGACAGCTTCAGCCCATCTGGAGAAGTAGTCTGTCGCGGCCAGTATAAACCGATGGCCTTTGGATGACGGAGGATCAATTGGGCCAACAATGTCGGTGCCCCAGACTTCGAAGGGCCACGACGCCACTGTAGGATGCAATGGATTGGGATGCTTGTGAATAAAATCACCGTGAATTTGGCAGATATAACATTTCTTTGCATGCTCTCCGCAATCCCGTATCATGGTGGGCCAGTAATACCCAAGCCGTTTGATTTGAAGTCGCATCTTGGGGCCAGATTGGTGAGCACCGCAAACGCCCGAGTGGACATCTTTCATGACCTTTTGGGCTTCGGCCAATGACAGACACCTGAGCCATAGTTGGTCGTATGACCTGCGGTATAACGTGTCATTTACAAATACGTATCGGAGAGCTCTTTTCTTCAGCTGAATCCTCGCAGATTTTTCTTCGGGCAGCTTGTCGTATCGGAGGTACTCTATGAAGGGTTCTCTCCAATCGGGCTCGTCTTGGATGATCGAAGCTTCTTCCGCAGGACTGCTCTTCTGTTCCGCGCTTTCCTCTTCTCGTAGAGAGACTGGGGGTAGAATTTGTCGGCTCCTGACTGTGATCAGAATTTCGTCCATGTCAGGATCAGCCAGCTCCTTGGCTAGGCGAGCGAGTATATCGGCTTTTCCGTTCAATGCTCTAGGGACTCTTGTTAGTTCGATATGAGTGAACCGTTTCATGAGTTCCACCACCCGGCTTCTGTATCGAGCCAACTCGGGTTTGTATATCTTATAGTCGCCGCTTACTTGGTTGACGACAAGCTGGGAATCACCGTAAACCCGTAGCCGAAGGATTTCCATTTCTATGGCGAGCTCCAAACCAACTATCAGAGCTTCATACTCGGCCTCATTGTTTGTGCGAGGCTCGGTGAGAGCAAAAGAACGCCGTAGGGTTCCCATTGATGGTGTGATAAACACCAATCCTATCCCTGCTTTTATCTCCGGGACGCTTGATTTACTGGAGGTTCTTATCGATGAGGCCCCATCGAAGTAGAGCTCCCAACATGGCTCGTCATTCTCGAGATGCAGCACTTGTTCGTCGGGTAACTCACAATTTAGTGGCGACCCTTCTGGTATGGGATGAGCAGCGAGAAAGTCTGCAAGAGCTTGCCCTTTTACTGCTTTCTGAGGAGTGTAAACTATGTCAAACTCAAGTAGCATGACAGCCCATCTTGCCATTCTGCCGGCTAGGCTTGCTTTGGTCATCAAGTGTTTGAGCGGGTCGACCTTGGAGATCAGCATAACCCGATGAGCGAGCAGATAGTGCCTCAGCTTCTTCACAGCAAATATCAGAGCCAGGCATTGCTTTTCGATTGGGGAGTAGTTGTGTTCCGCCCCGACTAGAGTTCGACTGAGGTAGTAGAGGGCATTTTCTTTTCCTTCCTCATTATTCTGGGCGAGGAGCGCACCGAGTGACTCATCTAGCGCGGCAGTGTAGAGAATCAACGGTTTGTTTGGAATGGGAGCAGCCAGCACTGGAGGGTGCAACAAGTATTGTTTGATGCTTTCGAACGCTGCTTGACATTCGGCATCCCAGATAAAAGGAGCTCCTTTCTTCATGAGCTTTGAGAGGGGCCTACATCTCCCCGATAAATTTGAGATAAACCTCCGTATATAAGCAAGCTTGCCTTGAAAAGATCTTAGCTGCGTCAGACTCTTCGGAGGGGGCATCTCTATGATGGCCTTTATCTTCGACGGGTCAACTTCGATCCCTCGATGTCGGACTATGAAGCCCAAGAATTTTCCCGATGACACGCCAAAAGCGCACTTCAGAGGATTCATCTTCAGATCGTATTCCCTCAGTCTGGTGAGAACGGTCCTAAGATCTTGGATATGATCGGCCCTGGTTTTAGTCTTGACGACCAGATCATCGACATAACATTCGACGACTTTATGGATCAGGTCATCAAAGATATTGGTCATTGCCCTTTGATATGTAGCACCTGCGTTCTTCAGTCCGAATGGCATTACCTTGTAGCAATATATTCCGATCGGGGTTCGAAATGCTGTGTGCTTCTCATCCTCAGGCGACATCTTGATCTGATTATATCCAGACGAGCCGTCCATAAAGGTGAACAGTTCGTAATTTGAGGTGTCATCGACCATCATTTCCATGACCGGTAGCGGGAAGTCATCTTTAGGACATGCCTTATTGAGGTCCCTGAAATCGACACAGACTCGGATCTGCCCATTTTTCTTCTTCACTGGGACTATGCATGCGATCCAGTCTGCATATTTCTCTTCCCTGATGAAGCCGGCATCGATGAGCTTCTTAGTTTCCTCGATGACCTTTTCTTCTAGTTCCCTTCTCATTCTTCGAGGAGCTTGTTTGACTGGCTTAGCATCAGGAGATATAGCCAACTTATGTACGGCCACTTCAGGGGAAAGGCCAGGCATTTCTTTGTATGTCCACGCGAAGCAGTCGACGAACTCATGCAGCAGGGCGATTATCTGCGCTTTCATTTCCTCTGACAAGAGCGAGCTGATGTAGGTCGGCCTTGGATTATCGGGCGTTCCTAAGTCAATCTCGGTTAGCTCGTCAAAGGTTGCTTGCCCGCCATCTTCGAGCTCTTGAGGAGCTTCTTCTGGCTCGGCTATCTCGTCGTCATCATTTGATCTTTCGCTGGCCTCACCAACATGGATCATGTAGCATGCTTTGGAATCAGGTTGAATGTAGCCTATGCCCCGTCTATCTGGAATTCGTCCATCGATGAGTGCTCGGACCTGGGGCGGATGCCATAGCCCTTCGTAAAACTTTGCTTCGGACTCCGTTTGATATAACCGGCATCCGCACTTCTTAAAGTATTCCCGCATCTCGGGCGCATAGTATCTGGGATTGAGGACGGCTCTTATGCCTCTCTCATAGGGAAGGCACGCGACAGAAAGATCGTCCGGGTGCACAACGGGGTTTGACCCATAAAACAGGATGCCCTTCTGTCCACTTTTCCTCCCGGGAACGTAGAAAGTTTTCAGCTGGTCCACGGTGGAGATTGATAATGCATCGAGCTCTTTGTACATCTGCTCTGGTACCCTTGTCACGGCTAGGGACCCTTCTGCAACTTCGAAGGTCTCTCGTAGTTTCTCTTGTTGCATAGGGGTCCAATCTGCATCGCTGTTGCACGGCAGGTCCTCTTCCTCCGACTCTTCAGTGTCGCTGCCAAGATGAGGGCGGACTTTGCTGCTAGATGGGCCTTCAGTAACAGATTCGTCTGTATCGCTGCCGAAACGAGGACGAGTTTTACGGGAGGACGGGCTTCCAGCGTCGGACTCGTCAGTGTCGATACCGAAATGCGGGCGTACTTGGGTATTTTTGCTTTTGAAAGTGATAGCCGGCGCAGATTTGCTTTTGAGTCTTGGGGCCGTTCTATCCTCAGTCAGTTGTGGCTTAGCATTTTGGTGGTTCGTAAAGTACCGAGAATCTTCGTATCGGACTTCATGCACACCGAACGGCTGGATGTCTCCGTCAATACGTCTTTCTTCGCCATTTTTAGTATACTTCATGCATTGATGGAGAGTCGACGGAATGATGCCGTAATCATGGATCCACGGCCGCCCCAAGAGAATCTTATAAGATGTGTCGGCGTCGATCACGTATATCTTAGCTTCAGTTTTCAGATCCCCAAATTTGATTGGCAAAGCTATAGACCCTAGAACTTGCTGGCAATTTTGGTTGAACCCTTGAATGACAATCCTTTCCCTCGACAGGTGTCGGACGTCCATTGACAAACTCTTCAGAGTTCGCAAGTTCATGATGTTCACTGAGGACCCCGGATCAATCAATATACGATTAATTCGATCTCCGTCGCTGTACCCGGTCACGTAAAGCGGCCGATTATGCTCAGCCGTTCCCAGTAGCAAGTCTTCATCCTTAAATGTGACTGCGGCGGCATGCAAAGCGTGCTGGGCTTCTTTCATATTAATTTCCGCAAAGTGAGCCTGATACCGCTCGGAGTTTTGTAGAGCATGGATGAGAACGTCTCTAAGCTCCTTAGATAGGACCAAGGCGTCGTAGATGCTCAGGAGAGATGGAAGCTTCCGGAGATGTGCCAAGACATTATAGTCCACCGAGGAAGGACTTATGTTTTCATCGGCCGGTTCTCTGCCATCTTCTTCATTAGCGACATGTTTTTCCTTCCCTTTTGGGGCGTTGCCCTGATTTTGCGGTAGAGCCCTGCCGCTTCTGAGCTGGATTTGATTGGCCTTTGTGGTGAGCTCCTCGTCCTCTTCCGGAAAACAGAGATCATCCTCAGAGTCGCTGCCAAGATGGATGGCGTAGCAGGTCACTACTGGAATTTCTTCATTGGAGTCTTCTTCTAACTCCTCCAGAATTTCAGCCGCTTGTACAGGGAAGAACTCCTTCAATTGAATCAATGTTCTTTCCTTTTGCTCATATTCTTCGAGCGAATCGATATACTTTTGAATGGTCGATCTCCCTGCAGACTCTTTTTCGCGCCGAGCTGCACTTTTCTTCTTCTTGAGCTTCTTGGATTTTGAGCCTGATGGAGCCGCATTGGCAGCTGGACTGGTAGGCTTCTTCTGTCCTTCCCATTCCATCCTGGGTTCTTTCCGAAGTAGCTTTATCATCTTCTTCGTCTTAATAGATATGTGCATACTCCACGGAGGCCGCGATGAGTCAGTTTCGTTTGTCAGGGCAGCGGGTTCGGCTGTCTGCTCCCAGAAGGCTTCAGCTTCCGTCTGTATAAAGTTGGCGGTTGCAACTTGATTGTTCACCAACACGCTTTTGGACAGCTCGATCTCTCCAGCCTTGTACTGCTTCTCGACCCAATCCTTGAAGATATAGCAATCCTCGATCGCATGGCTCACTACTCGGTGGTACGGGCAATACAGAGGATTGTCGGTCATTTTTGCTTCTTGGGGTCTTTTCGACTCCGGCAATTGTAAGCCGTTGTTCAAGGCATCTTTAAATATCTTACGGACCTTGTCCCTTCTGAAAGAGTAAACCTTGTTCTTCTTCTCTTCTAGGGAAGGCCCATCTCCTCCCAGCAATGGCTTTCGAGACCGGTTGGTTTTGGATTCGCCCGCCCTTCGCTTTTCTTCATTGTCGGAGGCATTGAAGACATTGATACTGCTGGAACTCCCGCTTCTACGGTTGTCGTCCCGCTTGCTTTTCCAGGTTTTGTCTCTCTGAGTGTCCGGCGGGGACTCTTGCTTTGAGCGTTCCAGCATTTGGACTTTCTTGGTTAGCTCCTGAAATGTCTTGAGGCCCGCTGTACACAAGAATGGGACCATCCAATTGCTGAGGTTCCCAATGAGAAGGCTGACGGACTGGTCCTGCTCCAGCGGCGGTTCGCACTTAACTGTGAGATTACGCCACCGGGAGATAAAGTCGGTGTTGTTTTCATTCTTCCCCGGCTTGGTCCTCACAAGATCGGCTATGGAGATTTTATCACTGACACTCATGAACCTTTGCCGAAACAGGGACTCCATTTGGGCAAAGGTAATGACGGACCCGTCCGGTATACTCGCATACCAGTCGAAGGCGACGCCGGTCAGGCTGTTGACAAACTGACGAAGAAGGAGCGCGTCATTGCCCCCTGTATTTCCGCACGATGCTTTGAAGTGGGCGACGTGCTGATTTGCATTCCCCGTTCCATCAAATCTTCCGAACTTAGGAATGACGTAGTCGCTTGGGAACTCAATCAGATCGTACTGCGCGGGGTATGGCCGCCCACTACTGCCGATTTCTTTCTGAGCTTCAGCTTCGGCCACCAATGTTTTAACCTTGCTGGTGACCAAATCCATTATCCGATCCTGTGTTAACGGGATAGTGCTATCTGGGGCCAAGGCGTCCCCAGAAGCGGAGTGTGGCCAGCTTTCATGTGGCTCGACCAGTCTTGGACCCGAAGGAACAGGCATTGGCTGCCTCGGATTGTCCTCACCCGGCTGATTAGTAGCGGCTTGCGCTTGATTAGGAGGCGCTCGAGCAATTTGAGCCGTAAGCTGCATCACCACATTCGTTAAGTCGTCAATCTTCGAATAGAGCTTGGCCATCTCTTTATCTTTGCTCCTGAGCTGTTTTCGAAGCTCTTGAAGCAGCTCTTGCTCCGCAGTCCTGGGGCGGAAAGTCGGTTCTTCCTCGCTGTCCGAGCTTGACTCTGCATGGACCGAGGGGTCTTTCTGCCTATCATCCTCATCGAGAGGGTTTTCTTCATCCAGCGAGGGCGGCTGTTCTTGGGCGGCAGCAATCACATTCAGGCTAGATTGGGCTTGGGATGTGGTGGCCCCGTCCTTGCTTTTGCTGCGAAGGTTGTCGCTAGGGCGCCCGCCCGCCATATAGACCGTATGGATGGTATATCCGGACGTCTTTCTATCATTGGCAGCTGATTTCATGGGTCGCTGTCTTGACCCCCTTGTTTCGGTAGCTGGTAGTCGATTGAAGGCGGCTGGCCTAACCAGGTTCTTAAATGGTGCTGGCGCATCTTTTCTGGGTTTGCCCCGCTGCTTTCGTGCGGCACAGAGCGCTTGATAGACTCTTGAAGAGATAGTGTCGTACTTTTTCTGTTGAGGCGGGGACACGTCTCTTTGTGGCACTGTTCGGACCGCTGTCTTCTTGATTCGGGCGGTCATGGCGTTTTTCTGAACCCACTTCAGAGGCTCGAAGGAATTGCTGATTCTTACGTCCGGCTCAGCCGTCGTCGCGGGGAAACCCTGCACTTGGAACTTCACATGATTCCATTTGGCCGAAGCCTTGGCCCTTTTGCTGGCTCGATACCTGAGCCGCTTCTGCCTTAACTTTTCTGTTCTAAGCACCTGGCAGACTTCAGCTCTTTGGGAAGACGCCGCAGACCGGGGGACGGAGGGCTTTGGAGATACGCTCGATTGTGCGTTTGTTGGAGTCATCGCTTGAGCTCGTCCGCGACATTTGTTGTTGCCCTTCGCACCGGAAGTCTTGCCCCCAGCTAGAGCGTCAGGGAATCGTTCAGACACCATCTTAAGTTTCGGTTGTGGTGCCTTAGCAATCACAACATTCGGCCTCTTGCCCCTTGGGACCGGCTTGACCACCTGTTCCGCCGGGATTTCCGCCAGATGAGTGCTTCCAGCAGGGTAGATGATGACGGAGCCAAACTGGCGGGGCGGTTCCTCCCACTGTCGACTGAGCCTTGCAGGGAGAACCACACGAGCGTTGATCTTGACCACGTATGGAATCGGGGTCACGTTGGAAGCTGAATTCATCTGGAGAGACATTGTCGTCGAAGGTTGATTGCTGCATAGAAAAGAAAATATCATTTCAGTATAGACAATAGATATGTATATTAATTGAGTTCGCATGAACGTTTAACCCGAAATATGGGAGGAGAGATTGGTCCCACCGGGCGTGCCAGAATCTGTAGGGTGTTTTTCGTCACCCCATTGAGATGGGAATACGCGCGCGCTTGTCAGGCGTACTACAGATTCCCCCGGCCTAGGGTAGGCCGGGGTTTAATGATGGTGGGGATCCGAATCTCCGGCAGCCGCGGACTAAGCTGCCGTTAATTACCCATCGCCTTTGGGGCGAGGGAACCTCCGATTAACGGGTTAAACTGGTCATGCGAACTCAATGTGCAGTATACGTGTGTTCAATTCTGAAAGGGGGGTATGGATATATCGGGAGCCACGCAGAGTTTTTACGGGGGTCCCGCTACCCGGATAGCGGGCTGGGGGTCAAGGGGGCCAGCAGCCCCCTTGCGGGGTGCGGGGCAGCGCCCCGTTAGAAATTTTTTTCTAACAGGGACAGTGTCGTGGAGTACGTGTATGTATAAATTTGTATACATATGTATATGTGTATATATGTACACAAAAGAGGGGGAAAAGACATCCAAGGGATGCGCAGGTGCGCAAGCGCGCGCGCCACTTGTCGGCACGCGGGCGACTTGCGCACTTGCGCAGTTGCGCAAGCGCGCGCGCCACGTGTCGGCACGCGGACGACTTGCGCACTTGCGCAGTTGCGCAAGCGCGCGCGCCACGTGTCGGCACGCGGGCGACATGCGCACTTGCGCAGTTGCGCAAGCGCGCGCGCCACGTGTCGGCACGCGGGCGACTTGCGCACTTGCGCAGTTGCGCAAGCGCGCGCGCCACGTGTCGGCACGCGGGCGACTTGCGCACTTGCGCAGTTGCGCAAGCGCGCGCGCCACGTGTCGGCACGCGGGCGACTTGCGCACACAACAGGCTTTTAGCCTAAAAAGATTTCTCTGAAGAGAAATCAAAGAGGAGTTAGACTCCTGAGTGTGTTTTTTTTTTTGTTGGGTTAATGGAAGGGTTCTTCTTCTTCCTCCTGTTGCTTGCTGGATCTTGAAGATCAAGAGATGTAAAATCTCAAAATCTCTCCTTTTTAAGATCTGATGGCAGATCCAAGTTCCCCTTTGTGGGTTTTGTGGTGGAAAACTATTTAGTTTTGAAAAAGGAAGAGTAAAACTCTTGATTTAATTCAAGAGAAAGAAGAAGGTTTTGGAACCTTGAAGAAGGAAGAAAGAGCCCAGCTCTAATTTTTTTTGGAGAGAGAAAAAGTTTTTTGAGATATTTCACTATCTTTGCCTTTATAGGCTATACACTTTACACATAGCCCCTTGGGCTTCACAAAATGGCATTTTGCCTATTTCATGGCTCATGTGCCATTTCTTTTTGCACATAAGCCATGGGCTTTACAAAAATTTGGCTTTTATGCCCATTTTCTTACATTTATCCATAAAATAAAATAAAAGAAAATGCAACAAAATTATTTATTACAAAATTTTTATCTTGGCATGGGGGGAGGCCGGCCGCTTCATGTTCGGGCTCGACCCGGGCATGGGCCTACTGGATCTGGGCTTGGGCCCACTTGGCTTGGGGTTGACTTTGATTTTGACTTGGTCAACCGGGGTGTAAATTTTTACCCCAACAATGCTAATGTTGGGTGTTTTGAGTTCAGGATTATGGCAAGTAAGAATGTGAAGACGTACCAGAGGCGAGTGGATGAAGCCGCCATGCTTGGAGTGATAAGATGAATGCTGGAGAATCAAAGAAACAGACCGAGCTGATCCAGCAGCAAGCGGACTCGTTTCGGGAAGGTTTGCAGATCGTTCAGTAGTCTGTGAACAATATTGGAGCTAGACCAGTTGACCGAGTAGGGACCGTAGCAGATTTCAGGCGGTTGGGTCCGTCTACATTTACTGGTTTAAAGGAGCCATTGCCAGTGGAGCAGTGGTTAGTTGACACAGAGAACTTGCTTTTTGCGGCACAGATTCCAGATGACAGAAAGTTGTTGTGGTACACATTCAGCTAGTGGACTACGCCCGAGAATGGTGGCTTGTTGAGGAGACCCGCTTGCCCAAGCCGATCAAGTGGGCGGATTTTTTCTAAGAGTTTCCTGGAGAAGTTCTTCCCGCGGACTGCACGGGAGGAAATGGAAAAGAACTTCATCGGACTAAAGCAGAAGGGAGCACCCGTAGATGTGCATGTAGCAGAATGGACGAGACTCAGTAGTTTCGCTGGACCTTTAGTTGCCAACGATGTAGACAGGGCATGGAGGTTCATGCGCAGGCTGGACGTGGACATCCAGAGGCAGAATGTCTCTCTGAGTTTGACCACTTTCTCATAAATACTTGCAGCAGCCAAGAGCAGCAGAGTTTATCTGGGATGAAAGGGAGTTTGCAGCAGACAGCAGCTACGTTAAGGAAGCAGTTCTATCGGGCCAGTCGAGTTTAGGGCTAGGCCGACTAACAATGTTCTTGCAGCAATGGAAGTTGATAATAGTGAAGAGCCGGCGGCTGTTCACGATTTTATGGATGTGTTTGAAGATATATCGGGCTTGCCGCCGAAGCGAGACGTGGAGTTCGCAATTGACCTTATTCCTGGTGCAGCGCCAGTATCTAAAGCGTATTATCAAATGGCACCAGTAGAATTGGAAGAAGTTAAGAAACAAGTTACTGAATTGCTTGAGAAGGGTTGGATTCGAAGCAGCAACTCGCCTTGGGGAGCTCCAGTTCTTCTAGTAAAGAAGAAGGATGGCACGAGGAGGATGTGCATCGATTATCGAGAATTAAACCGGGTAACTATTAAGAACAAGTACCCGATCCCTCGCATTGGAGAACTTTTTGAGCAGCTTAGTGGCGCGAGGGTATTCTCGAAACTGGATTTGCGATCCGGATATCATCAGGTCCGAGTGAAAGCAGAGGATATTTGCAAGACGGCGTTTGAACTCGGTATGGACATTACGAGTATCTAGTGATGCCCTTCGGAGTAACGAATGCGCCAGCAGTATTCATGGATTTGATGAACAGGGTCTTTTCACCATACCTAGACCAGTTTATTGTGGTTTTCATTGACGATATTCTGGTTTACTCGAAGAGTTTTGAAGAGCATGCTGAGCATTTGAAGATCGCACTGCAGACGTTGAGACAGGAGAAATTGTATGCGAAGATGAGTAAGTGCGAGTTTTGGCTGGAGGAAGTAAGGTTTTTGGGGCATGTTGTGTCTGGCGATGGCATTGCCGTCGATCCAGAAAAGATTGCAGCAGTTCGAGATTGGCCTATTCCAAAGAATGTTGCTGAGATAAGAAGTTTCCTTGGATTAGCCGGATACTACAGGAGATTTGTGGAGAACTTTGCTCGTCTGGCAGAGCCGTTGACCAAGCTTACGCGCAAGGAGGTACCTTTTGTATGGGCGGATAAGTGTGCGTTAGCTTTCGAAACGTTGAAGCAGAAGTTGATAACCGCCCCTATTCTGACCGTGCCAGACAATTCCGGAGGATTGGTGATTCACAGCGACGCATCTGGGAAAGGATTGGGATGTGTTTTGATGCAGCATGGGAAGGTTGTAGCATACGCATCGAGACAGTTGAAGACCCATGAGAAGAATTATCCAACTCATGACTTGGAGCTTGCGGCTGTGATTTTCGCTTGAAGATTTGGAGACACTACCTTTTGGGCGAAAGAGTCGAAGTTTTTACAGATCATAAGAGCTTGAAGTATGTGTTCACACAGAAGGAGCTTAACATGAGGCAGCGTAGATGGTTGGAGCTGATGGCTGACTACGATCTTGATCTTAAGTACCATCCGGAGAAGGTTAATGTTGTGCCGGATGCGCTTAGTCGGTTACCAGTAATTCAGGTGTTAACTACGCAGAGGGAGATCATTGCAGATTTTCGAAGATTCGACTTGGAGGTTGTGCTACCACATTCTACGGGACAGTTGATGCAGTTGCAAGTACAGTCGTCCTTGGTTGAGAAGATTAAAGCGGCACAATCGCAGGATCCTAGACTGCAAAAGTTTCGAGAGCAGGCTGAAGCCGGGCTACAAACAGATTTATTGATCCACGAAGATGGTTCGTTGAGGTATGGTAGCCGTTTGTGTGTGCTAAAGGGTGATGTTCGTGAAGAGCTTATGAAGGAGGCACACAGTTCAGCTTATTCTGTACATCCAGGAGGCACAAAGATATACCGAGATATTCGACAGCATTTCTGGTGGGAGGGCATGAAGCGGGAGATTGCTCGCTTTGTGGCAAAGTGCTTGGTGTGTCAGCAAGTTAAGGCTGAACATCAAAGGGTTGCTGGTTTATTGCAACCACTTCCGATTCCTCAGTGGAAGTGGGAACATATAACCATGGATTTCGTGACGGCCTTACCGCGGAGTCCAAAAGGCAACAATGCAGTATGGGTAATTGTTGACCGATTGACCAAGGCAGCTCACTTTATTCCTTTCCGGGTTGGTCAATCAACGGAGACTTCGGCAGAGCGGTACATGAAGGAGATGGTAAGATTGTATGGAGTGTCGGTGAACATCGTGTCCGATCAGGACACTCGGTTCTTATCACACTTCTGGAGGAGTTTACAGGAAAGTTTGGGGACTCGATTGAAGTTTAGCACAGCTTATCATCCTCAAAGAGATGGTCAGTCGGAGAGAACGATCCAAACTCTTGAAGACATGTTGAGAGCATGCATGTTGGACTTCAAGGGGTCTTGGGAGGATCATCTACTTTTGGTGGAGTTGTCTTACAACAACAGTTTTCAGGCAACTATTCAGATGGCTCCATTTGAAGCTTTGTATGGTCGTAAATGCCGTTCACCTGTTTGTTGGGACGATGTCGGTGAACGAAGATTATTGGGACCAGATTTGGTTGTGCAGACAGTTGAGAAGGTTAACCCTATCAGAAATCATATGAAGACAGCACAGGACCGACAGAAGAGTTGGGCAGATACGTCGAGAAGACCTCTGGAGAATTCACCGTGGGTGATTTGGTGTTCTTGAAGATATCACCGACTAGAGGGGTGATTCGTTTTGGAAGTCGAGGAAAGCTTGGTTCTCGATTAGTTGGACCCTTCGAGATATTGGAGCGTGTTGGAGAGGTAGCGTACCGTTTGGCGTTACCACAGTCCTTGGCAGGTGTGCACGATGTGGTTCATGTATCTCAACTACGGAGGTATGTTCGAGATGAAACCCACGTATTGGATCATTCGGAGTTGACTGTACGGGAGGACCTAACTTTTGAGGAGCGACCGGTTGAAATCAAGGATCGAAGAGAAAAGGTTCTTAAGAACAAGGTTACCCCTCTTGTGCTAGTTTCTTGGGGTAATCGATCGCATGGAGAATCCACTTGGGAGCGAGAAGACGAGATCCGGCAGAAGTTTCTTCACCTTTTCCCGTAGTTATCTATCTTGAATTCTTGGAATTTCGAGGACGAAATTCTTTTTGTAGTTGGGTATAATGTAACACCCGAGCCCAATGCTACTATTTTCAGTTACTGTTTGAGCATAATGTGGTACTCATTTCATTTAACTTGCTTGTTTGTTGCTTACTGTAAAATTTACCCGGCAAAGTCATTTCTATATATAACAAATTTTGGCATCTAAAATAAAATTGAAAATATTCATCTTGGCCTACTTGACACCCCTAGCCTCGTGGTAGCGTCCGTGCATTGTGTTCTCGTCCCGTTCAGTAAAACGGGCAAGTTTGGATGGCTACGTGCACGCACGTGTGTCCGCTTTGGGGGTATGCTTTTTAATCATAAAACATTTCATTTTAAAATTTGGAACCCGCTTAAAATCCTATTATTTCAATTTCAAATTTTTGGACTCGACCCGGACGCGATTTGGAAATGTTTTATTTGGCGCCAAAATCCCAAATTTTAATATTATTAAAACCATCACATATATTTTTCTAACTAACCTGATATCTTACTGTTCATTACCTATCTTTTAAATCTTTAAGTTAACCATATAATATTTTTACAATCTTTTATATCCTTCTCAATTTATTCTCTCAGCCAATCACAACCTCCCCTTTAACCCCGTGGGCCCTACTTTCTCTCTCCCACTCCACTTTTTTCTCTCTCTCCCTCTCCCTCATATATTCTCTCGTACTTCTCTTTATCATTCTTTCTCTTCTTCCTTCATGTCTCGTTTCTCATTTTTTTTTTGAACTGTTCTTTTGTGACCGGAATTCCGTCGTGCCGGTGACGTTTCTCGACGTTCCAGCGAGATACCCCGACCCGTGTGGTTCCTTTGTTCGTCGTTTGGGTTCATTCCGTGAACCGTGCGCCGTCGCGAGTTTTCCCCGCCGACGGTTAACGTTCCGTTTTCCCGATTCGCGACCCATCGAGGCAAGTTAATCTTGCTACATGCTATATACTTTTATAATCTTCATTTTATAATGTTATACATTTGAAAATCTTATAGTTTACATATGAAATGTCGTTGAAAAATCGGATATGACAAATCTGAAATTTACTGTACACCTTATCTTATAAAATTCATTATAAATCATAGAAAAATCATTAGTATACGTTATTTAGTTCGTTACGAAGCTAATTCAGAATACTATAACTCTATGAAATATTTACTTGCAAAATAAATTGTTTAATTAACGTAAAATGCAAATGAACACGTCTCTAAACTGCTGTCCAGGGAAATTCCAGCAGCAAACTTTCAACTTTGAAGATTCATAACTTTTTGTAGGGATAACCTGAGATGCTTATACTTATAAAACTGAAAACCTTATTGAATTATCTTTGTTTTGGTATAAGACACGTCCCTTTTGGAGAACGTTTGTTATTTTTAAGCTATTTTACAAATTAGGGTGACGCTAAATTTCTGAACGGAACCTTCTTGTGCATGGTTAATCAATACATCTTTTATAGTTACTAATCGCTTTGAATATGCTATCCATATTAATATTATTATATCAATATTTATATCACATATTGCTTAGTTGCACATCCCACATTACCATTTTATAGTTTTATAACTTTTCGGATACCCGTTTGCATCCATCGCATTTAAGATACATATAATTGCATCCATAGATCACATTACTACATAATAATGTGATATTAACACTCCATGTTTAATAAATTGCATCCTAATTAATATTGGAACTATAAATGTAACCCTAATCGATAACTGTGCATCCATATCCTTGAAATTATATCTATTTGCATATCATATTATATGTTCCAGTTTATTGTTCTGATAGTACTCATGCTTGTTTATTTATACACATGCTTATGTTAGTTTGATTATGAGCACCCACATGACATCTTGTGCTTCCTGACATGACCTGTTACACTTCCTACTTGACATGACATGGTACCGTACACTCTTGACATGACATGACACCTTTATACATTACCTGGCTGGACCTAATGTACCATGGCTTTACCTGTTACCTGATCTTGTGTCTAATGCCGACAAACCTGACCATTCCTGCTGTCTATCCAGACAGACCTACTTTTACCTGATTTTGTGTTGGCATTAGTCCTTGACTACTGAATACCTGACCTGACATACATAACTTGGGGGTATGGGGAAATCAAAGGTGAAACCGACTTGTAACTCAACAGTTCGATACTTGTTCTGATCAGTCTTACGGGCTTGGCCAGTCCGGGAGTGATGATGCTGACATCACTCATCCATCCTACTACCTATTACTGCTTAGCGGCACGTCTCGGATTCAGCCCCGAGGACCTTGACTGTGGTCCCGGGCACGCACGGGATACTATTGAGTTACATCGACGATTCATCAATTGATTTCAAAGACTGTAGAGTAGAAACCTGATAGGACAGTTTAGTCACCAATGCACACTACCCTGCTCTGTTATTTCTTAGTACTGTTTTATTCATGTTCATACCTGCATTGCTTATTCCCATGTCGATATTATATTATTTGGTTGACATGACGCGCTGACGTCTGGGTTTTGCATGGCCCAGATTCCTTACCACTATCGACGACCGAGCAGGAGTACTTCAGCCAGCAGGCTGAACTGTGAGTTCCTCAGGGTTTAGTTTTTTTTATTTTCATTTCATTTCCAGGTGTGAGCCCGCATTATGGGACGTACTGTTTATTTATTGTATTGGATCATTTGCTTCCGCACTCTTTGATTATTGATTCTTGTTATTATGGATTTGGACATGTATTAGATTAGTTTAATATTTTGTTCCTTGATATCTCTACAACCGTAATGTGACTGTGGATGGATATTTCCTACCCACAGGTAGCATGGTTGGCTATGTCACGTGCCCAATCTTGCGTACTCTGGAAAGCGGGGCGTTACACTCGCATGGAGAGTCCACTTGGGAACGAGAAGATGAGATCCGGCAGAAGTTTCCTCACCTTTTCCTGTAGTTTTCTATCTTTGTGTTCTTGGAATTTCGAGGACGAAATTCTTTTTGTAGTTGGGTATAATGTAACACCCGAGCCCAATGCTACTATTTTTCAGTTACTGTTTGAGCATTAGGTGGTACTCATTTCATTTATCTTGCTTGTTTGTGGCTTACTGTAAAATTTTACCTGGCAAAGTCATTTTCTGTATATAACAAATTTTAGCATCTAAAATAAAATTAAAAATATCTATCTTGGCTTACTCGACACCCCTAGCCTTGTGGTAGCGTCCGTGTATCGTTTTCTCGTCCCGTTCAGTGAAACGGGCGAGTTTGGATGGCAACGTGCGCGTGCGTGTGTCCGTTTTAGGGGTATGCTTTTTAATCATAAAACACTTAATTTTAAAATTTGGAACCCGCTTAAAATCCTATTATTTCAATTTCAAATTTTTGGACCTGACCCGGGCGCGATTTGGAAATGTTTTATTTAGCGCCAAAATCCCAAAATTAAAATATATTTAAACCATAATATATTTCGGTATCTTATATATATTTTACCGTTTCTTTTAAATCTTTAAATTTTTTCCCCTAAACTTCTGAATTTACTTCAGCCAATCACGAGGCTTTTAATCCCTGGGGCCCCACCTTCTCTCTCTCTCTCTACCCTCCGATCTCTCTCTTTCTCTATCTCTTTCTCTCTCTACCCCTCAAATCTCTCTCTCTCTCTAATCTTATTCTCTTTCTCTCTCTCTTTTTAAATATTTCCCTCCTCTCGTTTCTTTATCACGAGAACAACAGAAACCCTAACCCATTGCAGTCCCCGGCCGCCTCGATCCCAGTCGCCGCCGCAGCCCCGACGCCGATGCCGATACCACCAGCACCCTCGCCTCCTCTTCCTCATCTCACCCATATCCTCATTTCTTCCACCCTCGCAGCCACCTGTGCACCCCCGCCGCAGCCACTCGCAGCCCCTGCTCACCACCCGCGACCACCTGCGCCGCCCCTGGTCGTCGCCGACGATCACCAGACCCCCTGTGATCGCCTCTGTAAGTCTTCCTCTTCTCTCCTCCTCTCCTTCTTCCCTTCTTCTCCCTTTCTGTTCTGTCCCGATTCTTGATGGCCGTAGTTCATCGCAGGCAAAGCACCGGAGTTCCGTCGACGTGGTCGGCAGTCACTATCCCTCCACAGATCTTCGTGAGCCCCCTCGTCTCTATCCTTCTTCTCTTCCCTCTTCTTGAGTCTCCATTTGGTCGTTCATGAATTCTTGAAATTGTAGTTCGCTGTTCGCCGGAATCCGGCCGTGCCGGTGACGTGTCCCGACGATCCAGCAAGGTACCCCGATTCGCGTGGTTCCATTGTTCGTTGTTTGGGTTCAATCCGTGAACCGTGCGTTCGTCGCAAGTTTTCCCGCCGACATTTACGTCCCGTTTTCCCGGTTCGCGACCCGTCGAGGCAAGTACCCCTTGCTACATGCTATACAATATTTACATATATGTATTGACACCCTAAACCTGTGAAATTTAACTTGGTATAATCGTTTCCCATTTTCGGTTACAATATTGCATTATATCATTTTACTGTTAAACATGGAACATACAGTTTGCAAGTTGAACCTAACAATCATATCTACTTGTTCAATCACATTTTACTGTTAAAATAGCTGGTAGCATTTATCCCTGTAGTTCTGTTACATTCGGACACTCGTATGCATTTAACCTGAAATAACTGTATTGGACCGTTACATAAATTATTGCACCGCTAAGGGTGCTTAAACCTGTTAACATGACTAAACGGCTATATCGTCTTACTGCACTCTTGTAATTTGAATGAAACTGCTTATTATGTAATTCATTGCTTATCTCATGTTGTTAATAACCATGTGTGATAATATATCTGATTGTGAGCACACCCACGATATTGATTACATCTTGACCTGACATTGCTATATATATATATATATGTGTGTGTGTGTGTGTGTGTGTGTGTGTGTGTGTGTGTGTGTGTTAGAATTCCGATCGAACCGAAACCACTGTAGGGTTCCTAGGCACACTAATGAGGTCTCACATGGCATCAACCATGCCAATTTCAAATTTTACAAGTGCCGAGAAACCCTAATACGGATCGTTAACTAGAGTTTAGGCGATAACAAATACGAGCAAACAACTTTACTCTAAAAGTGAACGGAAATACAACCTTTGTAGATCCGGTCCTCCACCTCCATAGCTCCATGATGAAGTCCCCTCGCTGCGATCATCGGATCCCGGGCTCTAGCGTCGGCTTCATCGGAGAAATGGGCGGGCTAGGTCGTCGACTTCGATGCCGAAGATGATCTACGTCGAGGCAACACAAGATCAAGCTCCAACTTCACCAAGTCATGAAACTTATGAAGAAAACACCCTATACAACTTGGCAAGTGGTAGAGGATGAAGAAATAGGAAGTGGGTTCACTTTAGAATTGGATTTCTCACTCTTTTTCTCATTTTACCATTGAAGCTAGCAAGCTTTTTCTTCTTGAAGAAGAAGAGGAAGAAGAAAAAGAATATGATAAGAATCCTTTGGAAAATAGAAAATAAGTCATTCTTATCATATAGCAACCATGGTCAAGTGTAGAGAATAAACCAGGGTTAGGTTTAATGGTTAGGTTTAAGGAATAAAACAAAATGGTCAAAGCTTTTTCAAAGCTTCATGAAGCTTCAACAAAATCCAAATAAAGCCACCATTTTATCTTAAGCCAAAATGAAATAAATAAATAAATAAATCAAATGAAACCCTAACCATTAACTAACCATGGTTTAATCAAACATACACCCAAGTTTGCATGTATCATCAAACATGATACAAACAAGTGCACAAAAGTATATCACATATACAACTTGTGAATTTCAAGTGAGAAAATCCATTTAAAGTGAACCAATATTAGTTAATGTAAAGTAATATATCAAATATATAATTATACATTAAATCATTAAATCAACACTTGATTTAACGATCCGGTCACATCACATATAACCGACTAATATTCAATGTATCGACTTATCGAATCAATCCTCGATTCGATAACTAGGTTATATCGCATACAACCAATCGATACATTCATCGCGAGAATAGAATACGGTATCACATACACGCATTATTCTCGGTCCCGCACATATCTCATATGCGCTCCTATTTCGTTTCGCTTGAGCCAGGAAACCTCTGTGTAGGACTCTAAAGACTTGTCAATACGCCGGCAGCAGGTGATGATCATATCAAACACCCACAAGCCGCAAGCGGTCTGCTAAACGTAACGGCCACCCGGGTATTGAGCGATCAGAAGATCGATGAGCAAGCCCGCTCACACTCCTGTGAATCCAACCAGTAACACTTACCGTACAGTCTGGTCTCGTCGTCTGATATGTCGCATATCTTGCCTAGGGGTGGTAAACGTCAGACCCCAATAGCTCGATAAGTCGTGTTGATATGAGGTCTATAACAGTTCGAGAAACTACTGGTAACACTTACCAGTAAATCTCAGCAACCCTGGCCAGGGATTTCCGGTTATAGCCAATCGAACACAGCGCAACATCAACTCCCTATACCGGGAGAGACGAATCCCCTCCTATCGCTCATTGCCTCCATGTGATTCGGGACTGTACCCAAAAGCCACCGTTTTGCACGCCCTCTTGGACGTGGTAAGGTGGAAATCAAAGCACAATGGGAATCACACAAGACTCTATGACGATCTCGGGTCAACGGACTAACCTGTACCAGTGTCACCAGAGAACTGCCATCTGACGTAAGGTATAATACCATCTGGGAGTTCTCGGCGAGTCCGTCCAGTGTACCCAGTCTCCACTGAGCACCCGTATATTATCTCTGATGTCAAACACCAATGGATATGGGATCATCCATCGCTCATCTGTATGGGTCGAGAAGGTATACGCTAGTCTACTCTGGTATATCGATGCCCCGTCTCGATACACCCAGACTAGGGACCTTGAAGGATGTACTTATGGACTACCATGTCCCCACTAGTATGATCCGCATCATAGTCCAGGTAGTCAAGTACACATCCTAAGGGCTTTACCAACATGTAACAGAGAGACAATCAGTATACACGTTAAGGTAAAGAGTAACCAGATAGCATACTATCATGTCGAGCAAGAAAGTCCTCCCTATATATGTCCCAGCATCCACTACAATATACATCCTATGTACAGTAATGGCCTCTAGGGCATACATATAACTAACAATATATATATATATATATATATATATATATATATATATATATATATATATATATGGATATACCTGACATGGTAACGTACACTGTTGACTTGACCTGATGTACCATGACCTGACTCGTTACCTGATCTTGTGTCTAATGCCAACAAACCTGACATGTAGTCCTCATGGACCGTTCCTGTTGTCTATCCAGACAAACCTGCTTTTACCTGATCCTGTGTTGGCATTAGTTCTTGATTACTGAATACCTGACTTGACATACATAACTTGGGGGTATGGGGAAATCAAAGGTGAAACCTGACTTGTAACTCAACAGTTCGATACCTGTTCTGATCAGTCTTACGGGCTAGGCCAGCCCCGGAGTGATGATGCTGACATCACTCGCCCATCCTGCTACCTGTTATTGCCTAGCGGCACGTCTCGGATTCAGCCCCGAGAATCTTGACCGTGGTCCCGGGCATGCACGGGATACTATTGAGTTACATCGATGATTCATCAATTGATTTCAAAGACTTTAGAATAGAAAACCTGATAGAACAGTTTAGTTACCCACTGCACACTACCCTGCACTGCTTGATTCACATTATTGCTACTCTCGTTTTATTCATGGTTATTTTGCATTGCATGATACACTGTTCATATTATATTACTTGTTGACATGACGCGCTGACGTCTGGGTTTTGCATGGCCCAGATTCCGTACCGCTGTTGCAGTCCGAGCAGGAGTATTTCAGCCAGCAGGCTGAGCTGTGAGTTCAGTAGTAGTTAGTTTTATTTCCTGCATTTATTTCCTGATGTGAGCCCGTATTATGGGACATACTTTTCAGTTATTTGTATTGGATCATTTGCTTCCGCATTCATTTATTATTGACTCCTGTTATTTTGGTTTATGGACATGTTTTTAGATAATTTTATCTTGTTCTTGATATCTCTACAGCCGTAATGTGACTGTGGGTGGATACTTCCTACCCACAGGTAGCATGGTTGGCTATGTCATGTGCCCAACCTAGCGTACTCTGGGAAGCGGGGCGTGACAACTATGTCCCTAAACTGGAACAATAGAGCCCCCAAATGCACATTTGTCGGATCTAAACGATCCCGTTAAGTTGATCTTAGTCTCAAATTGGACTAACGTATCCTTAACAAACGTTTAAGTTGATCTTAGCCTCAAATATGGCTAACGTATCCTTAAACCAAAACCCCAAAACCAAATCTAAAAAAATACGGATTTGGACTAATCGACGTCCTACGGGCGACGACATAAATTAGTCTCCGTATACAATCCACGGGCAACCATAAACAAAACAAACACCCACGACACGAAGTGACCAGCTGGAGAAGGAGAAATTTGTTACCGCAATACGGTAGCGTAATTAACTGCAGGGGCTTGCGCCTGCAGGGAAGAGCGTCCCCACAATCAAAACCCCCTTAAACGTGGGGGAATCTAACGAAGTTTGCTACATCGGCCGCATCCGTTTAAACCTTCGATACACGGTGACATAAATCAACTTGGCATTTTCGGAGAGGTGGACGGATAGCACCAATTAGCATCTGCCCCGAATTTCAGGCAAGACGTCTCTCGTCGCGCCGCCATTCGGAGGGGAACACCTCTCTCTTTCTCTCTCTCTCCACATAATATATCTCTCTCATCAATTTATATATTCTCCTTCTTCATTCTTTAATCCCACACCCATTCTTACCGACGCAACTCCAGCCGTATTCTAGAACCTTAACCGAGCCATCAAAACATGGTGTTGATTTGTATAGCGTCGTGTTGCTTCCGTTCATCGTGTTTGTTTCGATGCAAGTTTACAACTTGCTACATATTATGCTTTATGTAATTTACTTATATGTTGTCGTATTATCATCATCATCATCATACAGCTATATCTATATAATTTATATACCGTAGTTATTTAACGTTAATCGGTTTTATAATATACAATGTATGCAAGTTTATAACCTGCGACATGCTATAATTATATTTATAAATATATATATCGTCGTAATATTTCTTATTATTACCATTAATTAGTTTATAATCTGCATTTTATAACTTTATATAAAATATAGTTTGAAAATATTATAGTTTACACATGAAACGCCGTCGCAAAGCGGATACGACAAATCTGAAATTTACTGTACACCTTACCTTATAAAATTCATTATAAATTATAGAAAAATTATTAGCATACATTCTTTAGTTCGTTACGAAGCTAACTTAGAATAATATAACCCTGTGAAATATTTACTTGCAAAATAAATTGTTTAAATAACATAAACTGTAAATAAAAATACATCTGAACTGATGTCCAGGAAAATTGTAGCAGCAAACTTTTAATTTCGAACGTTTATAACTTTTTGTAGGAACAATCTGAGATACTTTAACTTATAAAAATGAAAATCTTATTGAATTAGATTTATTTTGGTATATTACACGTCCTTTTTGGAAGACATTTGTTATTTTTAATCTATTTTACAAATCAGGGTGACTCTGAATTTCTGAACGGAACTTTCTGTGCATGGTTAATCAATACCACTTTTATAGCTATTAATCGGATAGAATATGTTATCCCTGTTAATATTATTATATCAATATCTATTTAATAAATAATAGTGCATATGTTTTAATATTCTGCAAATATTACCGATTTACAGTTTTATAGCATTCGTCTGTATCCGTACCGATAATAGCGTATCTAGTTACATACCGGAACATCACAATATTATTATACTACTACATCAGCACAACATGTTATCTAGTTTGCATCATACATGGTAATGGATGTATAATGGTTATTACAGATAGACACATATGGATCCTGGCATCAGTCGTGTTTACTGTGTTCCGATATTGATTACAGTTTCACATTGGGTATCTATTTGATACATATGCATCACATGACATGTTCACGACACATTATCTGACTTGTTACTTGGATCTAGTTACTAATGCCAACAATATTGACGTGTTTTCCTGACGGGCGTGACTTGTTGTCTGCATAGACAAGACTGTACATACTTGATCCTATGTTGGCATTAGATTTATATTGGCAATACTTGACTTGAACACAAATTTAGGGGTAAAAGGGAAATCAAGAATGTAACCGAAACATAACTCAAGAGGATATTATTACATGTTTGCCATTTTTCCGGACGTTACGGAATAATTACTTGTTTGACGTTTTTCCGGGCGTTACGGAATAATTACTTGTTGCCATGGTCCCGTAGGGAATGAACGGGATATAGACTATTTGGTTACGATGAGAATTATATTAATTGATTTCAAAGACTTCTAGAATAGATAACCTAGAAGCACATATTTAGGTTACACATCACACACCTATACATACACATACCTCACTGTTTATATCGGTGTTTATTTATATTCATGTTTAATTATATATTATCTTCAGGTTATCACTGTTACTTTGATATTATGACGCACTGACGTTTGAGTTTTGCATGGCCCAGTTCCTTTACCTTTGTCACAGGCTGATTAAGAGTACTTTAGCAATCAAGTCGAGCAATGAGGAGCTAGATTTTTAGACTCTTAGTTTATTTGTTTCCGCGGTTTTATTTTTATTGATGTGAGCCCATATTGGGACATGATTCATATATTGTTTATTAGACCTCGATTCGTTTCCGCTTTATGCATTTCTTGATTTTATTTACTTTGGCAATGGACATGTACTAGCTAGATTATATTCTTTTATGTTCTTGATATCCGATAGACAGCCGTAATGTGACTGTGGAGAGATGATTCCTAACCACAGGTAGTATGGTTGGCTCTTTCACGTGCCACAATTTACATATCTTGGGAAGCGGGGCATGACAGGGTTTATTTGGTATCAGAGTCATATGTTTTAGGTTAACTGGGCTTGGTTCAATTTGTGGTTGGGTATAGTACCCAATACATTGTTAATTATATGTATGCCCTAGAGGCCATTATTGTACATGATTGTATATTATAATGGATGCTTGGACATATATAGAGAAAACTTTCTTTCTCGATATGATAGTATGCTATCCGGTTACTCTTTATCTTAACATGTACACCTGTATCATTATATTGTCTATCTGTTACATGTTGATAAAGCCCTTAGGATGTGTACTTGACTATCAGGATTATGATGCAGATCATACTAGTGGGGCCAAGGTAGTCCACAAGTTTATCCTTTAATTGTTCATAGTCGAGGGAGTATCGAGACAGGGCATCGATATTCCAGAGTAGACTAGTGTGTACATTTCTTGACCATGTATGTGGCGATGGTTGATCCCATAGCCATTGGTGTTTGACATCAAAGATTGTACACAGGTGCTCATTGGAGAATGGGTACACCGAACAGGACTCGCCGAGAACTCCTAGATGGTATTATACCTATCATCAGATAGCAGTTCTCTGGTGACACTGGTACATGTTAGTCTGTAGATCCGAGATCGTCATAGAGTCTTGTGTGATTCCCACTGTGCTTTGATTTTCTCCCTACCACGCTCAAGAGAGTGGTGCAAACAGGTGGATTTTGGGTACAGTCCCGAGTCACATGGAGGCAATGAGCGATAGGAGGGGTTTCGTCTCTTCCAGTATTGGGAGTTGATGTTGCGCTATGTTCGATTGGCTATAACAGGAAGTCCCTGACCAGGGCTGATGATGAGATTTACTGGTAAGTGTTATCAGTAGTTTCTCGACCCGTTATGAGCCTCACATCGGCATGACTTATCAAATTATCGGGGTCAGACATTTACTACCCCCAGACTCAATATGTGACATATCAAAAGAAGAGACCGAACTGTACGGTAGTGTTACTTACAGGATTCACGGGAGTTTGGACAAGCTTGCTTGTTGATCTTTTGATCGCTCAATACCTGGGTAGCCGTTACGTCCAGCTAGTACCGCTGATGGCTTGTGGATAACTGATATGATCATTACCTACTGCTGGCGTATTGATGAGTCTATAGAGTCCTACACAGAGATTTCCTAACTCAAGCGAAATGAAGTAGGGCATATATGTGATATGTGCGGGACCGCGATTAATACGTGTATGCGATACAGTTTTCTAATCTCGCGATATATGTTATATATGATATAACTGGATTATTGAATCAAGTGTTGATTCAATAATTTGTTATATGTATATTTGATATACATATAAATGATATTAGTCGGTTATATGTGATATAACCGGATTATTAAATCAAGTGTTGATTTAATAATTTAATATATAATTATATATTTGATATATTAATATATATTAACTAATATTTGCTCACTTAAGAATTTCTTTTCTACAAATACATATAAATATATATGAGATATATATTAATGTATTTACTATTGTGTCATGCTACTAGATACATTAGACATAGGTGTATGAGACTCATACCAAACTAAAGATAATTTTGGTGATTAATTATTAAGGGAAAAATAAAAATTAGGTGGAAATTAGCATGGTTAATGATGCTTGTAGAAGCATGTAGAAACCTTGACTTAGTCCACTAATTTTGTTTTACTCTAGATATTTATTAACCCAACCATTATCTTTAGCCATGGTTAAGTATCTATAAATATCATTTGAGATATTTTTTCACCATGGTTCATCACTTGTTCATATTCTTCATCTCATTTTTTCTAGCTTTTGATAAGGTGAAGAAAGAAAGAAAAATAATTCTAAAGTGAGCAAAATACCTATTTCATCAATCTATACCAAACCAACCATTAGTATAGCTTGTTTACTTCATTAATTCCTCAATTAGTGAAGAGATAGCTTGTAACAACCCTAAACTTTATGTACAATTTTTTTCAAAAATACAGAAATGGGTATTTGAGCCTGAGCACGAGTTATAAGTTTGTTTTGCTTTTGAACAGCAAGAAAGAGCTTGTAGCTCATTGGTAAGACCTTGCACTGCTGAACCAAAGCACCAGAGTTCAAATCCCATCAGCCACACATTATTTTTATTTTAATCTTTTAGAAGCCCAAGAGTCTACACATGCACTACACGTAATAGGGTAAGTTACAGAATAAACAAATGGGTCCATGAGTCAAGACGAAGCGACGGGGACACGTGGCAAGGAGACGCGGCCCGACTCGGCCGACTCGGGCCGGCGACTCGGCCGACTCGACCGCCGCCGCCGATCCGTCTCAGCTAAAACCCCATTTTTCTTTACCTATTGCGACCTTTGAACCCCCCATAACCCATGTATTATTTAAATTCTCTGCACATTTACAGAGCAAATTAAAACACACATTTAATCCATTTTAATACAAAATTTTAATACATCCTTTCATTACCCTAAACCCTAATTTTTCCTATAAATACCACACCTAAAATCACCCCTACTCACTCCCAAATCCCTGCCCAAATTCTCAAGAAAATTCCCAAGACTTTTTGTGTGCAAGTGGAGTTAGCAAAGGGCGAAGCTCCGACGAACTTCCGACGACGATCCGAGGAGATTCCGACGACGAAACGATGCACCGGTACCTCCTACCTCTTCCTCCTTCTCTCTTATAGTCAAATAACCTGTAAGTCCCTAATTCTTCTTCTTTTCTCTATTATAAAAATATTCAAAACTAAAACTTGACGGAAGCGGAGTTAATCCGACTTACGATTCGGTTTTTCCTTAAGAAGTTCTATTTTACTTAAACACAATAATACCAAACTCTTATGTCATGACCATTAAACATTAACGAAGATAATAGAATAAGTTTGGCATCAAAATAATAACCGTAGCAAGTTTTATTCCACTTTTACATTAAAATACCCTTATGTTTCATTTCGACATGTTTGAACTTTATAAAACCGTATTACCTTAGAAAACTCACGAGGTAATGACCTACCTCCTCACAACACTCATATGTAATATAGCACGATGGAATTTGGGAATATAGATTTGGGAAAAACACGACTTTACGCATAACTACCTCCGACTTATAAAAACCTTTTTCTACAAGATGTGTATTTTAACAAATCTTTGCAATTGCGCCTCTACAACCCATTTAGGGGAACTCGTTTGGGATGGTGCGGATTATCGCACATTCTCGGGCCTAGTAGAGTGAGATGCAGACCTCCGCAAGGAGCATACGATCTCGAAAGATTTTAATACAATTTTCTTTAGAAAATGTGATTTCTATTATAACTAAAAATTATATTTTTAATAAATAAATATATATGTAATTAATATCAAAATACCTATTTTTAATATTTATAATATTCCACATTTCCAAAATTCAAGAGAAAAACATTCTATTTACAAGAAAATACCATACAACTCCAATATTACAAATAAATACCATATATTATGAAATTAGGTTTTATTCACTAGAAATGTCACATTGATAAAAGAAACATCTATGAAAACTCTAAAGACGATAATAAAATTCTTCAGGTGTACTTTGAAAATATAACAAAACTATTTTACATAAAACCCCCTTAAGTTATACTAAATTACAATAAGGACCCTAGTAAACATAGGTTTAAGCGGGACCAGTCTCTTGAGCCTCAGGGAGCCGGAGATATGGGTGCTTGCCTATTTAAGGCAGACAACTTAACAAACGGTGTTATCAACATGGTAATTGTCTTTGAAAAAGACACAAATCCTGCCCTCCATGTGCAGTAATTACCGATAGCACCAAAACATAATTCAGGATTCAATTTCTTTTCTAATTGTCTGAATCAGACCGAGTCTCAATATAATCAATCTGATTTGAATATGATTCAAGTACAAACTACAATTCAACATGAATCCATATATTCAATCTATTCAATCTATATTGACCGAACCGAACCATGGATATACATCCATCTACATGATTCTCCAGTTACATCCATTTACTGATATCATAGTTTCGGCAAGTCATCCATCTATACAATTCAATTTACAAGACAATACAATACAAACAATACAAACAAGACATCATGGGGTTTATAAGGGGTAGACTGGTACGGAACATGTTAAAGGTGGCACGAGGTGGTCACTTAAGACGTAATTACATCCATGTCGTTGTTCCGTGGTATTATCGATGGAGCCTTGTACTCCTGATACCTTAGTCTCCGGGGAAAGTAAGACTCCTCTCATATACACTGGCATCTTCTGTACCAAGGTACAAACAACTACGTTAACATAACAAACAACATTATAATAGTTATACTCTCTCTCTGTCTATTCTACTCCTCCTTCCTCTTTGGGACTTACCGAGCGATTTGTTCGCTGACGATATTCTCTTTCTTCTTCTTTGGAATGTCGTCAGGTGATTCGGACTCACTGGAGATCGAGCCCACCAGCGAGGATTTGGACTGGCTAGCTTTCAACCCGGAGCTCTAGTACTTGTACATTTTATTTCAGTATTTTCCATTTCTGTTATGCCACTGTTTAGGCAATGTTTTCCATTCCATGTATTTACTTTTCAGATGTATTGTACAAAGAATGTTAATAAATAAAGTTGTTGTTCAATATATATCTATTGTCATTGTCTTTTGTGCATTTTACCTATATTTCTTAGATACGTTTAGCATATTTACTTTAGAGTAAATACGTAGAGGCCTCGTCGCGTATTCTGCCCGTACACTGGGACGCGGGGCATGACATAGCTTGAGTTAGAGATTCCTCAAGGTAGATTATCTTCGGCCTCGAAGATCCTTAAGCAAGCTTGTTCCTTTTGTCTAGTGGAGCCTAAGAAGAGTTCGGGGGACCACTACTTGGAGCTAAGGGACTGCTACTTGGAGCTTTAGAAGTGAAGGACCGGTCTACAAAGGTTGTATTCCTAATTCATTTAGTGTAAAGTTTGTTTACATGCAATAAAACCCTAATTTTCTAGTTCGATTCAAGGTTATTATAGCTTAGCACACTAATTTTTTTAAAAATTGCATACTTGATGCCTCTAAAAACCTAGTAGTGGTGCTAAGAAATACCAACATACATTGTCCTCCAAGACCTAGAATTTTAGGAACATGTCCTGCCACATTATTGTCTTGTCGTTCAAATTCTTGAATCTTATCTTTCCTTTAACTCCTTTATCTTGACGATAGGGAAATGATATTGCATCTTGACTTGGAATGCTTTTGGTTCCTTATTGTTTCTCACATCTTATTATCCCGATTCTGATAGTAGGATTTGGACGACTTGAATAGAGTTATGTAGTTGTAACTATATATCGCTTCATGGTTACAATGCGGTACTCTATTTAGGTAACCTGGAGTCCTATTTTGATAAATTTTCTTGACTTATAGTCGTTGTATTACCTTGTTTCCTCTCGGCATCATTGCTTACGAGTTTATGTCTTATCGCGAGCTTGAATCTAGCAACCATGTTATATCTTTCCTTTCGTCCTATAAGAACCAATCCGTTTGCGTTTCGAAGAATAAGGAGAAACACAGGAGAAGTGTTTGATGATTGCAGTAGTTCGAGATTAACCCCAGCGGGAGCTGGTGCAGACCGGTTCAAGGATGATCAGATATAAGATATTTGATTGAAGAAGTTTTGATAGATCCGCCTCAAATTATTAGAGTAGCGTAGCGGAAGAGTGGTAGGCTAATAACCCACAAGTGTTAGAACAAACTTGTAAATTCATGATGAAGCGAACCGTTTACTGAAGGGTGAAGTTTGTAAACAAGTTGCAGATGAAGCGCTGATAGCAGTTCATGATTTTATGGATGTATTCAAGGAAATCTCAGGTGTATCATCTAAACGAGATGTGGAGTTTGCGATTGGTCTTATTCCTGTAGCATCGCCAATTTTGAAGGCTTCTTATCCGATGGCACCGGTGGAACTGGAAGAGGTAAAAAGACACGTTTCTGAATTACTTGAGAAAGGTTGGATTCGTAGCAATGGTTCACTGTGGAGAGCTCTAGTTCTTTAGTTAAGAAGAAAGATGACACGCGGAGGATGTGCATTGACCATCGAGATTTAAATTGAGTGACTATTGAGAATAAGTACCCAATCCCCCACATCGACGAACAATTCGATCAACTCAATAGCGCGAGAGTATTGTTGAAGTTAGATGTGCGATCAGGGTATCATCAAGTTCGGGTAAAAGAAGAAGTCATTTGCTAGACAACGTTCCGAACTCGATATGGGCATTACGAGTACTTAGTGATACCATTTGGAGTTACTAACGCACTTGTTCAACGTCGAAAGACAGGGACGACCCTGGATGGATCGTCTTGCTTGAATTTTGGGACATATACTATTTGGATTTATCCATCCACCTCTCTGAAGATACCAAGTTGATTTATGACACTATATATCGGAGGTTTGGATAGATGCGGCCGTTGTAGCAGACTTCATCAGATTCCCCTTCATTTTATGAGGGGTTTTTAATTGTGGGGACGCTTTTCCCTGCAAGCGTAAGCCCATGCAGTTAATTACGTTACCGTATTGCGATAACTACTTTCTCCTGCTCCGACAGTTCACTTCGTGTCGTGTGTGTGTTTTGTTTGTTTTGGTTGCCTGTGGATTGTATACGGAGATTAGTTTATGTCGTCGCCTCTAGGGTGCGGATTATTCCAAATTGGTATATTTTAGATTTGGGTTTTGGTCAAGGATTTGTTTAACGGGATTTTGAACTTAGGTTGTATATTCCTTCAGTTCAGAAATATTTTGTTTGATTTAAGGACCGTTAATCTAATTTGAGATTAAGATCAACTTAAATCTATAATCGAGCATTTGGGCTCAGTTTGTCTAAGAATACGTTAGTCTTATTTGAGACTAAGATCAACTTAACAAAATTTTAAAATCAGTTTTACTCGAGATCCAGCAAAAGAGCATTTGGGCTCAGCTGTAAGAAAACTTCAGAGACTTAGCCAATTTTGGCTTAGTCTACTTAGCTTTTTATTCAAAAGTGCTAAGCGTTCCCTCATGAAAACTGAATAATAAATATAAAAAGCAATGGGAAAAGTTCCCAAATGGAGTATCACGTGCCCACACGTGATAGGAATTGCGCTTGACAAAATAAGGCTGAAACCGAGCCTCATGTGCACATACGTGACCTCTATATACAAAGTATATAGGCGCCTTCTAAAAACAAACAATTGGCCAGAAAAATTCACGTGATAGCACGTGACGCTCTTTGATGGGCTTAACTTTGTGGGGTCATGTGCTACACGTGATGGGCTCTTATGCCTTCTGAACCGATAGAATTAAATTCTAAAATAAAAGGGATCAAAGCCCTATTTGGAAAATATTTCCTTAGATCTTTCTAAACAAGAAAGATTGCGCTCTGTAAAGCAGAGCGCCGTTGGATTAAAAATCCAATGGTGATTAAAAATCACCAATTTACAGAAGAAGATTCTGTATAGGGAAATATTTTCCTAATCTTGTGAGAAATATCTTCTGTAAAACAGAAGTCCTTAGATTAAAAATCCAATGGTGAATAAAATTCACCGATTGATTTAAAAGATCATTTTGGTTGATTATAAAATCAATCAAAATCTCTCAATAAGAGATTTTCTGAACAAATTGATTCTTTTCTTTCTCCTATAAATAGGAGCCAAGAGATAAAAAAAGGAGGGGAAGAAAAAAGAGAACCCCCCATAAACTTCAAGTTAAAGAGAGAAAACAAAAAGAAAAACCCTAGGTAGGAGAAGGAACAAAACACAGAGAATATCTCATCTCTTTTTCACCTCCATAAGAGTTTAACTCTTCTAAAAAGAACTTAGTTCTCCCTCTGGTTGAGATCTGCAGAAGCAGATCTACCCATAAGTTGAGAATTTAATTCTCATCGGGGAGATTCTGCCATGCAGATACAAAACCTAGGAGAAGATCTAAGTTCAGAGAATTTAATTCTCCCAAAAAGTATATAGGAATTTAATTTCTCTGATAAAATAAGGGTTTAAGCTTTCATATAAGAACTTAGTTCTTCCTTATAGTGAAAGATCTCCAGAAGCAGATCTCCGTACAAGTTGAGAATTCAATTCTCATCGGGGAGATTCTGCCATGCAAACCCCAAATCTAAGAGAAAAACTAAGTCCTAAGAATTTAATTCTTACAAAACAGTGGGCTTGAAAGTCTCGAAACTCAGGATCTCCATGGACGTAAAAGGATTGGCACCCAACATGATAACGGCCGATCACGTGCTCCCATGTGACCCCCAAGTAGTGCCTAGCACTTATAAAGCAAAAAGGGAATAAATCAAAGGTAGATTCCATTTTTGGGGCGCCTCACGTGATCTCACGTGACCCAATAGCGCTTAGCACTCAGAAAAGAATAAGGGAATAAACCCAAAGAAACAGCGCCTCAAATTTTTAGTGTTTAACACTAATTCAAGCGCCTCACGTGACCCCACGTGAGCGCCTTAAATTTTTAGTGTTTAACACTACTTCAAGCACCTCACGTAGGAGCATGTGAGCGCTGAGCATATACTAGTATTTAACACTATGAAAGGCCAGTATTAGCCAAACTCAGACCAAATTTCCCGAGGACCATCAATTGAGCTCCTCATGCTCAGGGTCCCCAAAACCGATCTCAGTCCCAAAGATAGCTAATGAGCTCCCAACATATGGCATCTAAAATGATATTCATCCTATCCCCCCTCAGTCGGGATATTGGTTCGAGGGTACAGCTCTCCACACCTCTGATACATGTCGTTGTAATTCTTTAACGTCTTCAGAGAGATAGAGGGTCCCAATAACCAATAACTTTTGGCGCATCCCCAAACTGTTAAACCAAAACCCTATAGATTATGATGTCTTTAAACCCTACAGACTATGACGTCTTTAAACACAGACTATGACGTCTTTAAACGCTACAGACTATGATGTATTTAAATACGGACTATGATGTCTTTAAACTCCACGGACTATGATGTCCTTAAACAATGGACCACAATGTCCCAAAACTAATGACGGACCGCAATGTCCCTAAACTTAAACGATAGAGCCCAAATGCTTTTTCGTTGGGTCAAAAATGATCCTGAACCCCCATTGAGTAGATCTTAGTCTAAAATTAGACTAACGTATTCTCAACGAACATTTAAGTTGATTTTAACCTCAAACAAGGTTAACGATCCTTAAATCAATCAAACCCAAATCTAAGAAAATACGGATTTGGACTAATCCCCGCCCTACGGGTGACAACATAAATTAGTGTCCGTATACAATCCACAGGCAACCAAAAATAAAACAATCACAAACGACACAAAGTGAACTTCTGGAGAAGGAGAAAGTGGTTATCGTAATCCGATAACGTAATTAACTGTAGGGGCCTGCGCCTGCAGGGAAGAGCGTCCCCACAACGGCTGCATCTGTCCAAACCTTCGATACACGGTGCCATAAGTCAACTTGGCATCTTCGGAGAGGTGGACGGATAAAACCAAATAGCATCTGCCCCCAAAATTCAGGCCAGACGTCCCAACGTCCCGGTCGCTTCTTTCGGCGGTAAACAGATTCTGGCATGCCCGGTGGGACCTTTTCCTCTTTCCACTCCACACTTCATGTGTCGTGTTCGCGAACGAATCGCGGTTTAACATGGTTGTCGCTGGATTCGAGATACAAAGATTTGGTGTCTTGCTCCGTGCATAAGAGTAGATGGCGTCAATGGCTTCCAACTGCACCAACTGTAACAACAACTTCCGCTTCGCCCTGTCTAGAGGAGTGACTTATGGGCCCCAAGCGGCCTCCATCTTCGCAATGCCGGTGAAACAGGTGTCACAGGCCACCACTGGATTGTTCTTCGGGACCATGCTCCCGCCAACGAGCTTCAACGCTCCAATGCCGTCACAGGAGGCTTCAAAGAAGTCATTCTTTGACCGGCTTACCACTACCATGACCCCTCTCAACGGGTCATCCAAGTCTACTGCATCAGTCTTCGACAGGCTGAGCCTAAGCTCAAGCGGGCCCGTGAAGAAGCCTGTAATACCTGAAGGAGTTATCCCGAAGCGGATAGCCATTCCAGCTCCGGTAGACGAAGTCGTCAAAGGAGCCTCTCCTGCTAAGGGATCGGTCTTTGTGAGACTGGCCATCCTAATTCCTGCTGCAGACGGGGTCGTTAAAAATGCTTCCCCTACTAAAAAGTCGGTCTTTGTAAGATTGACCGTTCCCTCTCAGCGGACGTCGGTCTTCAACAGGTTGACCCCAGCAGCCCTTCACCAGAACATGGGGCATGATGAAGCCACCCCCATAACTGAGCCAGTCCCATCTGCAAGACATGCTCGATGTCGCCACTGGCACCGAGTGAGGAAAACTGGGGGCAGCTCTCCCTCTGGACTGACTCCACCAGCTCCAATGGTAGAAATTGATGCTGCCGTTCCAACTGGGAACAACTTTGAGCCGCTCAGAAGGGTGCGCAAGAACTCTCCAATTGCCGTACTAAAAAGGTCTCCTCTACCCGCTGAAAATGTTATTAAGGCGAAGCCGGAGCAGCCTTCTCAGCGGCTGTCCTCCAGAGTCCACAGAGTCTGGAGAAGAGTCCAAGACTCTGTAATCGACAAATACTACTCCCACCGATAGAAGAAAATGAAAGTTCGGCAAGAGGAGGACCATCTCACCGCTGTCGTACCGCGGAAAGCATCAGCCCCCTCAACTTCGACCATTCATAAAAGGAGAAGGTCGGAGAAGATCCCCGTGTCCACGGCAAATCTCAGGGACACTGAACCTAAACGCCCTAAGTCTGGGGGCATGGTGGTGCATACCATCTACATGGCTTCAGGAAAAGAGGAAAGCCGTACTTCTACGGGTCATCGACCACTCACACGGTCTGTGACGAAAACTCAGGAGCAACAATAAAAGCTCCAGGAAATGCTGACAAAGATGGCCACACTCACTGGGCAGAAGGAAAGCCTAGAAGCATCGTCAGATCAACCCCAAGAGAAGGAAACCGACGCCGAGTTCCTCCGAAGAATGCTCGAGAAAAAAGATAAAGAGGCCGCGGAACAAGCGGCTAATATAAAACAAATGGCACTCCTGTTCCAAGATATGATGGGGATGATGATCCAGCCAGACCCTCCAGCCGAAGATCCCCCAATAATCATTGAGGATGACTGAGGAGAGACATGAAACCATCTTCCGGCTTTATCAGCAGCCAGGGAGAAGACGATCTCGAAAGCTGCGCTTGATGATTACATAGCTCAAAAAATACGAGCTCATCAGGCAAATGAAGCAACTGGCCAAGTCGTCAGAACTGGGCGACCCTATCCAGACTGGTACGATCAAATTAAGTACCCGCCAGGATACACGATCCCTAAATTTCATGTGTATAAGGGGACAGGCAATCCCCATCAGCATGTCGCTCAGTTCAGGGCTCTCTGCGGCAATACCGGAGGTGACGACAAATTTCTACTTCGCCTATTCGTCGGCAGCTTGGAGGAGATAGCTTTTGAATGGTATTCGGAGCTGCCGAATGACTCCGTCAAAATGTTTACAGAGATGGAGTTTCTATTCACTCAGCGTTTCGCAAGCGCCAGCAAACGCACCCCGATCACGGCATTGATCAATGCCAGGGTGAAGCCAGGAGAGACATGGGTGCAGTATGCAATCCGGTGGCAGAATCTATGGTCGAGATGCGAACAACGCATAGAAGAAGCTCCTGCTGTGGGCATGTTTGTAGGGACCCTTGACCCGCAAGCGACTATATCCCAATTCATGATGTTTTCAACCTGACCACCTTCCAAGCCTTGATCGACAAGCTGGCCCAAATGGACCAGATGGGCCATAGACCGCCCTCCTTGAAAACGGAGCTTCGAAATGAAAAAGGCAAAGGGAAAGCGACCTTTGTCGCCAACGCTCAGCAACAACCGAATGATCCAAAACCAGCTGCTCGCCAAGGCAACAAATCGCGATTCTTCGACGAGAAGTTGAGACGTCCTTACCCGTTTCCCCAGGATAAAATGAGGAGACTGTTCGAACTAGCGGCGCGCAATAGGCTCATCACCCTGCCGGATCCGAAACGCCCACTGCAGCCCGGTGACGTCAACAGTCCCAACTATTGCCTCTACCATCGAATAACGAGCCACCCAATCGATGATTGCTTCGTATTCAAAAACTGGATTGAGGACCAGTACCAGCAAGGCAAATTCGCGCTGTCTGAAAACTGGAGGGTAAACCCGCCACAACCACATGCTCCGAAAAAGGTGGACACGCCAGGCGCATTTTGCTCATTTATAGAGGAAGCTCCATGGGAAGTTGTTCTCTCAGAAAAAACTAAAAGAATGCTGAAGGAGCTTCAAGCATGCCCGGCAATCAGATGGAGAAGCCTGCTAGAGCCAGAAATCATTGAAGGGATACTGAAACCGCGCCCAACACCGAGAACTGATAACGATGGGCAAAACACCCAGGCCCATCCGTCAAAGTCTTCAAAGAAAAAGAAGAAGACCAAGAAGCCCGCGCAGCCTGACGACAAGCGCACGGATCTGCAAAAGCATATTGACGCGCTAGAGAAATACAACCAGAAGGCGCGAACCCTAGTCATGCTCTAAGAGTTTCTCAACCATATCCTTGAAAGTGGAGATAACGACGATGATGAGGAAGATGACTCGTCAGAAGAACCTGAGGATTATGTGGCAAGTTGTCACATGATCTCTCATTTACCAATAAATGACGAATAGGCTCGCTCGGCATCAGAAGACAATGTAGAGGAGCTGGGGGCAGGATCAGTGCTAAAATCCTTGGAACCGTCAGATGAGATGATCGACATGCTACTGAATGAGGCCCGTCAGAAGAGCAAAGCTGATCAAGAGCGTGAAATGGCCATATTCGAAAGATCCAGGCATCGACATCAAGCTGAGGAAGTCATGGTAGGGATGAGTCGCAAAGCGCTTCAACCAGATCGAAGCACGCCCGCGGCAGACAAAAGCAAGCTTAAGGCAAGGAAACGGTTCGCTAAAACCCTGTCAATGGTAATGAATCTGCCATCTCCCGAAAGAAATACTCATGGCAGTATACGCCTTGATGAAGTGGATGTACATCCTAACTACTACTTGTACCATCGAAGGGTCACACACCCTATCGAAGAATGCAACACCTTTAAAAACTGGTGGCAGGGATATGTTGCCCACCGACAACACATCAAGCGATTGAAGCGCAAGGCTCGTCGGGAACAGAGAAGCACGACAGATGAGCACAAAAGAACTGCCGGCAATTGTCACATGGTTGATTCTGGGGGATCGCAAGTTCTCACATTCGGAAGCGATTCTGATGAAGAAATATCCCTTGGCCCTCTCTTCAAAGAATCCACCTCAGGAAAAGAGGAAGAGGTGAAGAATTGTGAGAATATTCAGCTGCTCAACTGTAGGTTGCCCAAAAAGAATCTCGGACCTGCAAACAGGGGATCGAACAAAAAAGATAAGGGGAAGGAAAAAGTCCCCGAGGATATTGCCCTCGATGATCGAATCGTCGAAGAGATGACAGCCAAAGACCCGCCCAAGAAAAGAAAAGTGGATTACAATGTCCTAGCGCACCTAAGGAAGATACCCTCACAGCTAAGCGTTTTGGACGCCCTTCTGTTGTCTAAAGAGGCACGGGATTCTTTAATCAGGGCATTACAAGAGCCCGAACAGTTTCAAACTTTCCTTGCCGAAGAAAAAATGAAGGATGAGCTGGAAGAAGTGAATACATGATACATCACTTTCGGCGATGAAGATCTCCTCCTCGGAACGTGTGAGCATAACCGTCCCCTGTATGTCACCGGGTACTGCCATGACATCAAGATAGGGAAGATCTTAGTTGACAACAGGTCCTCTGTCAACCTCCTAAATGTGAGGGTGTTAAAAGAAATCTGCATGAGTGTTTAGCACCTCGCTCGGGATAAAATCACCATCTCCGGGTTCGACTCCCAGTCATCACGGACGCTCGGGTCTGTAATATTGACGTTACGCTTTGGGCTGCTCGTCACTGACATCAAGTTTCATGTCATTGACGTCAAGACCTGTTACAACGCTTTGCTCGACAGGCCTTGATTACACGAATACAACATCATCCCTTCTATACAACATCAATGTATGAAGTATTTCAGAGATGGTCTCGAGTATACCGTGACGGGGGAACTGAACCCATTTTCCGTAAATGAAGTCTGCAAGTATGAAGACGCTAAGTATTTCCTACCAGACTTTGAAGACACGGAAAGATGCCATAAACCAGAGAATAAGTAAAAAGCTATCACCACTATTCCGGTCTTCGGGAGCGATACCGAAGAGGAAGAAGAGATAGTCTATTCGGGGCTGTCTTAATGCAACAGGCCGGGATCATCTACCCCTATTCTGGTCTTTGGCAGTGACTCTGAAGACAAAGTCAACGCAGTGTTCTCGGTCCGTCCATCAATGCAGGCCTTCACTGGAGATGATCAGAGTTTGCAAATCACCATGGTTCCACGACTATACTACAGAGAGCTTGATGCACTCGAGATATATAGTGTGCAAGAGCTACAGACGTTCTACGTCCCTCCCAGGCGAAGAGATGAAAAGGCGTCCTATTCTACCGATCCGGGGAAACCAAAGTCGAGAGAGAAGTCTGGCGCAGTGCCGAACCTGCGCTTGATATGATCCAACCAATCCGTCTGCCCAGATACTACGCAGAGGGATTGAAAAGGTTATTGAGATGCCAAGGCGTACCCTTTGAGCAAACCGCACGACATGCCCAATTCTATAACAGGATCTGGAACGTCCCCGGAACTCAGCGAAAATTGTCCAACAGAAAAATGGAAACGATCGGGCTTGGATATGTCCAGTCCAAGAAATGGGAGCAGTTCCGTGGCTGCCATGTCATAGAGGACCTTGATGAAGAAGAGGATGCTCTTTTAAAAGACACTGACGCTGAGCCAGAACGCGGTCCTGCCATAAAAATTCCGAGTCCGTCGTTTGAAGAACAGACGAACAAGCTAATAAGGGAAGCAAGTCAAAAGGTTTGGAACGACCACTGCCGCGAAATGGCTATTTACGAGAAAGCTAATACGCAATGCCTCCTTCGGCAGGTTACGGAGTATGACAATGCCCTTCACCATCAGCCTACCATGCATTCCCAAGATAAGAAAAAGGCCCAACGTGGAGAAAAAAACAAGTTAAAGAACGGAAAAACGTTCGACAGCTGCAAAACGGATCCAAAAGGCCACGCGATCGAGAAAAGGCCAGCCGGAATCCATAGCTGATGAAGAAGATGGATCGAGAATATTCTTTCCCTCAAGACAAGACAAGGAAGATATTCGACCTCGTTATGAAACATCAGGTGATTACGCTCCCGGAGTCTAAGCACCCCGAACAAGCAAACGAGGTTCATCGCCTGAATTATTGCTCCTATCACCGAGCGATAGGACATCCTCTTGAAGACTGCTTCACCTTCAAAAACTGGGTTGAAGACCAATATCAACTCGGCAGATTCACTCTATCCAATAGTTGGAGTGTAGCTCCACCACAAAGGCATGTGCCAAAAGCAACGCATATGGTGAGAGTAGAACCGGATCAAAATCGGTCTTGGAAACGATCTCGTACCTGTCACGTGATAACGCTGTCAGAAGAAGGAGAGCCCGAGAATATGGATGACCTCTCCTGGTGCTTCAAAAATGAGGATGAAGATGAGTTGATCTCTGATTTTCCACCGACGCCAAAAGAGTTGGAAGATGGAATACATACTACTACGAACAACCTAAGGAAAATCGACTTGGGGACGACAAATGACCCGCGGCCAACGTTCGTCAGTGAGCTGCTGTCTAAAGAACAGGTGGCTATGCTAAAGGATGTGCTCATGCAGTATAAAGACTGCTTCGCATGGAACTATTCCGAGATGCTGGGGCTAGATCTGGAACTAGCTGTGCATAAATTGGCGATATCTCCAGACGTCAAGCCAGTCAAACAAGCACCAAGAAGGATGCGGTTTGAACTCGAAATGAGTATCAACGCCGAAGTCAAGAAGCCAATCGACTCCAACTTCATCCAAGAAGTTCAATACCCTAACTGGATCGCCAACATTATCCCAGTGATGAAGAAAAATGGGACAGTGCGCATCTGCGTGGACTTTCGGGACCTCAACAAAGCCTGTCCAAAGGATGATTTTTCCGTACCGGTTACCGAGCTGATGATAGACAACACGTCCACTCACGAAGTCTTCTCCTTCATGGATGGCTCGTCAGGGTACAATCAAATAAAGATGCATCCCGAAGACCAGAAGCATACCACTTTCCGGACTCCTCTGGGCATATTCTGCTACAAAGTGATGCCTTTCGGTCTGAAGAACGTCGGCGCTACCTATCAGAGGGCCATGACAAAGATTTTCGATGATCTCATACATGAAATCGTCGAATGCTATATTGACGACCTCATGGTGAAAAGCAAATCGCACGAGGAGCATTAGGAGCATCTGAAGATAGTGTTCCAACGTCTTCGGAAATATAACCTGAAGATGAACCCTCTCAAATGCACGTTCGGAGTTTCCTCGGGAAAATTCCTAGGATTCATCGTATGACACCGGGGCATCAAAATAGACCCGTCAAAGATCAAGGCGATTATGGAAATGCCTCCGCTATGAACTCTCGAGCAACTGCGGTCTCTACAAGGAAAGCTCGCGTATCTCCGGCGGTTCATAGCCAATCTCTCCGGAAAATGCCGCCCCTACAGCCATTTAATGAAGAAGGGAACCCCTTTCGTCTGGGATCGTAAATGCCAGGGTGCACTCGACGAAATCAAGCAATACCTGCAGAATCCGCCGGTACTGACCGCTCCAGTCAAAGGAAAGCCCCTCATCCTGTACACAACAACCCTTGAAGGTTCTTTAGGCGCGCTATGGACACAGGAGAATGATCAAGAGAAAGAGAGAGCCCTCTACTATTTGAGTCGAGTTCTCCTGGGGTAGAAAACAACTACTCCCCCATCGAAAAACACTGCCTGGCGTTAATCTTCGTGATAACGAAGCTCAGATACTATGCGTTGGCGCATGAGGTCCATCTCATATCAAAAGTGGATCCTCTCAAATATTTGATGTCAAGAGCCATACTAACGGGAAGGCTCGCTAAACGGGCCCTACTCTTAATGGAATTTTCGATAACATACCGACCACTCAAGGCAGTGAAAAGACAGGTTATCGCCGACTTCCTTGCTGAGCACTCGATACCTGGTGACTCACCTTTAAATTGCGAACTGCCGGACGAGCACGCGTTTGACACGATCGACGGGGAGAAAGGAGGGAGTGATACCCGGTGGGAACTCTATTTCGACGGAGCATCTTCAGTGAAGAAGCGACATCATAACACCCTTATAATCAGATCTGGGGTAGGCCTTATCTTCGTGACTCCGCAAGAAGGGATAATGCGCTTTGCCTTTTCCCTAACAGAGCCGAGGTCAAACAATGAAGCAGAATATGAGGCTTTGATAGTAGGTCTTGAGATTGCTGTCGACATGGAAATCGAAAACCTCCTTATATACGGAGACTCCCAGCTGGTCTTTAGTCAAGTAAACAACGACTATCAAACGTGCAAACCAGAGTTGGTAAAGTACGGCGAGAGAGTGCAACAATCGCTGACTTAAATCCTTTCCTACATTCTTGAAAGCATACTGCGTACAGTAAATAGCAAGACGGATGCATTAGCCAAACTCGATAAAGAACTGGCTGACGAAAACCTCGATGACGTAAGGATCGTTGTACAAAACCATCGGGTTCTTACACCAGCGGAAATATCTCCGGAGTCGTCTGAAGAAAAGGAAGCGACCAAGCAAACAGCCCTACAAATAAAGGACCAGGAAAAGGCTAAGGATTGGAGAGAAGTTTTTATAGACTACTTCAAATCCCATCGAACACCTGAAGATGCATCCTCAAGACATCAGCTCATGAAACGAGCTCTGTCTTTCGCCTTCGTCAACGATAATCTATATAGGAGATCGTTCGACTCTCTGTGGCGAAGATGCCTGGGACCGGAAGAAGCAAGGATAGTCGTCCAAGAAATTCACGATGGACTCTGCGGTTCTCATCAAGCCGGGCCAAAGATGAAGCTGAAGATCAAAAGGATGGGCTACTATTGGCCCACGATGATTCAGGATTGTCTCGAATACGCAAAGCATTGCCACTCGTGCCAAATTCATGGAGACTTCATTTACCAGCATCCAAATCCGCTACACCCAAAGGTGGCTAGCTGGCTGTTCGAAATGCGGGGAACCGACATAATTGGGCCCATCGAACCAGCGTCATTTAGAGGACATCGGTTCATATTGGCGACAACGATTACTTCTCTAAGTGGGCAGAAGCAGTACCGCTAAGAGAAGTGAAGACGGAGAATATTCTCCATTTCTTCAAGACACACGTCATTTATCGGTTCGGCACTCTGCGACGGATTATCTCCGATAACGGGCCGGGCTACAGAAGTCACAAAATCAGCCGCTTCGCACAGCAGCATAATATAGACTGGAGATACTCTTCGGTCTATAATCCCCGAGCTAACGGTCTAGCTGAGGCTTTCAAAAAAACCTTGACGAAGATCATAAAGAAGACGATGTCCAAAAATAAAAAGGACTGGCATGAGAGACTGCATGAAGCTCTCTGGGCTTACCGGACCACGTTCAAAACGGCTACAAATACAACGCTATTTGCGTTGGTATTCGATACGGAAGCAGTACTCCTCTTGGAGATAGAGCTCCTCTCTCTATGAGTGGCGGTTCATTATGAGCTAACAGACGAAGAGAATGCTCATCTTCGGCTTGAGGAGCTTGATGCCCTCGATGAAACTCGTCTCATGGCACAACAAAACTTGGAGGCTTACAAAGAAAGGATGACGCGCTCATACGAGAGATTGACTAGGCCGAGAACATTTTGCTAAGGTGAACTCGTGCTAGTGGTCAAGAGACCTATGATCCCCAATCGTGCCAAACGGGGGAAATTCGAGCCGAACTATGAGGGCCCGTACATCATAGACAAAGTCTACCAAGGTGGGGCTTACTTGTTCATGGATATGCATGGCGAAAGACTCTTCAGGCCAATAAATGGCCAGTTCCTAAAGAAATACTACGCCTGACGAGTCACGACCCATGTCAACGATAGATGACGATGCCTATGTCCGCTCGCTATTTTCCCAAGCCCAAACTCTATAAGTAGTATCCGGCGAAACCTCGCCTCAAAATCCCTATGGATCGAAACGTCCTGAAACTAACAATGGACCGAAACGTCCTGAAACTAGCTATGGACCGAAACGTCTTTAAAATATTACAAACCGCAGCATCCTTGGGCTGACGCAAAAAAAAAAAACGGTACGTCCATAAGCGAAATGGGCACAGATGAAAACCCGAAAGGGCTCCGTGAGTAAAAACAGCAGGGCTACCGGCGAGTTTGTGAAAACCCGAAAGGGCACAGACTTGTAAAAAATTCATGAACACTTGAAAGGCCCTCTTGACCTTGTAAGGTGAAAATACGTGCGTGAGATCCTTATGACTTATAAGGGAGCAACACACTTAGGGATCCCCACGATTCCTGAGGAGAAATTACACTTACGGGATCCTCACGACTCGTAAGGAGAACCCTCTTATGAGACCCTCACGGCTCATAAGATTCAAAAGCCTTAAACTATAGGGATCTGAAGCTGTTCTTAAGCCATCACATTTCCTAGACTGCCCTACAAACGGTTCAATATTGACCCTTGTATACAATCCACGGGCACAAATAAACGTCTCCCCCACCAAGTTCCATCAATGGGGTGAAATCCCCCTATTTGGTGAACATAAACTTGTAAGCCCTCTCGACTTATAAGGAGAAAATACTCTTATGAGATCCTTACGACTTATAAGAAAGAACACCACTTAGAAGTCCTCACGACTTCTAAGGAGAAAATGTACCTATGAGATCCTCACGACTCGTAGGGAGAAACACCTTTATGAGACCCTTACGGCTCATGAAGTCAAAAGCCTTAGTTGACAGAATCCTAACCCTGTTCGCTAAGCCACCTTTGTTCGAATTGACAGAGGCAAATGATAATTCGCTCCTGGCAATGTCCCAGTGGTAGCGATGCTGATGCCTAAATCGGTATCAAATTCCAAGTCCTTTCACGGCAAATGATGATTCGCTCCTGGAAATATTCCAGTCGTAGCGATACTGATGCTAAGATTGGCATCAGATTCCAAGTCCCATACTCGCAGCAAAAAGTCAGTAAGCTATAAATGCATATGAAATAGCCGAAATGATAGGGCAATTTGCAACAAAATCAGCAAGTAAAGATATGCATACAAAAATAGCCGAAATGATTGGGCAACTCGCAATAAAAAGCATCGAGTAAAAAGAAAAATAGACGAAATGATTGGGCAATCGCGACTTTCGCGATATAAAAAGCTGAAATGATAGAGCATCGCGGAAAGAAATAAAAAAATGAAATGAAACTTTTGCCCTACAGACGAGTCCATACTGACCCCTGTATACAATCCATGGGCATAAACGAAAAGGGAACCAGATTTCCCGACAGACTCTGTCAAAGAGAGAGTCAGATTTCAACGGCAACGTCTGCACCCCAGGGATCAGCAACGGCGTTCATCCTCATTCCAGCAAGATACGGACACAACATCACCAATCAGAGCTACGGCACAATCCCTAGTTCTATGACTCTACGGTTTATAGACAACCTAGAGTTAACCCCGACACCGTAGAAAACGGAGAAAGTCAACCCGACACCGTAGAAAACGGAGAAAGTCAACCCCGACACTGTGGAAAACGGAGAAAGGCAACCCCGACACTGTAGAAAACGGAGAAAGCCAACCCCGACACCGTAGAAAACGGAGAAAGCCAACCTTGACACCGTGGAAAATGGAGAAAGTCAACCCTGACACCGTAGAAAACGGAGCAAGTCAACCCTGACACCGTAGAAAACGGAGAAAGTCAACCTCGACACCGTAGAAAACGAAGAAAGTCAACCCGACACCGTAGAAAACGAAGAAAGTCAACCCGACACCGTAGAAAACGGAGAAAGTTAATCCCGACACCGCAGCAAGCGGAGAAAGTCAACCACGACGCCGCAGAAAACGGAGAAAGTCAACCCCGACGCCGTAGAAAACGGAGAAAGTCAACCCGGATACCGTAGAAAACAGAGAAAGTCAACCACGACACCGCAGAAAGCGGGGCAAGTCAACCCTGACACCGCAGCAAGTGGAGCAAGTCAACCCTGACACCGTAGAAAACGGAGAAAGTCAACCGTGACACCGTAGAAAACGGAGAAAGTCAACCTTGACACCGTAGAAAATGGAGAAAGTCAATCACGACATCGCAGAAAGCGGAGCAAGTCGACCCTGACACAGCAGAAAGCGGAGCAAGTCAACCCTGACACCGCAACAAGCGGAGCAAGTCAACCCCGACACCGCAACAAGCGGAGCAAGTCAACCCCGACACCGCAGGAAGCGGAAACAAGTCAACCAATAATCCCTCGGTTCGTCTCGACTCGTAGGGAAAAGCCTTAGGCAATAGGGGTAAGGACCTGTTTCCTGAGCATTGGGACCCTGCAAGTCGGCCCAAGATGAGCCATGGTATACTATTCACGGGTCACACTCTCCAAAGTTGAATCTCTACAAGGAGGGAAACAACCACTTACGAGTCCTCTCGACTTGTAAAAGGGAAAAATTCTCTATGAAGATCCTTACGACTCTCGAGAGAAAATATGTACTTAGGGATCCTCACAATTCCTAAGGATAAAATACACCTACGAGATCCTCTCGACTCGTAGGGAGAAAAGTCTTTATGGGACCCTCATGGCTCATAAAGTTGAAAATTCTTAGGCAACAGACCTGAACCTGTTTCCTAAGCAGTCGCTGTCCTGCAAGGAAATCAAGATAGACTATTTACGGAACGCATTTGCTAAAATGGACACGCCAATATGAAATAAAGTATATGTCTTTTATTCATGAATTCAAAATGAATACAAGATACATGTCATAAAAAGAATCAAAATGGATACAAAATATTCTCCCATTCAGGAGTGATTACAAGAAAAGGAGAATATACAAAAAAAAACATATATATCTTCAAGCCGGCGGACGATGCAATAAGTTCGTCAATTCGTCATTCTTCCGCCGGGCCTCGGCTTCAAGCTTTGTTATGGCCACAAGACGGGTCTCCGCCTGAGACTGTTGAGCCTGATACGAGGCAAGTCGACTCTCAAGCTCCCTTTCAGCAACTTTGTGAGTTTCAACCATTTTGCGGGTATAGATAACGATTTTATCAAGAGCTACCACCTCCGTGATAACTTCTTGAAGCGCCCGCCAAAGTTCGTACGCACGAGTGGTCTTAGTAGTGAGTTGAGCTTGAAGTTCCCCCAAAATATTCGAAGCTAACTCCCTCTCCGTAAACTTCCGATTGAGCCTCCACTCGACGATAGTACTCAAATTCAAAACATGCACAGACCATGTTCTATGTAAGGCAGTAAGGAGGGTCTTTGGTATACACCACATTAAGCATGTGTTCATATCAAATTTTTGCATTTTTATACCGCCCATTTTTAATCACATTGCATATAAGTAGGTACTTTTGATCCGTGTCTGCTAAATAGTTGCAGGTTACAAGTTCTCAGCTCATTACAGTGAAATTCATGAAAAGTCGCAACAAATGTAGGACTACGACCAACAAACGGAGAAATACGGGTTTCCGCACACTATTCGCATGATGCCGCATACCAGTTCAAGCGGAGTTCAAAGCAAGAGTCCATATCATTCTGCACTGTGGGAAATCTGGAAGGAGATTGAAGAGATTCTGAGAAACCAAGTGAATAAAACAGAAGATGAAAGCAATATGGAGAAACCCTGAAGAGATGGCCCCATGATTCCACCAAACGGCCGCGGAACCACGGCCAAACAGGCACTTCTGCCGTGGAACCGCGGCTGTGTTATGCACGTGTCGGTAACAGTGTCAGTGCTTTGACTCGGCTCTCTTGGGGTAGTTTTGTAAATTAGTGATTTGATCAGAATGTAAACCTAGGGTTTTCCTATCTATAAATAGGAAAGCTCAAAGCTAAATTAATTGGGCCTCTTTTTGGTGTGCCACTTTTGAGGATGCCTCTCTTTATTTTTATGCCTCTTTTTAATTTCTAGATCTAAAATTTAAATTCCATTGTAATGCGTTTTTGAGAGTCATCAATAAAGTAAGTTTTTTTTATTTATTTATCTCGCATTCTTTATTATCGTATTTTAAATACCTGCAATTTTTAATTGTTAATCTAGTGGTAGAATTAATCTGCAATTTCTTATCTTGATCTTTATTTTAAATCTTGTTAATGAGTGAGTAATCTTCTCACTTGTTAGGGCAGGAGAAGGAATGTTTGAGAGAAGAAAATCTCTCTCACTTCTTTCTTTGCCCAACACTCTAAATTCGGACTCCCTTTAATTGAACCATAATCCACTCACTACGGCATCCTATCCTACATGATAGCGGTGATTCCCTAGTTAGACCGGTTGTGGTTGAATTAACTGGAGGTTAGGGCTAAGAGCCATGAACGGACGGACAAGGACCAAAAGGAAGAAACTAAGCATGGAAAGCCTAGCTTAGACTTGTAAGTTTCTTCCTAGCCGTGCTAATCCCCGTTGTTGCCGATTACCTTAACACCGATATTCATAACCAAGGCATTGAAAGAAGTGTGAAGTTCCTAAACTTGAACTAACCTAATCCTAACCCTAGCAAGTATTTTATCATCTTTTATCTCATTCGTAGATCTTAAAACAAAACCCGACTTAATCGGATTTAACTCGTTAAAACATAAAGAAAAGGATCCCATCTCCCTGTGGATTGACCCGTACTCAACCGACTAGCTACCAAGCGACACCGTCTTGATTGCGGTAAATTTAAACACAGAAAATCTTTGACAATCAACATGCATTCACAACTATATGCTTGTTTAAATGGAAATGGTATCCAAACGCGCTGATTTGCGAGCAACACGACGATAGTGTTCGCACTTAAAGAAAATTCCTAGGGGTAAAATATAAAGCTCATGTACACAGGTGGGATGCACGTACGAATATATGACGAACAAAAAATTCAACAGAAAACATTCAACAGTCAATAATAAGAGAATACATTGATTTAAATATACTACTCTACAGGGAAAAGACCACCAAATATGGGATCAGAGATACAGGGGTTAACAAAACAAAATACAAAGTTCTCCAATTCCCTCTCTGCCTTCTTCAACATGTCGAAGTGACGATCTTCGCTAGGGGTTGATCCCCACCAATTAGCACTATGCTCATCAGCGAAAGCAGACATGATGGCCCACCGGGCTCTTATCTGACTCAGTAAATGAACCGAGCGATCCTTCAGAGCCTGGGTAATTAAGCACGCCTCATGGAAACACTCAAGTTTATCCTCCGCCGTATCAAGAGTTGCCGGGGTCATCTCTGCCGGATGAGGCTGAATATCGGCGAGCACGGATAGCAAGATCATCCGGAGCCAAATGGAGCCCATAGGAAGAGGAGAGCCATGTTCCCCCAATCAGAGCAAAGATCTGTTTAAAATTTGAAATTTAAACTGAGGCAGCACCTCACGTGCAAAGCATGAGAGCGCTCGCGCCAAGAGCGCCAGCGCTAAGAGTCAAAAACTCTGAGGCAGCGCCTCACGTGTAAAGCACAAGAGCGCTCGCGCCAGGAGCGCCAGCGCTAAGAGTCAAAGACTCTGAGACAGCGCTTCATGTGCAAAGCATGAGAGCGCTCGCGCCAGGAGCGCCAGCGCTAAGAGTCAAAGACTCTGAGACAGCGCTTCACGTGTAAAGCACGAGAGCGCCAGCGCTAAGAGTCAAAGACTCTGAGGCCGCGCCTCACGTGCAAAGCACGAGAGTTCCAAGCGCTAGAACTAAATGTTCTCCACCATTGGATCAAAAATCCAACCGAGATGAATAAATCATCAAATTACAGAATACAATTCCGTTGAGGAAATACTCCTCAAATCTTTCCAAACAGGAAAGATTGTGCTCTGTAAATCAGAGCACCGTTGGATCAAAGATCCAATGGTGATTAAAAATCACCAATATATAGAATAAGTTCTGTATGGGAAAATATTTTCCCAATCTTATTAAAAACAAGAAGATTGTCTTCTGTAAAACAGAAGCCCTTGGATCAAAAATCCAACGGTGGGAAACATTCCCCAAATCAATCAGAAATCTCTCAATGAGAGATTTCCCTAACTGATTCAACAAATCAGCCTCCCCTATATAAAGGACCCAAGACTTCAAGTCTTAGATAGAGGAACCCCCCCATAAACTTTAAATTCTCAGAAAAGAAAAAGAGAAGAGTGAGCTCTAGAAGAAGAACCTTCTTCAAGGTGAGGAAAAAGAAGAGAGATCATAACATCTCCTCCATATTTGAGAGTTCAACTCTCACATCAGAAGAACTTAGTTCTTTTCCTAGATCACAGATCTATAAGACCAAGTCTTGCACAAAAAACAAAAGAAATCAAAGTATCTCCTCACAAAAAGAAGAACTCAGTTCTTAGACCACTGAGACAAAGTCTCTTATAAACCGAGAATTTAATTCTCAGAGCATAGAATTAATCAGAGCTGCCAAAGAAGCACCTTAGCGCTCTAATATAAAAGAAGCACTTTAGCGTTCCAAGTCTGGCGCTCAGCACCAAGCGCTCCACGTGCTCCTCACGTGGGTGCCATTTTATAATAAGCGCTTTAGTGTTCTAAGTCTGGCGCTCAGCGCTAAGCGCTCCACGTGCTCCTCACGTGGGCGCCCTTTTATAATAAGCTCTTTGGCGCTCCAAGTCTGGCGCTCAGCGCCAAGCGCTCCACGTGCTCCTCACGTGGGCGCCCTTTTATAAGAAGCACCGTAGCGCTCCTAGTCTGGCACTCCGAATTTGTGTTGTCTGAAAACTGGAGGGTAAACCCGCCACAACCATACGCTCCGAAAAAGATGGACACGCCGGGGGGCATCATGCTCATTTATAGAGGAAACTCCATGGGAAGTTGTTCTTTCGACAAAAACTAAAAGAATGCTGAAAGATCTCCAAGAATGTCCTGCGATTAGGTGGAAGTGCCCACTAGAGCCCGAGGTTATTGAAGGGATGCTGAAGCCGTGCCCAACGCTGAAAGTTGGTGAAGGCGGACAAAACATTCAGGCCAAGCCTCCAAAGTCTTTAAAGAAAAAGAAGAAGGCCAAGAAGCCCGTCCAACCAGAAGACAGCCGTACAGGTCTGCAGAAATACATCGATGCACTGGAAGAATATAACCAGAAGGCACGGACCCCAATCACGTTGGATGAATTCTTTAAGCATGTTCTTGAGAATGAAGCCGATGATGCTGATGAAGGAGACAATTCTTCAGAAGAGCCCGAGGATTGTGTGGCAAGCTGCCACATGATCTCTCACTCATCAATAAATGGCAAAGAAGCTCCTGATGCAGAGAAACTGGGGGCAGATCCAGAACCGGAATCAAAATCCCTGGAGCTATCGGACGAATTGATTAACAGACTGCTGAGCGAAGCTCTTCAGAAAAGCAAATTTGACCGAGAGCGTGAAACAGCCATATATGAAAGGGCCAAGCGTCAGCGTCACGTTAAAGAAGCTCCGGTATTGAGAAGCCATAGAGTACCCCAACCAGATAAAAGCACTTCTGCCGCCAGCAAAAGTAGGTTTAAGACAAGGAAGCAGTTCGCTAAAGCGCTGTCGATGGGAATGAAGTTGCTACCTTTCAAAGAAGACACTTCAGAAAATACGTTCCCCGACGAACTAGATGCACATCCAAACTACTGCTTATACCATCGGAGGATCACACACCCTACCGAGGGATGTATGGCCTTTAAAAATTGGTGGCAGGGATACATTGCTCATCGACAACATTTTAAGCAGATGAAGCCCAAAACTCGTCGAGAGCAAAGAAGCATGACAGTTGAGCGCAAAAGAACTGCCGGCGACTGTCACATGGTTGATTCCGGGGGATCGCAAGTTCTCACCTTCGGGAGCGATTCTGATGAAGAAATAGCCCTCGACTCTCTCTTTAAGGAATCCATCTCCGAAACAGAAGAGATGAAGACCTGCAGGAACATTCAGCTGTGTAATCGCACGTTACCCAAAAAGAATCTCAGACCCATAAATAAGGGATTGAACAAAAAAGATATGGGGAAAGGAAAAGTCCCTGAAGATATTGCCCTCAATGACCGAGTCGTCGAAGAGCTTGCAGCCAAGGACCCGCCTAAGAAAAACAAGGTGGATTACAACGTTCTGGCACACCTGAGGAAGATACTCTCGTAGCTGAGCATTCTCGATGCCCTTCTGCTATCTAAAGAGGCGGGAGATGCTCTGATCAAGGCACTGCAAGAGCCCGAACAATTTCAAGCCTTCCTTGCCGAAGAAAAGATGAAGGCCGAGCTGAAAGAAGTGCACACTGCTGACGTCACTTTCGGCGATGAAGACCTCCTCTTCGGGACGTGCGAGCACAACCGTCCCCTGTATGTCACCGGATACTTCCATGACATCAAGATAGGGAAGATCTTAGTTGATAACGGGTCATCTGTCAACCTTCTAAATGTAAGGGTGTTAAAAGAAATCTGCATGAGCGTCCAGCACCTCGCTTGGGATAAAATCACCATCTCTGGGTTCGACTCCCAGTCTTCACGGACGCTCGGGTCTGTGATACTGACGTTACGCTTTGGGCTGCTCGTCAATGACATCAAGTTTCATGTCATTGACGCCAAGACTTGCTACAACGCTTTGCTCGGCAGGCCTTGGTTACATGAATACAATATCATCCCTTCTACACAACATCAGTGTATGAAGACCTTCAAAGATGGTCTCGAGTATGCCGTGACAGGGGAGCTGAACCCATTCTCCGTTAATGAAGTCCGAAAGTACGAAGATGCAAAGTATTTCTTACCAGACTTTGATAATACGGAAAGATGCCATAAGACGGAGAATAAGCAAAAAGCTATCATCACTATTTCGGTCTTCAAGAGCGATACCGAAGAGGAAGAAGAGATAGTATGTTCGGGGCCGCTCTAATACAATAAGCTCGAACCGTCTACCCCTATGTTGATCTTCGGCAGCGACTCCGAAGATGAGGTCAATGCAGTATTTTCTGTTCGACTATCAATACGGGCCTTCACTGGTGATGAACGGAGTTTGCAAATCGCCATGGTTCCGCAAAAGCATTACAAAGAGCTCGACGCACTTGATACCTATAGCGTGCAAGAACTACAGACGTTCTACGCCCCTCCCACGCGAAAAGATGAAAAGGCGATCCTCTTTTATCGATCCGCGGAAACCAAAATGGAGAAAAAAATATGGCATGGTGTTGATTCTATGCTTGACAGGCTCCAGCCCATCCATCTGCCCAGATACTACATAGAAGGATTAAAAAGGCTTTTGAGGCGCCAAGACGCACCCTTCAAACAGACTGCTCAACAAGCTCAGTTCTATAACAGGATCTGGAACGTCCCCGGAACTCAGCGAAAATTGCCCAACAGGAGAATGGAAACGATCGATCTTGGATATGTTCAATCCAAGAAACGGGAGCGATTCCATGGCTGCTACGTTATACATGACTTCGATGAAGAAGGAGATGCTATGTTAGAAGACACTGCAATTGGACCAAAACGAGATCCTGCCGTAAAAATGCCAAGTCCGTCGTTTGAAGAACAGATGGACAAGTTAATAAGGGAAGCGGGTCAAAAGGTCCGGGATGACCACAACCGTGAAATGGCCATTTACGAGAAATCCAGGATGCAGCACCTCCTTCAATAGGCTACAAAGAATGACGATGCCCTTCGTCGCCAGCCCGTCATACAGAAGACCTGACACGGAGGCAAAAACAAACTAAAGAATGAAAAAAACGTTCGACAGCGGCAAAGCGGGTCCAAGAAGCCACGCGATCGAGAATTGAGCAGCCGGGATCCATCTCTTATAAAGAAGATGGGTCGAGCATATTCTTTTCCCCAAGACAAGACAAAGAAGATATTCGATCTTATCATGAAACATCAAATGATTACGCTCCCGGAGTCCAAACACCCCAAACAAGCAGACGAGGTCTCTCACCCGGATTATTGCTCATATCACCGAGCGATAAGACATCCTCTCAAAGACTGCTTCACATTCAAAGACTGGGTAGAAGAACAGTATCAGCAAGGCAGGTTCGCTCTATCCAGCAGTTGGAGGGTAACCCCACCACAGAAGCCTGAACCGAAAGCCTCGTATGCAGCGAGAGTAGAACCAGATCAACATCGGTCTTGGAAGAGATCTCACACCTATCACGCGGTAACGATGTCGGAAGAAGGAGAACACGATAATGTGGATGACCTCTCCCGGTGCTTCGAAAATAGTGATGAAGATGAGTTGATCTCAAAATTTCCACCTGCGCCAAAAGAGTTGGAAGATGGAATACATACTACTGTGGACAACCTAAGGAAAATCGACTTGGGGACGGAAAACGACCCGAAGCCTACGTTTGCCAGTGAGCCGCCGTCCGAAGAACAGGTAGCTACGCTAAAGGACGTGCTCATGCAGTATAAGGACTGCTTCGCATGGAACTATTCCGAGATGCCGGGGCTAGATCCAGAGATAGCGGTGCATAAATTAGCGATATCTCCGGATGTCAAGCCAGTTAAACAAGCACCAAGAAGAATGCGGCTCGAACTTGAAATGAGCATCAATGCCGAATTTAAGAAGCTAATCGATTCCGGCTTCATCCAAGAAGTTCAATACCCCGACTGGATCGCCAACATTGTCCCAGTGATGAAGAAAAATGGGACGGTGCACATTTGCGTGGGCTTTCGGGACCTCAACAAAGCCTGTCCGAAGGATGATTTTCCCGTACCGGTTACCGAGCTGATGATAGACAACACGTCCACTCACAAAGTTTTCTCCTTCATGGACGGGTCATCGGGGTACAATCAAATAAAGATGCATCCCGAAGACTAGAAGCATACCGCTTTCCGGACTCCTCTGGGCATATTCTGCTACAAAGTGATGCCTTTCGGTCTGAAGAATGTCGGTGCTACTTATCAGAGGGCCATGACGAATATTTTCGATAACCTCATACATGAAATCGTCGAATTCTATATCGACGACCTCGTGGTTAAAAGCAAATCATACGAGGAACATTGGGAGCATTTGAAAATCGTGTTTCAGCGCCTTCGAAAATATAACTTGTAGATGAACCCTCTCAAATACGCGTTCGGAGTTTCCTCAGGCAAATTTCTAGAATTCATCGTACGACATCGAGGTATCAAAATAGATCCGTCAAAGATCAAGGCGATTATGGAAATGCCTCCGCCAAGAACTCTCAAGCAACTGTGGTCTCTCCAAGGAAAGCTCGCGTATATCCGGCGGTTCATAGCTAACCTCTCCGGCAAATGCCGCCCCTACAGCCATTTAATGAAGAAGGGAACCCCGTTCGTTTGGGATCGCAAATGCCAAAGTGCACTGGACGAAATCACGCAATACATGCAGAATCCGCCGTTGCTAACCGCTCCAGTCAAGGGAAAACTCCTTATCCTGTATACAACAGCCCTTGAAGGTTCCTTGGGCGCGTTATGGGCACAGGAGAATGACCAAGGGAAAGAGAGGGCCCTCTACTATTTGAGTCGAGTTCTTCTAGGGGCAGAAAACAACTACTCCCCTATCGAAAAACACTGCATGGCATTGATCTTCACGATAACGAAGCTCAGACACTATGCGTTGGCGCATGAGGTCCACCTCGTATCAAAAGTGGACCCTCTCAAATATTTGATGTCAAGAGCCATACTAGCAGGACGGCTCGCTAAATGGGCCCTGCTCTTAATGGAATTCTTGATAACATATCGACCTCTCAAGGCAGTGAAAGGCCAGGCCATCGCCGACTTCCTCGCTGAACATTCGATACCTCCTGATTCATCTTTAAATTGCGAACTTCCAGACGAGCACGCGTTTGACACGATCGACGGGAGGAAAGAGAGGAGTGATACCCGATGGGAACTCTACTTCGATGGGGCATCTTCCATGAAGAAGAGAAAGCACACCATCCCTATAATCAAATCGGGGGTAGGTCTTATCTTCGTGACTCTGCAAGGAGGGATAATGCGCTTTGCCTTTTTCTTAACAGAGTCGAGGACAAATAATGAAGCGGAATATGAAGCCTTGATAGCAGGTCTTGAGATCGCTGTCGCCATGGAAATCGAAAACCACCTCATATACGGAGACTCCCAGCCGGTCGTTAGTCAAGTAAACGACGACTATCAAACGTGCAAACCAGAGTTGGTAAACTACGGCGAGAGAGTGCAACAATTGCTGACTCAAATCCCTTCCTACGTCCTAGAAAGCATACCGCGTACGGAAAATAACAAGGCGAATGCTTTAGCCAAACTCACCAAAGAACTGGCTGACGAAAACCTCGATGACGTGAGGATTGTTGTACAAAGCCGTCGGGTTCTTGCACCGGCAGAAATATCTCCGGAGTCGTCTGAAGAAAAAGGAGCGACCAAGCAAATGGCCATACAAATAAAAGACCAGGAAAAGGCTAAAGATTGGAGAGAAGTCTTTATAGACTACTTCAAATCCTGTCGAACACATGAAGATGCGTCCTCAAGACATCAGCTCATTAAACGAGCTCTGTCTTTCGCTTTCGTCAATGACACGCTGTATATGAGATCGTTCGACTCTCTATGGCTGAGATGCCTGGGACCGAAAGAAGCAAGGAGAATCGTCCAAGAAACTCACGACGGACTCTGCGGTTCTCATCAAGCCAGGCCAAAGATGAAGCTGAAGATCAAAAGGATGTGCTACTATTGGCCCACGATGATTCAGGATTGTCTCGAATACGCGAAACAATGCCACTTGTGCCAAATTCACGGGGACTTCATCCACCAGCATCCAAACCCGCTACATCCAACAGTGGCTAGTTAGCCGTTCGAGATGTGGGAAACCGACATAATTGGGCCGATAAAACCAGCATCGTCCAAAGGACATCGGTTTATACTGGCGACAACTGATTACTTCTCTAAGTGGGCAGAAGCAGTACCGCTAAGAAGTGAAGACATATAATATTCTATATTTCTTCAAGACACACGTCCTCTATTGGTTCGGCACTCCGCGACGGATTATCTCTGATAACGGGCCGGCCTACAGAAGTCACAGAATCAGCCGCTTTGCAAAAAAGCATAATATAGACTGGAGATACTCTTCGGTCTACAATCCCTGAGCTAACGGTCTGGCTGAGGCTTTCTACAAGACCTTGACAAAGGTCATGAAGAAGACGGTGTCCAAAAATAAGAAGGACTGGCATGAGAGACCGCAAAGCTCTCTGGGCGTATCAGACCATGTTCAAAACGGCCACAAACACAACGCCGTATGCATTGGTATTAGGTACTGAAGCAGTACTCCCCCTGGAGATAGAGCTACCTTCCCTACGAGTAGCGGTTCATTACGAGCTAACAGACGGAGAGAATGCTCATCTTCGGCTTGAGGAGCTCGACGCCCTTGACGAAACCCGACTCATGGTGCAGAAAAACTTGGAGACCTACAAAGCAAAGATGACGCGCTCATACGAGGCATTGACTAGGCCGAGAATATTCCGCCAAGGCGAACTCATGGTAGTGGTCAAGAGACTTATGATCCCCAATCGTGCCAAACGGGGGAAATTCGAGCCGAACTATGAAGGCCCGTATATCGTAGACAAATTCTATCAAGGTGGGGCTTACTTGCTCATGGATATGCATGGCGAAAGACCCTTCCGACCAATAAACGGCCGATTCCTTAAGGAGTACTACACTTGACGAGTCACGAACCAGGTTAATGATAGATGACGACGCATATGTCCGCTCGCTATCTTCTTGAGTCCAGACTCTAAAAATAGCATCCAACGATACCCCATCCCAAACACGGAAAACTACGGACCGAAACGTCCTTAAACTAACAATGGACCATAACATCCTGAAACTAACGACGGACCAAAACGTCTTTAGACTACTACAAACCTCAGCATCCTAGAGCTGACAAAAAAAATAAAAAAATAAAATATATATATATATATATATAAAAGGTACGTCCATAAGCAAGATGAGCATGGATGAAAACCCGAAAGGGCTCCGTGAGTAAAAACAGCAGGGCTACCGGCGAGATTGTGAAAACCCGAAAGGGCGCAATCTCGTTAAAAGACATTTGCAAGGTCCTCTCGACCTTGTAAGGAGAAAATACCTGCGTGAGATCCTTAAGACTCACAACAGAGCAACACATTTAGGGATCCCCACGATTCCTAAGGAGAAGTTACACTTACGAGATCCTCATGACTCGTAAGGAGAATTCCCCTATGAGACCCTATGGCTCATAGGATTCAAAAGCCTTAAGCTACAGGGATCTGAACATGTTCTTAAGCCGTCATATGATTGATAAGGTACGAGCGTGTTCAAGTTTAAGTTTAAATACCGCAATCAAGACGGTTTCGCACGTAGCTAGCCGGTTGAGTACGGGTCGTCCGCAGGGAGATGGGAATCTTTTTCTATGTGTTTTTCGACGAGTTAAGTCCGGTTGTTCAGATTTTGTTTGTAGTTATCTAAGTGTTGAGTTGATATTTAAAGAGAGCATGTTAGGGTTAGGATTAGGTTAGTTTGAGTTAGGAGTCTCCACATCTTTCGTTTCCCTTCTTAATATCGTGTTACGGTAATCGGCAACAACGGGGATTAGCACGACTAGGAAGGACTTTGCGAGTATAAGCTAGGCTTTCCAACGCATAAGTCTTCCTTTTGGTGCTTGTCCGTCCGTTCTTGGCTCTTAGCCATGACCTCCGGTTAATCCAACCACAACCGGTCACACTACGGAATCACCGCTATCATGTAGGATAGGGTGCCGTAAGGAGCGGATTGTGGTTGGGTTAACGGGAGTCGATTTAAGATGTTGGGAAAGGAAAGAGTGAGAGAGATTTCCTTCTCTCAAACTTTCCTTATCCTACCCTAACAAGAATGAACTACTCACACATCATAATACGGAAAAATAAAACAACACAAAAGAGGAAGATAGAAAGAAAGAGATTAGAAGAATACGACTAACTATTTGCGACCTCACCTTGGCGAGGATCAAGCGTAAGTATCATTGTCATATGTAAGGATAAAGAAAAAAGAGAAGAAAGAAATAACAAGGAAATAACAACAACTACTTAACGAATTAAAATTACAACAAGCATAAATATAAGGAGACAAGCATGATAATAAAATGGTCTTCTTTATTCATCACTCTTCACTCAAAAGCTCACTTACAAGTTTAATGGAGAAGAGGTGAGAAGAGGAAGAAGAACATGTAACTAAAACCTAGCAAAAGAAATACAAGATTATGGACCCCTTTCCTTCACAAACTTCTGGGCTATTTATAGGCCAAAACATGAAACCCTAGGGCAACCACCAGAACCCTGATGAAAAGACCAACCTACCCCCAAAAGTCCTGTATGTTTGGCGCCAGAACGGCCGCGCAAGCGCGGCCAATACCCCTCTTTGGCCGCGCTTCCGCGGCCGTATAGATGACTTAGGCTTGGGTATTTTTGGTGGGACCCTGGTTTGATGTGATCTCCCTTCTGGTATATGTATTTTCCTATAATTGCTTCACGAATTTTCCAGAATTTCTGTTGAGGGAAAGGTGGACTTTTTGTCAAGATTTTGTCATGATTTGCCTCGAGCTCCGCGTAGATCTCTTGGATCTTGTGCCACCATTGAGCCTTGTGCATAGATTTGACATTTTGTCTTCCTACTGGTATCTGGCAACATACGGATGAGGGACGGAGACCGTATTTTATCTGTGGTCGGCAAGAACCCGGATTTTTTTGTCTTTTCCATGAATTTCTCCGTTTGAGAACCGGGAACCTGTATCCTGCAATTGACTAGCAAACACGGCTCAAGAGTATCTACCGACATGCAATGTGATAAAAATTGGGCGGTATGAAAATGCAAAAATCTGATATGAACATCATACACCCCAATGCTGCCCTACAAGCGTTTCAATATTGACCCTTGTATACAATCCAAGGGCAAGAATAAACATTTCCCCAACAGAGTCCCACCAGTGACGAGGGATATCCTCACATGGTGAATGACCCTTGTAAGTCATCTCGACTTATAAGGAGAAAACACTCTTGTAAGATCCTTACGACTTATAAGAGATCATACACTTAAGAACCCTCACGATTCTTAAGAAGAAAACGCACTTACGAGATCCTCATGACTTGTAAGGAAAAACATCTTTATGAGACCCTTATGGCTCATAAAGTCAAAAGCCTTAGTCGACAGGATCTTAACCCGGTTTTCTAAGCCACCTTTGCTCGAACCGACAAAGGCAAATGATGATTCGCTCCTGGCCATATCCCAGTTGTAGCGATGTTGATGCTTAAATCGTTATCAAATTCCAAGTCTAAACTCGCGATAAAAATCAGCGAGCCAAAAATGCATATGAAATAGCCGAAATGATGGGGGCAACTTGCAACAAAATCAGCAAGTAAAATATATGCATACAAAAATAGGCGAAATGATTGGGCACCGCGAAAAATAGCCGAAATGATTGGGCAATCGCGACTTTCGCGAAACAAAAAGTTGAAATGATAGAGCATCGCGGAAAGAAAACAAAAAAAATACAGATAAAAATGAAACTTTTGCCCTACAGGTAAGTCCATACTGACGTCTGTATACAATCCATGAGCATAAATGAAAAGGGAACCACATGTCTAAACAAACTCTATCAAAGGGAGAGTCAGGTCTCAGCGACAGTATCTGCATCCCAGAAGACCAGCAACGGCATTCCTTCTCATGCCAGCAGGACACGAATGCGACACTACCAATCGGAGCCACGACAAAGTCCCCAGTTTCAAGACTCTACGGTTCACAGACAACCTAAAGTCAACCACCGACACCGTAGAAAATGGAGCAAGTCTCCACCGAAACCGTAGAAAACGAAGAAAGTCGACCCCGACACCGTAGAAAACGGAGAAAGTCGATCCCGACACCGTAGAAAACGGAGAAAGTCGATCCCGACACTGTAGAAAACGAAGAAAGTCGACTTCGACACCGTAGAAAACGGAGAAAGTCGATCCCGACACCGTAGAAAACGGAGAATGTCGATCCCGACACCGTAGAAAACGGAGAAAGTCGATCCCGACACGGTAGAAAACGGAGAAAGTCGATCCCGACACCGTAGAAAACGGAGAAAGTCGACCCCGACACCGTAGAAAACGGAGAAAGTCGACCCCGACACCGTAGAAAACGGAGAAAGTCGATCCCGACACCGTAGAAAACGGAGAATGTCGACCCCGACACCGTAGAAAACGGAGAAAGTCAACCCTGACACCGTAGAAAACGGAGAAAGTTTACCCCGACACCGTAGAAAACGGAGAAAGCTGTAGAAAATGGAGAAAGTCGATCCCGACACAGTAGAAAACGGAGAAAGTCAATCCCGACACTGTAGAAAACGGAGAAAAGCAACCCTGACACCGTAGAAAACGGAGCAAGTTGATCTCGACACCATAGAAAACGGAGAATGTCAATCCTGACACCGTAGAAAACGGAGAAAGTCAACCCCAGACCTCCCCATCGGAGCAATGCTTAGATTTCGAAACAAGTCAACTACCCTACGAAGAGTTCAAGATGAGTTGTTATCTACAGGCCACACTTGCCAAAGTTACATGCCACTGGAATAGAGGTTCTACTCAAGAGTACATAAATTACTTTGCGCCAAGTCGAAACTAAAAGGCATAACCCACGGGCGTCGACCACATACTGTGCGAGGCAATAAAGAGAACATTTGATTTGCAACCAATTAAGTGTTCGAAGCATACCCATTCATGTATGCGTGAAGAGGATTAATGCATAAAATAAACGCATAGAAAGGAAAAACTTGTTATCCATACCCCTCTTACATTGATGAAAAACAGTAAACAAAAGCATCATTAAAATGTTTTCAATGGTAAAACATTAAATCCGGGACACGGATTAAGAAACTCAGAAGTAAGGCCGTCTAAAATGCTTCTGGCCTCCCTGACCATTCTCATGTGCATCCTCTCACGAAGGCAAGCGTCAGGATCCTCGCTGATGTCGTCCGTCCTCTGATAAGCAGAGATTATCATCGTCTGTTGGAAAATTTGATGCAAGATATCAACAAGATTATCTCGCCGCCTCTTTGAGATCATGCCCATCAGATATACCGAGTGCATCTTGTCTTCAGCATCATCCAGTGCCTTAAGCGGCATGGCTTTGTAAAATCCAGGAAGTGCGTTCCAAATCGCTCTCAAGACGAGCTTCAAAAGAGCGGAGCGACGAGGAAGTAGTCGACCGTTGTATTCATTAAAGCGACTCATAATCTCAGCACACTGAGCATTTGTGAACTCCTGGTTTTGACAACGGCCTAGTGCGCGAATGTCTCCATAAGAAATAATTTCGTCAAGATCATACAGATGAGCGGCCATAGTATCTGAAAGGGAAAATCAGTGAGAGCTTAGTGGTCAGACTAATCAAGAAAATGATTATTGAAATAGACACAGGAATTTAAACAACTCTTGATATCCTCACGGAGAAAAAAAGTTCTGATTAAGACACCCAACAAATTCAAATTTGTGCAAATAAAGGAGAAATCCTAAAAGGATTCTTATTTAATGGAAGGCCCATCGGGCCAAGGAGTTAAACTCCCTCGAGAGCAACGCTCTGCAACATAATTGACATCTGTCAAAATTAATCATGAGAGGAATAAAACTCCTTAAAAATTTTAAGGGCTGCGCTATGTGAAAACGATGGAATCATCCATCAAAACCCTAAACAAGCAAAGCTTTTACAGAGGTAAAACCCCAAGATCTTTAAAGATCATAAACACAAATGTTAGAATCTCTAAGAGTTCTTCATGGAAGATGAACAGATCTATGATCTAAAGATGAGCACGGCTCTGTTAATGGGTAAAACCCTAATTTTTTTAAGATCTAAGATCTGAGAAGAGTAAAGCTCTGTTAATAAGTTCATCCTTACCAAATTTGGGCAGAGTTTTGACTCTAAGAAATTTCTTAAGGCAGAGAGCTTAGCTCTGAAGGAGAATTAAATTCTTAAGAACAAGAAAATAAGAAGATGAACGAGCAGTCATCTCAAGGGCCAAAAGCCCTATTTATAGGCAGGGGAAGTCGATCCAACTTCCAAGTTGATCTAACGGTAGAAGGGTTGCCACCGCTGCACTCATGTGTAAACCACGTGAGTGAAACGGTGGGGGGGCATTTGTTTCCCCCAATCAGAGCAAAGCTCTGTTCAAAATTTGAAATTTAAATTGAGGCAGCACCTCACGTGCAAAGCACGAGAGCGCCAGTGCCAGCGCTAAGAGTCAAAGACTCTGAGGCAGCGCCTCACGTGCAAAGCACGAGAGCGCTAGCGCCAGGAGCGCCAGCGCTAAGAGTCAAAGACTCTGAGACAGCGCCTCACGTGCAAAGCACGAGAGCGCCAGCGCTAAGAGTCAAAGACTCTGAGGCAGCGCCTCATGCAAAGCACGAGAGCGCCAAGCGCTAGAACTAAATGTTCTCCACCATTGGATCAAAGATCCAACTGAGATGAATAAATTATCAAATTACAGAATAAAATTCTGTTGAGGAAATACTCCTCAAATATTTCCAAACAGGAAAGATTGTGCTCTGTAAATCAGAGCACCGTTGGATCAAAGATCCAATGGTGATTAAAAATCACCAAGATACAGAATAAGTTATGTATGGGAAAATATTTTCTCATTCTTATTAAAAACAAGAAGATTGTCTTCTGTAAAATAGAAGCCCTTGGATCAAAGATCCAACGGTGGGAAACATTCCCCAAATCAATCAGAAATCTCTCAATGAGAGATTTCCTTAACTGATTCAACAAATTAGCCTTCCCTATATAAAGGACCCAAGACTTCAAGTCTTAGATAGAGGAACCCCCCCATAAACTTCAAATTCTCAGAAAAGAAAAAGAGAAGAGGGAGCTCTAAGAAGAAGAACCTTCTTCAAGGTGAAGAAAAAGAAGAGAGATCATAATATCTCCTCCATATTTGAGAGTTCAACTCTCATATCAGAAGAACTTAGTTCTTTTCCTAGATCACAGATCTATAAGACCAAGTCTTGCACAAAAAACAAAAGAGATCAAAGCATCTCCTCACAAAAAGAAGAACTCAGTTCTTAGATCCCTGAGCCAAAATCTCTTATAAACCGAGAATTTAATTCTCAGAGCACAGAATTAATCAGAGCTGCCAAAGAAGCGCCTTAGCGCTCTAATTTAAAAGAAGCGCTTTAGCGCTCCAAGTCTGGCGCTCAGTGCCAAGCGCTCCGCTTGCTCCTCACGTGGGTGCCCTTTTATAATAAGCGATTTAGCATTCCAAGTCTGGCGCTCAGCGCCAAGCGCTCCTCGTGCTCCTCACATGGGCGCCCTTTTATAATAAGCGCTTTGGCGCTCCAAGTCTGGCGCTCAGTACCAAGCGCTCCATGTGCTCCTCACGTGGGCGCCCTTTTATAAGAAGCGCCGTAGCGCTCCCAGTCTGGCGCTCAGCGCCGGGTGCTCCACGTGCTCCTCAGGTGGACACTGAGGAAACATAAAGCGCTCTGTACATAAAGCGCTCTGCGCCGTAAAAAGTGTTCAACACTCAATAAAAGACAAAAAAGAAAAAGGGGTGTCAGAACCCAAATCAATGCTCAACATTGTTGAACAAAAAGGGCTGAGCCCAAACAAATGCTCAACATTTTATTCAAAATGAGTGGACTAAGCCCAAACAAGTGTTCAACACTTTATTCAAAACTGGGTGGACTGAGCCCAAGTTGTCCATAGGTCCCCTAATTCAGATCAACCGAGCCCATGTGCTCACAATCTTTTTAATTGGTCTTAGTCCCAAGCCTGACTATAGATCTCCCAACCAATATTGGTTCAAGGGTACATCTCTTCATACCTCTGATACATGTCGTTGTAATTCTTCAACGTCTTCAGAGAGATGGAGGGTCCCAATAACCAATAACTTTTGGTGCATCCCTAAACGGGTAAACCAAAACCTTATAGACTATGACGTCTTTAAACCATACAGACTACGATGTCTCTAAACCTTATGAACTATGAGGTCCTTAAACTCCATGGACTATGATGTCCTTAAACTTATGGACCGCAATGTCCCTAAACTAAAACGATAGAGTCCAAATACTCTTTCGTTGGATCTAAATGATCCTAAAACCTTGTTAAGTAGATCTTAGTCTAAAATTAGGCTAACGTATCCTTAATAAGCATTTAAGTTGATCTTAATCCAAAACAAGATTAACGATCCTTAAACCAATCCAAACCCAAATCTAAGAAAATACGGATTTGGACTAATCCACGCCCTACGGGCGACAACATAAATTAGTCTCCGTATACGATCCACGGGCAACCGAAAACAAAACAAATACACACGACACGAAGTGACCATCTGGAGAAGGAGAAAGTTGTTACCGCGATGCGGTAGTGTAATTAACTGCAGGGGCTTGCTCCTGCAGGGAAGAGCATCCCCACAATCAAAAAACCCTCACAACGAGGGGGAATCTGACGAAGTCTGCTACATCGGCCGCATCTGTCTAAACCTCCGATATACGGTGCTATAAATCAACCTGGCATTTTCGGAGAGGTGGATGGATAAATCCAAATAGCATCTGCCCCCAAAATTCAGGCCGGATGTCCTAACGTCTCGGTCGCGTCTTTCGGCGGAGAACAAGCCCCTACGAGTCAGGAGCTCATACATCACCGCGTCACACTGAGCATCGGTAAAAAGAGGGTCTACTAGCCATGCGGCAAAGCGATGAATAATCTCCTCAATGGGCACCTCCCATGGTTGCCGATGAGCGTGGGGTCGTTTGCAAGCTATAACCTTTAGTTTGTTTCTCAAGATGATCACCCTAAGGTCTAAATGGTTTTCTCTTTAGAGAGGAAGAAAGGCATGGCTTCAGGTTATAAAAGGGAGCATTTAATGTTATGCACAGAAAATGTTGTGCATGGTGGAACTATTCCCAAGGACTAGGAAAATAGGAGAGCATGGGAAATGAAAGAAGTGACTCATTGGAATCAGTGTAGGGAGATGAAACGACCTCATCAGCAGAGCCTCACGCTGAGCGCCCACGTCGATCCTTTTGAAAACTAAAACGGCACCGCACGTGCAAAACACTTGAGCGCTGGCACTAATCCAAGATTAAAATTCCCAACAGCGCCTCATGCGCAAAACAACATGAATTCCAACAACAGTATAACGACACTTCATGCAGAATACATGTAAAAAAATGGGAAAAGAAAGTTTTGTCATTCATACTCCGAGAACTCATACAAAAATAAAAGAAAATGTTTACAATGGTAAAACATTAAATCCGGGACATGGATTGAGAAATTCAGAAGTAAGGCCGTCTAAAATGCTTCTGGCCTCTCTGACCATTTTTGTGTGCGTCCTCTCACGAATGCAAGCATCAGGATCTTCGCTGATGTCGTCCGCCCTCTGATAGGCAAAGATTATCATCGTCTGTTGGAAAATTTGATGCAGGATATCAACAAGATTATCTCGCCGCCTCTTTGAGATCAGGCTCATCCGATATACTAAGTGCACCTTGTCTTCGGCATCATCCAATGCCTTAAGCGGCATGGCTTTGTAAAATTCAGGAAGTGCCTCCCAAATCGCTCTCACTATAATCTTCAAAAGAGCGGAGCGACGAGGAAGTAGTCGGTCGTTGTATTCATTAAACCGGCTCATAATCTCGGTGCATTGGGCGTTTGTAAACTCTTGGTTTTGGCAACGGCCTTGTGCGCGAATATCTTCATAAGAAATAATTTCGTCAAGATCATACAGGAGAGCGGCCATAGTGTCTGAAAAGAGAAATCAGTGAAAGTTTAGTGATCAAACTGATCAAGAAAATACTTATTGAAACGGACACGGAAGTTTAAACAACTCTGGACATCCTCATAGAGAAAGCAAGTTCTGTTGAAATACCCAACAAATCTGAATTTATGCGAATAAGGGTAAAACCCTAAGAAAAGATTTTCAAGAACACCAGGGCATAAAATTCCCGAAGGGTCCTCTTGATCTTTCAGAGCTAAGCACTTCGCCAGAGGAATTAAATTCCATTTATGTGATGGAATTAAATTCCAAAAACTCATAAAAAATAAATGAGAAACAAAAGCCCATGAATCCTTAAAAAAATCAGAGGGGAATGCCCGAGATATGGAGGTCTACTGCTAAAAAATCACATCTTTGGATCTCTAAGAGATGGGTTTCAGAGGAGAGCAAAGCTCTCACAATGGATTTAAATTCCAGAAATTTTTGTTCGAAAAGAAAAGTTTTTTTTGATGTGCAAGATCTGTACCTAAAAAGGGGTTTCTTTTTGATAGAGTTTAACTCTGGAATTACAATGGCAGAGAACTAATCTCTGTGGAGGATAATTAAATCCTCAAAGAAAACGAAGGAGGAAGAAGATGAAAGAAACAGTGGATGCTTAAGGAACCAAACCCTTGCATTTATAAGACGTGATAAGGGCTGTTCACCTCTCCGTTCCCCTAGGCAATCCAACGGCTGTAAAGGTGACAGCGTTGCACTCACGTGCAAGCCACGCGAGAACAACGCTGTGGGGGCATTTGTTCCCTCATGAAAACTGAATAATAAATATAAAAAGTAATGGGAAAAGTCCCCAAATGGAGCATCATGTGCCCACACCTGATAGGCACCGCGCTTGACAAAATAAGGCTGAAACTGAGCCTCACGTGCAAACACGTGACCTCTATATACAAAGTATATAGGCGCCTTCTAAAAACAAACAATTGGCCAGAAAAATTCACGTGATAACACGTGACGCTATTTGATGGGCTTAACTTTGTGGGGTCACGTGCTACACGTGATGGGCTCCTAAGCCTTCTGAACTGATATAATTAAATTCTAAAATAAAAGGGATCAAAGCCCAATTTGGAAGATATTTCCTTAGATCTTTCTAAACAAGAAAGATTGCGCTCTGTAAAGCAGAGCGCCGTTGGATTAAAAATCACCAATTTACAGAAGAAGATTCTATATAGAGAAATATTTTCCTAATCTTGTGAGAAATATCTTCTGTAAAACAGAAGTCCTTGGATTAAAAATTCAACGGTGAATAAAATTCACCGATTGATTTAAAAGATCATTTTGCTTGATTATAAAATCAATCAAAATATCTCAATAAGAGATTTTCTGAACAAATTGATTCTTTTCATTCTCCTATAAATAGGAGCCAAGAGACAAAAAAAGGAGGGGAAGAAAAAAAGAGAACCCCCCATAAACTTCAAGTTAAAGAGAGAAAACAGAAAGAAAAACCCTAGGTAAGAGAAGAAACAAAACGCAGAGAATATCTCATCTCTTTTTCACCTCCATAACAGTTTAATTCTTCTAAAAAGAACTTAGTTCTCCCTCTGGTTGAGATCTGCAGAAGCAGATCTCCCCACAATTTGAGAATTTAATTCTCATCGGGGAGATTCTGCCATGCAGATCCAAAACCTAGGAGAAGACTTAAGTTCAGAGAATTTAATTCTCCCAAAAAGTATATAGGAATTTAATTTCTTTGATAAAATAAGGGTATAACCCTTCATATAAGAACTTAGTTCTTCCTTATAGTGAAAGATCTGCAGAAGTAGATCTCCCTACAAGTTGAGAATTCAATTCTCATTGGGGACATTCTGCCTTGCAGATCCCAAACCTAAGAGAAAAACTAAGTCCTAAGAATTTAATTCTTACAAAACAGTGGGCTTGAAAGCCTCGGAACTCAGGATCTCCATGCACGTAAAAGGATTGGCACCCAACATGATAATGGCCGATCACGTGCTCCCACGTGAGCACCCTTGATTAACAAAAGAGGAAAACCGAGTTTGGCTCACGTGATCCCACGTGACCCCCAAGTAGTGCTTATCACTTATAAAGCAAAAAGGGGAATAAATCAAAGGCAGTTTCCATTTTTGGGGTGCCTCACATGATCTCACGTGACCCAATAGCGTTTAGCGCACAGAAAAGAACAAGGGAATAAACCCAAAGAAACAGCGCCTCAAATTTTTAGTGTTTAACACTACTTCAAGCACCTCACGTGACCCCACGTGAGCGCCTCAAATTTTTATTGTTTAACACTACTTCAAGCACCTCACGTGGGAGCACATGAGCGCTGAGCATATACTAGTGTTTAACACTATGAAAGACCAATATTAGACAAACTCAGACCAAATTTCCCGAGGACCATCAATTGAGCTCATCATGCTCAGGGTCCCCAAAACCGATTTCAGTCCCAAAGATAGCTAATGAGCTCCCAACAGATGGCATCTAAAATGATGTTCATCCCATCCCCCCCTCAGTCGGGACATTGGTTCGATGATACATCTCTCCATACCTCTGATACATGTCGTTGTAATTCTTCAACGTCTTTAGATAGATGGAGGGTCCCAATAACCAATAACTTTTGGTGCATCCCCAAACAGTTAAACCAAAGCCCTATAGACTATGATGTCTTTAAACCCTACAGACTATGATGTCTTTGAACACAGACTATGATGTCTTTAAACCATACAGATTATGATGTCTTTAAACACAGACTATGATGTCCTTAAACTCCACGGACTATGATGCCCTTAAACAATGGACCGCAATGTCACAAAACTAATGACGGACCGTAATGTCCCTAAACTTAAACGATATAGCCCAAATGCTTCTTCGTTGGGTCAAAAATGATCCTGAACCCCCGTTGAGTAGATCTTAGTCTAAAATTAGACTAACGTATCCTCAACAAATATTTAAGTTGATCTTAATCTCAAACAAGGTTAACAATCCTTAAATTAATCAAACACAAATCTAAGAAAATACGGATTTGGGCTAATACCCGCCCTACGGGCGACAACATAAATTAGTCTCCGTATACAATCCACGGACAACCAAAAATAAAACAAACACACACGACACGAAGTGAACTTCTAGAGAAGGAGAAAGTGGTTATCGTAACCCGATAACGTAATTAACTGTAAGGGTTTACGCCTGCAGGGAAGAGCGTCCCCACAATCAAAAAACCCCTTGCAAATGAGGGGGAATCTGACAAAGTCTGCTACAACGGCTGCATCTGTCCAAACCTTCGATACACGGTGCCATAACTCGACTTGGCATCTTCGGAGAAGTGGACGGATAAAACCAAATAGCATCTGCCCCCAAAATTCAGGCCAGACGTCCCAACGTCCCGATCGTGTCATTCGGCGGTAAACACTAAGAACTTATTTGGGCTTTGTTTTGTGCAACCCTTTTCTTTTTATGTAAAAGTGCTAAGCACTTATTTGAACTCTGATGCCCACATGTATGTCATAAGAAGCATTCAGTCATGGGCGCCGCCCAATAAATGTTGAACACTTTAGTCATTTTGACTAAATATGAAGTGCTAAGAAGTTTTTATGGCGTCCACGTGAGGTGCACGCGTGGCGCCGGGCGCTGCCTAATTAGTCCTAAGCACTCAGCCGTTTTGGCTATATATGGCGCCCATGTGTGGAGCATGTACGGCGCTGGGCGCTGTCCAATCAGTGCTAAGCACTCAGCCGTTTTGGCTGTATATGCAGTGCTAAGAACTTTTACTCAGTGCCCACGTATGTTTCACGTGAGGCGCTGGCCTTCTGTTTTGGGCGCCCGTGTGTTTTTCATGTGAGGCGCTAGACGCTGTTAAAAGAGCGCCCATGTGGGAAGCACGTGAGGCACTAGTCCTTTCTCCTTTTTTCAGAGATTAAATCTCTGTTAATGGCATTTTGACCATTAATGATCACTAAGATCTTCGTTTTTGAAGATCTGGGACCAGGTTTTCCTTTGAGAACCGTGTTTTTTATAGGTTCTTTTTCCTTTTGTTTTTCTTTTGGACCTAGTTCTTTTCTGAATCTTTAATTCTCAAGAACAAGATCTTCCCGATGAGAATTAAATTCTCGACCTGTGGGAGACTTGTCTTGTGGATCTCTGATCCAGAGAAAGAACTAAGTTCTTTGAGAAGGGTTAAACCCGTAAAATAGGTAAAAAGAGATATTTTGATCTATGAGTTTTCTTTACCTAGGTTTCTTTCGAAAGGGAATTCTTCCTCTTTGAGAATTAAATTCTCTGTTCTTTTAGAGAGCTTACTGTATTTTTACAGAATCTTATAGGGGGTTTTCTCTTTTTTGAGACTTGAAGTCTCGGGTTCTTTATATAGTGGAGGCAAGTTTGCTAATTAATTTTGAGAAAATCTCTCATTGAAATATTCCAATTGATTTAATTGGTCTCAAAATTGAGTTGGGGAATTTTACCCACCGTTGGATCTTTGATCCAAGAACTTCTGTTTTACAGAATATACTTTCTTGTTTTTAACAAGATTGGGGAGATATTTTCCCATATACAGAATTTATTCTGTAAAATTGTGATTTTTTAATCACCATCGGATTTTTAATCCAAGAGTTCTCTGTTTTACATAAAGCAATCTTTTTTGTTTAAAAAGATTGAGAGAATATATTCCCAAAATAGAATTTTAGTCTATTATTGGATTGTGAGTATCTTTCTTATTTAGAAAGATTTGGGAGATATTTTCTCCTAATAGAATTTAATTCTATATTTTGATGATCTATCATCTCCGTTGGATTTTTGATCCAACGGCTCTGTTTAACAGAGAGTAGAATTTAATTCAACCTGGGCATCGACACTCACATGTTGTGCATGTGGGCGCCACTTAATTTTTATGATGGGTATTGCTGTGCTTTGCACATTGGCGCCTGTATAAGGAGCACATGCGGCGCCATATAAGAATTTAATTCTTATGATGGGTAATCCTGTGCTTTGCACATTGGCGCCCACATGAGGAGCACGCACGGCGCCATATAAGAATTTAATTCTTATTCAGAAAGCATTTATGTGCTTTGCACATTGGCGCTGGCACCCTCGTGAGAAGCACGTGAGGCGCCGCCTCAACAAATTTCAATAGAGCTTTTCTCTTTTAATATGTTTAAATATTGTGGAAACAAATGCCCCCCACCGTTGTTCTCATGTGGCTCACACGTGGGTGCAACAATGTCATTTTTTCCACCGTTGGATCTTCTAGGGAGTTGAACCGTCCCTTCATATCCTATAAATAGGGTCTTTGGCCCTTGAGATGACTGTCGTTTCGTCATCCTCCTCCTTCTTTCTTGAGAATTTAATTCTCTTCTCAAAGCTTAGATCTCTGCCCAAAGAAACTTTTAGAGTTTAACTCTGTTTAAGAAAATTGGTAAGGATTATGACCAATTTTTTAACTCTTAAAGGAGGCTCTTTTTTTCATTTTGGATTTTTAACTCATTGAAATGATCTCTTAGAGATCTTTAAAAAAATTTATTTAGATAGACCGTGGGTCTTAGAGATCCCAAGGTTTTACCCGATTATTAACTCTGATCTTTGAGGGTTCTCTGTAATTTAATTTCAGTATCTTTCCTATGGGGATCTCTGGGATTTAATCCTCTCATCGGAGGAATTTGATTCCGGTTTATATGATAGAGCTTAGCTCTAGGGAATTTTGAAAATTTTTAGGAATTTTATTCCTCTTCCCTCTTTTCTTTTTAGGTTTTTTGTTGTAGATTATTTTCCTTACAGATTTGGATCTGTTCTAGAACACGTTCTTCAAGAACATTGGGAGTCTTGAACTCTGCCACTTAATGAGATTTCTTATTTAATGAGAATTCTTTTGGATTATCACAATGTGTGCATGTCTCATCATTGATGAGGCGTCACCCTGTTTTTGTGAGGCCCACTGTCCCCTTTTTTTATCTTAGACTAGAGTGACTTTAATATGCCACAATAGAGTACAGATGTTAAGGCCCTTAGTTGTGGTTAATTACGTTGGGCCAATAACTAACTCTCTATGGGTTTTTTATAGGTACTATGGCTTCCGACTTCTTCTTTCCTTATGTCCGTTCAGAAAGCGCTTTTACTGATGTGCCTACGGATCGGAAAGTCTTCGCGCTAATCCGGGATTATGACCTAGAGCAGAAGTCTCTTCATCTATGGGGATCATGGTACAGTTATATCATCCGAGGCCGGCGAAGCTTCACTTATGCGGTTCCGTCAGAACCGATTCCGTCAATCCATTATGCCGACCCTCCGCAGGTCGCTTATTCTGTGGAAGAGGTCAACTGGACCTCGGAAGGTCGTCTCCAACCTTCCATGGCGGTGATACCAGTGCAGCCGCCAATGGCTCTAGACTTTCTGGGGGGTCGCATATGCCAAGGAGAAGTATGTCCTTGGGGCCAGGTCTATACGATAGGAATGACCCCCTGTCATCCGGCTGGCTATCTACAGGGGGCCCATTACATCTTGTCGGCTAAGAAGTCACTGCTGTTAAAGACCGGGTTGTATCCTGCGATCTACGCATCCATCTTTTATTACCACACTCCTCATGTATGGTGGGTTAAATCCTTCTTGGAGCAATGGAACATCCCGACCCACACATTTCTCTTATCAAATCGGGAGGTGTCAATCTCGCTAGAGGAATTCGCGGAAATATCCTGGTTTCCCGTCGGAGGAGATCATTATGAGGAGATACTTCCTCCTGACGAGTACATCTTCACCACTGAATCAGTTGTTATGGGTCTTTCCCCAGAAAATGCTGTTCGACACAAGTTTCCGAGCTTGATCAAAGTGTTGAACATATATGAGAGCTTATTCTTAGAGTCCAGGGGGCATGGAGTTAGCTTTACGGACTTTGTTGCCTTTTTTCTTCGTTCGGAGGCTTTATCGAAGCAAGCTGCGAAGTTTGCCAAACTCGATGATCCGTTTGGATTTGGTATGGACAAACTGCCAACTGTAAAGGCAGATTTAAAGAAATTCTTTATTCCGGATACTCCAGTCGTCCCTTTCGCAGAGATTTCCACTCCAGACATTGATGAGGAGATGTTCTTCATGGGGTTTATCGGATTGTGGCTGAGTTGGTTTGCGCTTCCAATGCACCCTCGCTATATGAGACCATCTGTCTTTTATCCGTCTCATCGCATCACTGTGGGGACGCGTATGGCTATCGGGGTCACAATTTTGGCTCACCTATATCATGGTCTAAGTATAGCGGCCGACACCACTCAGCCGGGTTTGAAGCCCGTAAATCTCCCATTGCACTACTTCACCTCGTGGATCAATATGCACGTGCTAGGTGCTTTTGATGTGCATAAACGGCCCAGATTTTATGAAGGATACAATTTTCCTTGGGTCATGCAATTGGTCGATGCTTCTTCTCCTGACCCAACCCAGCGAAAGGCTCGGCGATTACTTCTTCACCCACGCATGGTCGAGGTTAGCATGACCTTCGTCGACAGGGTTCTGACCATCGACAAGGAATCTTCCAAAGTAATCCAGACGCTCCACGATGTCTTCAAGGATGGAGCTTCAGCGTTGAGGGCCCGGGAGACCGTTCATTTATATTCCATCAGGCCGGGTTTCTCATATTCAGATATGATGGCTTGGTGTTATTTATGAGATACAACCAACATCATTTTGCCTAGCAATCTGGTTACAACCAAGGCATTTCCCTTGAAGTGTTCCTCATCGACCCGGTTGCTACGGAAGAGAGCATTCACAACGCGACGAATCACTTCATGCGGCTAAATATGGGGTCTCATTTCCTGATTAGTGAGCCGAGCTATATCCCGAAGGCCTCGAATGCTTTTATCACTTGGTACCAGCATGCCACGAGTGCCATCATCAAAGATGAAAGGCGGATGCTTCTTGACCATAAGGACTCTGCCCCGGCCAGTAATCCCACGGTACCACCGAGCGATTGTCCGTCCTTCTTTAAGAGAGGGTTCCACGGCCGTAATTCCGTGAGCCTTTCCGGATAAGCCACGATCGGATGTAAGTGCTCTCGTGACTGTGGTGACTGTGGCATCCCCTGAGTCAGGTATCGGCTCGAAGATCGGAACTCGCCATCAGAAGAAGCCCTTTAAGCGCAAAATTTTGTCGTCGGGTGTTGGGGCCGGCTCGCAGAAGAAGAAGAAATCTTTATTCTCAGCTGACGTTGTATTCATTCAGGAGCCGCATTCTCCTTATGGAGAAGGCTTAATCGAATATGGCACCAACGATGGTCTGTTCGAAGCCTCTGTCGACGAGAATGCCGCTACTGATCTTCAAGCCGCTATCGAGGCTTCTGAAAGATTAGCCCGCGAGTAGGCGGCGCTTGCTTCTTGTGCGGCATCCGGTATATTCCATTTACAATCTTCTGTATGCACATTTTTTGAACTTATCATGCTTTATTAACGCTCTTTTCTTAACAGGATTTCCACCGAAGAGGCTCTCTTGGCGTCCCTCAAGACTTTTGAAGAAGAGGAAAGGCTTCGCACCTCCATAGGTCTCGGTATGATTCGTTTCGTGGTGCATTTACATATTTAATTCATTTTGTTCACACCCTGACTCCCTCTTTCTGTTACATGAACCACCTCAACTCGTGTTGTTCCGAGTACAATGCTGTCCTCTGGTGGTGGTACGGAGGAGCCTTTAGAGCCACCGGCTACGGTTGAGGTCACCACGGGGCCGCCACGGGGGCGTCGCTAAAGCAGCCGATGATGGATATTGCAGCAGATTCGGAGGCTGAGCCCAATTTAGACAAAGATGTTCCCCTGCCGGAGGTCCTGAGGAGATCTATTAATACAGCTCAGGCTGAGAGGAAGTGCAAAAAACACACAGCAAGGGAGCGTCAGGCTAACTTGGCCGCGGGCACGGGTTCGAGTGATGTCCGAGCCTCAGACGTTCCCATGGAAGACATTCCTTCTGCCTTATCCACTGCTCATAGGCAGGTTGCGCGTGCGACTCGCGAAGAGGCCGAGTGATCACTTCAAGGTAAAACAGCGCACGATCCCTTATTGAAACCTAGTATGGCTCGTTTACTTTTCCAGGCATCTTCTTATAGTAATTTTTCTTGAATTATAACATGATGTGACAGAGCCGAGTTTGGGTATCAATGTGGTGGGCGAAGCGCTTGCATTTGAAGAGTCTAGGGCGTTAGGCCTTCCTGTCGAATCAGGGGCTGCTCCAACTGCCGTTTTTTCTCCTTGTGGATCCTTAGCATCGGTAGGTGATATGAGCATGAGCCCTTATTGAATCGGGGGACGAAGGTGTCGACGTTGAATCCATCTCCCCGGTGACGGTGGAAACCGAGGAAGCCGTCATGGTTAGCGGTGCTCCAGACACCGCTATGGTCTCGGCCCCGTCAGGTATTCCTTATGTTATTTCTTTTGGGCTAAGCAATCCTGCCAAACATTTTCGCTGATATTTCTTTTATTCCGAATACAGATGCGGTAGACCCCGGTGTTGTGCTGATTGACGAATTACTATCTGCCGCTGCCACGACGGTCACTGTTCCACCTCTCTCTTTCGTTCCCCCCGAGTTCTTTCGGGATTAATGATGGAAGGTAAAGATTTTTCAATTTCTTGTTTCAGTATAGGTATTATTTCTTGGATTAACTTCTTTACCATATATTGTTGCAATACTGTAGGAGTGATTTTTGACCGCCTATGCCAAATGCTAGGCTCGTACTTCGTCTTACAATCAGAATTCGTTCCCGCTTCGAACGTCGGTTAGTATATTCTTCATCTATCATTTCATCTTTTCACGAGTGATCTTTCTATCGCTAAGCTTTCTCGTATTGGCGACATTCTTACGGCTCGAGGGAGAGAACAAAGGAATAGCAGAGCCTCCCAAGCTTCCTGATTTGCCACTTTCGACTACTGGTATGTTAGATCTCATTCATCATCGTACTTTTTAGTTCTTAGGTCGAAATCTGACCCTTCTTTGCGCGTGTTTTATTCTACAGCAGCTACACCGGCTTTGGCTCCTCTTGAGTCTTTCATATCTATGCTCGCCGGGCCGTTCGCTAAGCGTCGGTCCTCCAGGGGTGCGGCAAATAGTAGGCGAATGCTAAGCGAATTTATTGTAGACCTCAATGTTGAAGCTCTCACTTCTGCTGCAGACTTTGCGGATGAGGTCAACTCTATGCTGACGATGCTTGTGACTTTCCACAATGAAGACTTCGTTGGTGTTTGGGTTGACTATTGTAGGCAAATTGAGGCTTGTCTCCATGAGATCGAGCACAAGCGTCTCACACCTGAAGCATTAAACTCGAAGGCTCAACTGATCCCGTGGATCAAGTAAAGTGCCGCTTCCCTTTAATACTTTGAGCAGAAGTTAGCCCTGAGGCAAAAGGAACATGATACAGCTTCTGACGAATCTAGTCAATTGCGCGCCCAGATCGAAATGAACGCCGCGTAGCTGCAAATTATTTTTTGGGATCTCCAGCAATGCATTTCTAAGGGAATGGCGCTGAGGCAACACCTCGACTCCATCTAGCGGGGAATGCGGAATTGCGAAGTAGCTAAGCAGGAAATCGCTGTGAAGCTTTCATCATGCTTGCAACAACGGGCCCAAGTTGAAGCAATACTGGCTGCAATAGTAGCGTGTGAGGAGGAGCCGCGGGAAGAAAGTGAGCAGGTTGTGAATTTATTGAAAGCTCTGTTTTCTTAATGGCTAAAATTGTATCCCCCCTTTCTATTTAAATTGTATTTTTCAAACACTTTGATTCATGAATAAAGATATATATTTTTTTTTTGCATGCGCCCCTCTGTGTTTGATGTCTCAATGTAGCGCCAATTAGTTTTATTCACTCATCTTGGAGTCTCTAGTTTATGCACTCGTTTCGGAGTCTCTAGTTTATTCACTCATTTCGAAGTCTCTAGTTTATTCACTCGTTTTGGAGTCTTTAGTTTACCTCCCTTGGCTTTACAGGAAAACTTGTCCTAACGTTGTATGCAGATAACCCATGTTCTTTTTACAACAGAGGTCCGTTAGGTTTTTGGTACTAGGGTTTTAGTCCGTGGTACCGTCGCTTTGGCTGATGCATTCCTCGATATACAGTCTTTAAGCTGTTATTCGAGTAGCCCCGCGACTGTCATATCTCTGATCCTTTCAGGGGCTGGACAAGACGTCTTCAAGTAATCTGCTTAGGTCATATTACCGTCGGAAGAGCAAGCACTAGGAATTTTCCATGGCTCTTTTTACCTGAGGTTAGGCTTAATTTGGAGCCCCGATGAGTCATAACCGCACCCTTCTGGGGTGGAATGATCTCCGATGGTCTTTTAGGTTTTATGTGGGTTTCCGTCAAGACCCGAAGCTGGGAATATGCCGTCACTTCATTTTTGTTTTGACGATGTCGCATCGATTCTTTGCTGAAATAGGGTAGACATCTGTAGGACCTTTATGCTGTATGTATCGCATTTGAAGTCCGGAGCTAGGAATTTGCCATTGTTTGATTTCATTTAATAGCCGCGTACACATCCGGCTGAGGTGAGGGGAAACGCCGGGATAGTCTCTAGGTTGTATATGTACCGTCAAGACTTGGAGCTAGTATTTTTCCATTACTCCATTTTTCTTTGACCCTTGGGTCTGTTTTTTTTATGATGACGCTACGTCTGCATCCTTCTGGAATGAGAAAGAATGTCAGAATAGTCTCTAGCTTGTATATGTACCGTCAGGACTTGGAGCTAGGATTTTTTCATTACTCCATTTTTCTTTGACCCTTGGGTCTGTTTTTTTTATAATGACGTCGCGTCTGCATCCTGCCGGAATGAGAAGGAACGCTGGGATAGTCTCTAGGTTCTATATGAATCGTCAAGACTCGGAGCTAGGATTTTTCCAATGCTCCACTTTTATTTGAACCCTGGGTCATTGTAGACGTCGCATTTGCACCTTACTGGAATGAGAAGGGCGCCAAGTTGGAGCTAGGATCTTGCTATTACTCCATTTTGATTTGGCTCATTGGAGCTTTGTTGACGTCATGTCTGCACCCTATTGGAATGAGAAGAACATCGAGCTAATCTCTAGGTTGTAGATGTTACCTTCGATATCTGGCTTTCCCTTCGATGGAGCCTGGTGGGAAAATATGGTTCCCTTTCTTTCATTTGTGCCCCTGGATTGTATGCAGGGGTCGGTGTGGCCCTACTTGTAGGGTAGAGGAAATTTTATTTTATTTTTTATTTTTTGGGATGCTCTATCTTTTTAGCTTTTCATATCGCGAAAGTCGTAATTGCTCAATCATTTCGGCTATTTATCGCGTGCCCAATCATTTTGGGTATATCCTTTTTTTTACTCGCTATTTTTTATTACGAGTTGCCCAAACATTTCGGCTGTTTCATATGCATATATTTTTTGCTTGCTGATTTTTATTGCGAGCTGTCCTATCATTTCGGCTATTTCACATGCATTTTTTTTGCTCGCTGATTTTTTTGCTCGTCGGGGACTTGGGTCCTGATACCAATTTTAGCATTAGTATTGCTACGACTGGAATATTGCCAGGAATGAATCATTATTTGCCGTGAGAGGACTTGAAGTTTGATACCTTTTTAGGCATCAGCATCGTTATGATTGGAATATTGCCAGGAGCGACTCATCATTTGCTTTTGTTGATTTGAACAAAGGCGGCTTAGCAAACATGGTTAGGATCTTGTCCACTAAGGCTTTTGACTTCAGTAGCCGTAAGGGTCTCATAGAGCTACTTCTCCCTGTGAGTCGTGAGGATCTCATAGGTGTATTTTCTCCTTAGGAATCATGGGGATTCCTAAGTGCGTTTTCTCTTGTAAGTCGTAAGGATCATCTAAAAGTGTTTTCTCTTTATAAGTTGAGAGGACTTACAAGTGTCGCTTATTATACGAGGAAATCTCTCTCCATTGGTGGAACTCGGTGGGAGAATATTTATTTATGCCCGTGGATTGTATAAAAAGGTTAATATTGGACCGCCTGTAGGGCAACTTGGAGGATATGATGGCTTAAGAACAGGTTCAGATCCTTGTGGCTTAAGGCTATTGAATTCCATGATCCGTGTGGGTCTCATAGGGGGGATTTCTCCTTACGAGTTGTGAGGATCTCGTAAGTGTATTTTTTTTACGAGATTGCGCCTTTCCGGGTTTTCACAAGCTCGACGGTAGTCTTGCTGTTTTTATTCACGGCGCCCTTTCGGGTTTTCATCCGTGCCCATTTCGCTTGTGGACATACCCTTTTTTTTGGATGGAATACCCAAGAGCAGTTTTGCCGCAAGTGCCCATCAATTTGTCAGTGGGATTTAGGGGTGGCTTCATTGCTTGAATTGCTGTGCAGCCAGTGGGACTTGAGTTGCAATCTTTGCTACTAATACTTTGATTGCAATATAGATCTCAAGGGAGTGTATCGCCGTATTTGGGGCGATGCGCTAGTTTAGGGACGTTCCGGTCCATTATCGCCATGTTTGAAGCGAAATTTTAGTTTAGGTACTTTTCGGTCTAGTATCGCCATATTTGAGGCGGATAGTTAGTTTAAGGACATCTCGGTCCATTATCACCATTTTGAGGTGAAGTTTTAGTTTAAGGACATCTCAGTCTGTTGTCGCCGTGTTTATAGCGAATGTCTAGTTTAAGGACTTCTCGGTCCGTTGTCGCCGTGTTTGAGGCAAATGTCCAGTTTAAGGACTTCTCGGTCCGTTGTTGCCGTTTGAGGCGAAGTTTTAGCTTAAGGACATCTCGGTCCGTTGTCGCCGTGTTTGAGGCGAATGTCTAGTTAAGGGCTTATCGGTCTGTTGTCGCCGTGTTTGAGGCAAATGTCTAGTTTAAGGACTTCTCGGTCCGTTGTCGCCGGTTTTGAGGCGACGGAGATTTTTGGATACTATTCTCAGAGTTCTGAGTTAGGAAGATAGCGAGGAATAATCTCTTCAATGGGTACCTCCCAGTTCAGAGTTTCACAGATTTTATAAATCAACTTGGTATTTTCGGAGAGGTGGACGAATAAATCCAAATAGCATATGCCCCCAAAATTCAAGCCGGACGTACTAACGTCTCGGTCGCGTCTTTCGGCGGAGAACAAGCCCCTACGAGTCAGGAGCTCATACATCACCGCGTCACACTGAGCGTCGGTAAAAAGAGGGTCTACTAGCCGTGCGGCAAAACTAGGAATAATCTCCTCAATGGGCACCTCTCATGGTTGTCGATGAGCGTGGGGTCGGTTGCAAACCATAACCTTTGGTTTGTTTTTCAAGACGATCATTGTTCATCTCAGAATTTTGCATTATTATATTCCCCATTCTTGATCATATTTCAAATAAATATGTGCTTTTGATCCATGTCTGCTAAATAGTTGCAGGTTACAGGTTCTCAAAACAATACAGTGAAATTCATGAAAAGACGTTACAAAAGTGAGACTACGATCAACAAAAGATGAATCCGTGTGATGCCGCCTACAATTCAAGGAACAAATGAAGATCAGTAAACAGTTCCATACACAAGACAGTTCAAGGCCAGCACAAGATACAAGACTTCAAAGCGAAACTTACGGTAAAAGTCCATAAATTCTGCACTGTTGAAAATCTGGAAGAAAGTAGAAAATATTCTGAAGAACCAAGTGAAGAAAATAGAAGAAAAAGGCAACATGAAGCAACCCTGGAAAGTTGAGACAGAGGGCCCCCAAGATGGCCGCGGATCCGCGGCCAAACATGACATTCCGCCGCGGTTCCACGGCCGTGCTGTGCACGCGTCGGTGCAACTTGTCGGTGGTGTCGGTGCTTTGACCCGGCTTTCTTAGGGTAGTCTTGTAATTTCAGATGTGGATCAGATGTAAACCCTAGGGTTTCTCCTATCTATAAATAGGAAACCCTAAAGCCTAATTAGGCATGCCTCTTTTTATTTTCTAGATTTAAATTTTCAATTCCATTGTAATCGTCAAGAGGTGTCAATAAAAGTAAGTTTTTTATCTTGAATTTTTCTTATCTGCAATTTAATTTCCGCAATTTTCATATCTGTCTTTTATTATCTGCAAGTTAATTAGGTTATTAAAAGAAAATTATAAAAATGAATTTCATCATAACATCCCTAATGAGTGAGTAGTTCCTCACTTGTTAGGGTTAGGATTGGGTAGGTTTGAGAGATGGAAATCTCTCACTCCTTTCTTACCCGTTTAATATTTTAAATTAGGACTCTATGTAAATCAAACACCCACCGCTCATTATGGCACCCTATCCTACGAGATAGCGGTGATTCCCTAGTTAGACCGGTTGTGGTTGATTTAGATAGAGATTAGAGCTAGGAATTAAGAAAAGACGGATAAGGACCAAAAGGAAGAAACTTCGTTTCTTCCTTGTCATGCTAATCCCCTTTGTTAATTATTACCCTAACACCTATGTTCTTAATTAGGGCAAAGGAAGCAGTGAGTAGAATTATCATTCCAAACTAACATAATCCTAACCCTAGCAAGGTTTTAATCCAAATTAAATTCAATCTTAGTTTTTATAAAAATCAAAACCTACCAAAAATAGGAATTAACTCGTAAGAACATAAAGAAAAGAACACGTTTTTCCTGTGGACGACCCGTACTCAACCGGCTATCTACCAAGAGACTGTTAGTTGTATGTATGCCCTAGAGGCCAGTATTGTACAGATGATGTATATTATATTGGATGCTTGGACATATATAGAGATGACTTTCTTGCTCGATATGATAGTATGCTATCTGGTTACTCTTTATCTTAACATGTACACTAGTCTCTTTAAACTGTCTTATAGTTACATGTTGGTAAAGCCCTTAGGATGAGTACTTGACTGCCTGGACTATGATGTAGATCATACTAGTGGGGACATGGTAGTCCATAAGTACATCCTTCAAGGTCCCTAGTCGTAGGTGTATCGAGACGGGGCATCGATATACCAGAGTAGACTAGCGTATACGCTTCTCGACCCATGAGATGGGCGATGGATGATCCCATATCCATTGGTGTTTGACATCAGAGATGGTATACGGGTGCTCAGTGGAGACTGGGTACACTGGACGGACTCGCCGAGAACTCCCAGATGGTATTATACCTCACGTCAGATGGAAGTTCTCAGGTGACACTTGTGCAGGTTAGTCTGTAGACCCGAGATCGTCATAGAGTCTTGTGTGATTCCCACTGTGCTTTGATCTCCACCTTACCACGTCCATGAGGGCATGCAAAACGGTGGTCTTTGGGTACAGTCCCGAGTCACATGGAGGCAATGAGCGATAGGAGGGGTTTCGTCTCTCCCGGTATTGGGGGTTGATGTTGCGCTGTGCTCGATTGGCCGTAATAGGGAAGTCCCTGGCCAGGGCTGATCAGAGATTTGCTGGTAAGTGTTACCAGTAGTTTCTCGACCCGTTATGAGCCTCACATCGGCACGACTTATCGGTTATTGGGGTATGACGTTTACCACCCCTAGACTTGATATGCGACGTATCAGACGAACAGACCGGACTGTACGGTAAGTGTTACTGGTTGGATTCACAGGAGTGTGAGCGGGCTAGCTCGTCGATCTTCTGATCGTTCAATACCCGGATGGCCGTTACGTTTAGCAGACCGCTTGCGGCTTGTGGGTGCTTGATATGATCATCATCTGCTACCGGCGTATTGACGAGTCTTTAGAGTCCTACACAGAGGTTTCCTGGCTCAAGCGAAACGAAATAGGAGCGCATATGAGATATGTGCGGGACCGAGAATAATGCGTGTATGTGATACCGTATTTCATTCTCGCGATGAATGTTTCGATTGGTTGTATGCGATATAACCTAGTTATCGAATCATTGATTCGATAAATCGATACATTGTATACTGGTCGGTTATGTGCGACATGACCGGATCATTGAATCAAGTGTTGATTTAATGATTTAATGTATAATTATATATTTGATATATTAATTTGCATTAACTAGTATTGGTTCATTTTTAAAGGATTTTCTCACTTGAAGTGCACATTGTATATGTGATATGCTTTTGTATGCACTTGATTGTATCATGTTTGATGATACATACTTACTTGGGTTTGTGCAAAGAATTAAACCATGGTTATGATAATGGTAAGGGTTTTGTGTTATTCATCTATTTATTTATCCATTCTTTATTTATTAAATAGATAAAAGAAAAGAAAATGGTTTCTTTATATCATGAAGCTTGTTGAAGCTTCATGAAGCTTTGACTAAAGAGACCATTTGTCTTCATGCTTAACCCTAACCATTCACACTTACCATGGTCTATTCTCTACACTTAACCTTAGTTATGATATGATAAGTATTGTTTTCTTTTTCATTTAAAAATAACACTTATCATATTCTTTCTTCTTCTTGATCTTCTTCTTCAAGATAGAAAGCTTGATACCATCAATGGCAACTTGAGATCTAAAGTGAGAAATCCAATTCTAAAGTGAACCCACCTCCTATTTCTTCACCCTCTACCTCTTGCCAAGTTGTTTTTGGTGTTTTCTTCACAAGTTTCACAAATTTGTGAAGTCGGAGCTTGAACTTGTGATGCCTCGACGTAGATCATCTTCGGTACGAAGCCGACGACCTAGTCCGCCCATTTCTTCGATCAAGCCGACGATTGAGTCCGGGATTCGAGATGGACATCGAGAGGATGCCTACGTGGAGCCAAGGAAGTGGATATCCGGATCTACAAAGGTTGTAGCTTCTTATCTTTAGTTAAGTTGTTAACTAGATTCGTTTTTCGCCTAAATTTCTAGTTAATGATCCGTATTAGGGTTTCTCGGCACCCGTAAAATTTGAAATTGGCATAGTTGATGCCTTGTGAGACCTCTTGAGAGTGCCTAGAAACCCTACAGTGGTATCAGAGCCTAGCTAGAGCCTTAGGCGATGCGTAGACGGAATTAGAAGTCCGATCGAACCAAAACCATAACCCTAAAATGCTCTCTGGACAATTTCTGAAATCTGGTCTTTTTCGACATTAAAAATATGCAGAAAATTCAGCAGGACTTTCTAAGAATTACTGTGAAACATGATCACCCAATTCGTCAAAACGGCGGAGGAACCGCGGCAGAAGCCTGGCTTCTGCGGCGGTTCCGCGGCCATCTTATGACGTCATCATTTCATTTTTGCACAGTAATTCCTATTTTATGATGTTGAGTTTTCTGGGAATTTTAAATATTTTTTCTAGAGTTGAATTTTTAGGGTTGTATTGGGGACTCGTGGTTTCGATCGGATTGTCTAATCTTGTCTGTGACTTTCCGGATAATTTTTTGAATATGTTAAAAAGTTCGACCGGATATAAATACCCAACTTTTCCCCTGCCGGAAAATTTCCAAGTGTTGGATTTTTCTGTGGTTTAAGGACGTTCTGAGTAGTGCAAGTAACGCGATGGTCCCTCTAGAAGACAACAAACCTTAACTCGATTATGTGACCGTCTTGAACTGCCCTTTGAACCTTTGGGTTTGGGGCAGTACGGCGTGCCACATGTGAGGCATTGGCTTGACCCTTCTACGGCTGGACCGTTGGTACTGAGGCATGAAGTGAATGTCTTTGAACTTGTTTCATGTGTTGAACGGTTTTTGGAAAACTTGGGTGTTCGAATATTCGATCGGAAAGTTTAATATTTTCTATTTATCCGGAATGGGATACAATAATTGGAATTCACAAACAGTTATGAGATAACTGAATGAATGTTTTAAATCTAGCGGTTTAGTTTCATTTGATATTGAAAAGAGTTTTCGATAATGAGACTAAAATGCGGGGTTTATAACTATTAGGCATGTGATGTCTAAGTATTTCATTTGATTAGGCATGTGATGTCTAAAGAGGTTGCGGATTCCAACTGTTGTAGTTTTACACTTTCTTTTCTGTGACCGTAAATGTAATATGTGATATCGCCGGTTTCGTTGCTATATGTCAACGACAATTGGGATGCGCATATTTACTTACGTTGATGACATGTGATGTTATGTGTTGCTGGATATGTTATATTGGATTGTCGTGTTTGAATAGCCGGGGGTTTTTATGTAAGATGAGTGTTTTTCATTTTTATTCATGTAAAAACTTGTATATAATATTCTTTTATTTGGGGAACTTCCAGGTTGCGGAAGTTGTCACCTTTTGTATATTATTTACTTTTCCGCATTAGGATAGACCCAAGGAGGGGAGCACAAGTAACCGGGTTCTGGGGTCCAGTGGGAGACCAACTCGAGGAGTCGAGTCCGGATCTCCTAACCCTAGAATTGGTAGGGTTGCTTGCCGCTCTCGTAGGGGTCTAGGGGTGTGGGATTGGCTATTCATCACGACCGTGGAATCCGTGTTTTATACTGGCTCGTATTGAAAACACGGACGTCCTAGTATATCCAATGTTTCATATGTTTCTTCTGCTGCTTTATCTGTGATGCGATCATGTGATGTTCTGTGATAGATACTTTATATAGTATATATGATATATTATATAGACGTTACTTATGTTTTGCACCCGCACTAGCCTTGCCTTGCTCTGTCGTTAGTTACCTAACCTAACGGTGCATGAGGGGACATCGAGGCGAATGCGGATGGCATAAGTGTACGTCGTATTTATCTGTGATGTTTAGGTACTTAAATGATGGGACTTCATTAATGTGATTAATGAAAGAAAAGAAACCTAAGATGTTGTAGAATCAAATTTTAAATAAAACAGGTAGCTACAGTTCTTGCTTTGCACAGAGGTATATGTGATATATCCTGCACCTTATTCGATGAGGAAAGGACCGAGATCCCTTCACCGGGAATGACTCCTTTAGCAATAACTGGCAGATTCTACCACTCGGTTTGCTTTTGATTGCTTTTGACTTTTGCTTTGCACAGTGATATATATGATATATCCCGCACCTCATTCGACGAGGAAAGGACCGACGATCCTTTCACCGGGAGTGACCCCTTTAGCAAAACTGGAAAAGCCTCAAAATCACTCCGTTTCAAAACTTTATTTTGATTCTACAACGATATCAAGTTCATTACGCAATAGGTTTTCTGAAAAACCTGTTGTAGCCCTCCGTCATTTCAGATAAGTTGCATATAGTATTCGTGCTACATTTGTTGGCTTTCGTCAAGGTGTAGTGTGCGGTAGCTATGTGCTGCTTATCTGCAGCATATGATGCGACTGGATTAGGGTAGTCGTACGGCTTTGTTGGCTTTCGTCAAGGGTCGTGCGGATGGGTTTAATTCAGTCAAGAAATGTACGGGTTGAACTTGACTAGCGGGCTGTGGTTTGTTGGCTTTCGTCAAGGTCATAGCACGCTAGGGGCAAAAACATTATCGGGAGTTTCAAGAGTTGAAATTTGCAACGAGATTGCATACCTTCTATGAGATAGTTGGATCCCGATACCCACTGCGAGTAAGAGTTACTCCTGGGAGAGTTTTACACATTGCAATTAGCTGATCAAGTAGGTGTCTAGAAAGGTGTCAACGGGGTTACGCCTCTGGGAAAACGAGGTTTACATTAATTAGGTTCGTGCGAAAGCACGGGGGACCTCCCTCAAAGTACCGACACTGGCCTGGCTGAAAGATTGGCGAACTTGTAGTATGTAATTAATCCCGGCTAGTCTTTCCTTTTAGGGTTTGAAGGAAGATTTGATAAAAACCAGTGGGAGCCATCCTGATTAGATAAGATAATAACCAATCTGATCTTGCACGAGCATACGCTAAAGTGTTTTCTTCTCTCTCTCTCCAGGTAGCGACCATTTCATGCCCTAATGAAGATAATAATATTGATGTATTGACCGAACCCGCATGTTATACTGTGCTGGGGAACATTGGTTTCGTTCTTTCTTATAAGAGTTATAGGAATGAAAAGGACATAGGGGAATACCAGGATTCCCATGCCACCCGAATGAAGAAAGTACATGATGATGCATTTTCTTCGGGTGTGTTCGTTACAGAGAACTGTTTCTCCATTTGCTCCACGTCCTGGGTATTAGATACCGGGTCAGGATTCCATATATGTAATCAGTTACATGGGCTCAGGAAAGGTAGAGAACTTGGAGAAGGTGATAAAGACATTAGAGTTGGAAATGGTGCAATTGTTGCAGCTAAGACTGTCGGGGAATATCACCTTATATTACCAACTGGTAATACATTGGTTCTGAACGAATGCTATTACATGCCGAACCTGATATGCAACATTATATCGGTTTCTTTATTAAGTAAAGAGGGATATAATTTTGTATTACAGGATAATGTTATGAACATTTTCCGTAACCAAAAGTTGGTTGGATCAGGCACGTTGTGCAATGGCATTTATGTTCTAAATCAATCAACAGTTCTGAGCATAACAAACACACACAAGAGGAAGAGTTCAGAACTGAACGAATCCTTCTTGTGGCATTGTAGACTGGGTCACATCAATACGACACGACTAGCTAAGTTGCATAAGGATGGATATTTGAAACCTTTAGAATTTTCATCTTATGACACTTGCCAGTCATGTCTCAAAGGCAAGATGACCAAAACTCCGTTTACGGGACACGGAGAAAGAGTTACCGAACTCTTGGGACTAATACATAGTGATGTATGTGGTCCCATGTCTACACATGCCAGGGATGGTTCTTCGTACTTCATTACATTCACTGACGATCTCTCAAGATACGGACATGTGTACTTAATAAGACACAAGTCTGAAACTTTTGAGAAATTTAGAGAATACAAACAAGAAGTCGAAAACCAAACCGGAAAAAGTATTAAAATCCTTCGATCTGATCGAGGAGGTGAATACTTGAGCAATGAATTCCTGGACTTCCTAAAAGAGAATGGGATTCTCTCTCAGCTGACTCCTCCATATACACCACAGCACAACGGTGTATCAGAACGGAGGAACCGCACCCTATTAGATATGGTGCGCTCTATGATGAGCACAGCTGAGTTACCTATTTCCTTCTGGGGGTATGCGCTTGAGACAGCCATACATCTATTAAATATGGTCCCCACCAAATCTGTGCCTACCACTCCATATGAGATATGGAAAGGGAAGAGACCATGTCTTAACTATGTTAAGATATGGGGTTGTCCAGCCTATGTCAAATAAAAAAATCCGGACAAGCTCGAGGCACGGTCTGTTCTATGCAAATTTATAGGATATCCTAAGAATTCACAAGGGTATATCTTCTACCACCCTGAGGAACAAAGAGTGTTTGTTTCTCGGCATGCCACCTTTTTAGAAATGGAATTTCTTGAAAAAGAGATTTGTGGTCATGAGGTAGAACTGGAAGAAGTTCCAGCTACAAATGCTACAACAGAAGATCTGGTGGAACCAGAGGATTCAGTAGCTCCCAATGAACCCCAGCCTCTCCGCCGATCTAGTAGGGTTCCTCGCCAACCTGAGAGATACTACGGTTTTCTCATGGATGGTGGGAGCGAGGATTGCATCATGGAGGATGATGACCCAACTAGCTTCGAGCAGGCCATCACGAGTGGGGACTCAGTGAAATGGCTGGATGCTATGCTGTCCGAGATGGAATCCATGTACACCAACAAAGGATGGACTTTGGAAGTTGCTCCTGAAGGGGTAAAACCCATTGGGAGTAAGTGGATCTTCAAGAAAAAACTTGGTGTAGATGGGAAAGTGGAGACTTTCAAAGCTAGACTTGTTGCAAAAGGTTTTCGTCAAAGACCAGGTGTGGACTATGACAAAACCTTTTCTCCAGTGGCTATGCTTAAATCCATCCGGATCATGCTTGCCATCGCTGCATATCATGACTACGAAATCTGGCAAATGGATGTTAAGACCGCCTTTCTAAATGGTGATTTAGAAGAGTGCGTGTACATGACTCAGCCAGAGGGCTTCGTAGACAGTGGGAGCAGCAGGAAGGTATGCAAGCTGCTTAAATCCATTTATGGATTAAAGCAAGCATCGCGGAGTTGGAACATCTGCTTTGACGTCGTTATCAAAGAGTTTTATTTCGTCAAAAACCCAGATGAACCTTGTATTTACAAGAAGGTGGCAGAGAGTAAGGTTGTCTTCCTCGTATTGTACGTGGACGACATACTCTTGATAGGAAATGATATTCCTATGCTGCAATCGGTCAAGCTCTTCTTATCACAAAGATTCTCAATGAAAGATCTTGGTGATGCCTCCAGCATATTGGGGATTAGGATCTATAGAGATAGATCCAAACGGATATTGGGATTGTCCCAATCCAGGTACATTGACACCATACTAAAGAGGTTTAGTATGGAAGAATCCAAGCGTGGGAACTTGCCCACGATCTCTGGAATCACTCTCTCCAAAGAGATGTCTCCCAAGACTGATTTGGAGAGAGCTCGCATGCAAGGGATACCCTATGCTTCGGCTGTAGGCTCTATCATGTACGCGATGCTATGTACCAGACCCGATGTTGCATACTCACTAAGTGTAGTGAGCAGGTATCAAGCTGATCCTGGAGAGAGTCACTGGACAGCTGTGAAGAGCATTCTCAAGTACTTACGAAGGACTAAAGAGATGCTCTTGGTGTATGGTAACGGAGAACTCCAAGTGGAGTCCTTTACCGATTCGAGCTTCCAGAGTGATAAGCACGACTCTAAGTCGCAGTCGGGATTTGTCTTTACCCTTTACGGAGGGGCGGTTAGCTGGAAGAGTTCCAAGCAGGAAACCGTGGCAGACTCGACGATGGAGGCTGAATACATCGCTGCCAACGATGCTGCTAAAGAGGCTGTCTGGATCAAGAAGTTCATTACTGAACTTGGAGTGGTTCCATCCATTGAGCATCCAATACCTTTGTATTGCGATAACAATGGAGCGGTGGCTTTGGCCAAGGAACCTAGGTCCCATCAGCGATCCAGGCACATTCTGAGGCGGTATCACCTGATCCGGGAGATAGTTGATCGCCGGGAGATCGAGGTCAGGAGAGTTGACACGAAGAACAACACGGCGGATCCACTCACGAAGGCCATACCCCAGATACAGTTTGAGAGACTCTTCGGGATGCTCGGTATGCGATACTACAGCAGCTGGCCTTAGTGCAAGTGGGAGATTGTTAGTTGTATGTATGCCCTAGAGGCCAGTATTGTACAGATGATGTATATTATATTGGATGCTTGAACATATATAGAGATGACTTTCTTGCTCGATATGATAGTATGCTATCTGGTTACTCTTTATCTTAACATGTACACTAGTCTCTTTAAACTGTCTTATAGTTACATGTTGGTAAAGCCCTTAGGATGTGTACTTGACTGCCTGGACTATGATGCAGATCATACTAGTGGGGACATGGTAGTCCATAAGTACATCCTTCAAGGTCCCTAGTCGTAGGTGTATCGAGACGGGGCATCGATATACCAGAGTAGACTAGCGTATACGCTTCTCGACCCATGAGACGGGCGATGGATGATCCCATATCCATTGGTGTTTGACATCAGAGATGGTATACGGGTGCTCAGTGGAGACTGGATACACTGGACGGACTCGCCGAGAACTCCCAGATGGTATTATACCTCACGTCAGATGGCAGTTCTCAGGTGACACTTGTGCAGGTTAGTCTGTAGACCCGAGATCGTCATAGAGTCTTGTGTAATTCCCACTGTGCTTTGATCTCCACCTTACCACGTCCATGAGGGCGTGCAAAACGGTGGTCTTTGGGTACAGTCCCGAGTCACATGGAGGCAATGAGCGATAAGAGGGGTTTCTTCTCTCCCGGTATTGGGGGTTGATGTTGCGCTGTGCTCGATTGGCCGTAACAGGGAAGTCCCTGGCCAGGGCTGATCAGAGATTTGCTGGTAAGTGTTACCAGTAGTTTCTCGACCCGTTATGAGCCTCACATCGGCACGACTTATCGGTTATTGGGGTCTGACGTTTACCACCCCTAGACTTGATATGCGACGTATCAGACGAACAGACCGGACTGTACGGTAAGTGTTACTGGTTGGATTCACAGGAGTGTGAGCGGGCTAGCTCGTCGATCTTCTGATCATTCAATACCCGGATGGCCGTTACGTTTAGCAGACCGCTTGCGGCTTGTGGGTGCTTGATATGATCATCATCTGCTACCGGCGTATTGACGAGTCTTTAGAGTCCTACACAGAGGTTTCCTGGCTCAAGCGAAACGAAATAGGAGCGCATATGAGATATGTGCGGGACCGAGAATAATGCGTGTATGTGATACCGTATTTCATTCTCGCGATGAATGTTTCGATTGGTTGTATGCGATATAACCTAGTTATCGAATCATTGATTCGATAAATCGATACATTGTATACTGGTCGGTTATGTGCGACATGACCGGATCATTGAATCAAGTGTTGATTTAATGATTTAATGTATAATTATATATTTGATATATTAATTTGCATTAACTAGTATTGGTTCATTTTTAAAGGATTTTCTCACTTGAAGTGCACATTGTATATGTGATATGCTTTTGTATGCACTTGATTGTATCATGTTTGATGATACATACTTACTTGGATTTGTGCAAAGAATTAAACCATGGTTATGATAATGGTAAGGGTTTTGTGTTATTCATCTATTTATTTATCCATTCTTTATTTATTAAATAGATAAAAGAAAAGAAAATGGTTTCTTTTTATCATGAAGCTTGTTGAAGCTTCATGAAGCTTTGACTAAAGAGACCATTTGTCTTCATGTTTAACCCTAACCATTCACACTTACCATGGTCTATTCTCTACACTTAACCTTAGTTAGGATATGATAAGTATTGTTTTCTTTTTCATTTAAAAATAACACTTATCATATTCTTTCTTCTTCTTGATCTTCTTCTTCAAGATAGAAAGCTTGATGCCATCAATGGCAACTTGAGATCTAAAGTGAGAAATCCAATTCTAAAGTGAACCCACCTCCTATTTCTTCACCCTCTACCTCTTGCCAAGTTGTTTTTGGTGTTTTCTTCACAAGTTTCACAAATTTGTGAAGTCGGAGCTTGAACTTGTGATGCCTCGACGTAGATCATCTTCGGCACGAAGCCGACGACCTAGTCCGCCCATTTCTCCGATCAAGCCGACGATTGAGTCCGGGATTCGAGATGGACAGCGAGAGGACGCCTACGTGGAGCCAAGGAAGTGGATATCCGGATCTACAAAGGTTGTAGCTTCTTATCTTTAGTTAAGTTGTTAACTAGATTCGTTTTTCGCCTAAATTTCTAGTTAACGATCCGTATTAGGGTTTCTCGGCACCCGTAAAATTTGAAATTGGCATAGTTGATGCCTTGTGAGACCTCTTGAGAGTGCCTAGGAACCCTACAGTGGTATCAGAGCCTAGCTAGAGCCTTAGGCGATGCGTAGACGGAATTAGAAGTCCGATCGAACCAAAACCATAACCCTAAAATGCTCTCTGGACAATTTCTGAAATCTGGTCTTTTTCGACATTAAAAATATGCAGAAAATTCAGCAGGACTTTCTAAGAATTACTGTGAAACATGATCACCCAATTCGTCAAAACGGCGGCGGAACCGCGGCAGAAGCCTGGCTTCTGCGGCGGTTCCGCGGCCATCTTATGACGTCATCATTTCATTTTTGCACAGTAATTCCTATTTTATGATGTTGAGTTTTCTGAGAATTTTTAATATTTTTTCTAGAGTTGAATTTTTAGGGTTGTATTGAGGACTCGTGGTTTCGATCGGATTGTTTAATCTTGTCTGTGACTTTCCGGATAATTTTTTGAATATGTTAAAAAGTTCGACCGGATATAAATACCCAACTTTTCCCCTGCCGGAAAATTTCCAATTGTTGGATTTTTCTGTGGTTTAAGGACGTTCTGAGTAGTGCAAGTAACGCGATGGTCCCTCTAGAAGACAACAAACCTTAACTCGATTATGTGACCGTCTTGAACTGCCCTTTGAACCTTTGGGTTTGGGGCAGTACGGCGTGCCACATGTGAGGCATTGGCTTGACCCTTCTACGGCTGGACCGTTGGTACTGAGGCATGAAGTGAATGTCTTTGAACTTGTTTCATGTGTTGAACGGTTTCGGGAAAACTTGGGTGTTCGAATATTCGATCGGAAAGTTTAATATTTTCTATTTATCCGGAATGGGATACAATAATTGGAATTCAAAAACAGTTATGAGATAACTGAATGAATGTTTTAAATCTAGCGGTTTAGTTTTATTTGATATTGAAAAGAGTTTTCGATGATAAGACTAAAATGCGGGGTTTATAACTATTAGGCATGTGATGTATAAGTATTTCATTTGATTAGGCATGTGATGTCTAAAGAGGTTGCGGATTCCAACTGTTGTAGTTTTACACTTTCTTTTCTGTGACCGTAAGTGTAATATGTGATATCGCCGGTTTCGTTGCTTTATGTCAACGACAATTGGGATGCGCATATTTACTTACGTTGATGACATGTGATGTTATGTGTTGCTGGATATGTTATATTGGATTGTCGTGTTTGAATAGCCGGGGGTTTTTATGTGAGATGAGTGTTTTTCATTTTCATTCATGTAAAAACTTGTATATAATATTCTTTTATTTGGGGCACTTCCAGGTTGCGGAAGTTGTCACCTTTTGTATATTATTTACTTTTCCGCATTAGGATAGACCCAAGGAGGGGAGCACAAGTAACCGGGTTCTGGGGTCCAGTGGGAGACCAACTCGAGGAGTCGAGTCCGGGTCTCCTAACCCTAGAATTGGTAGGGTTGCTTGCCGCTCTCGTAGGGGTCTAGGGGTGTGGGATTGGCTATTCATCACGACCGTGGAATCCGTGTTTTATACTGGCTCGTATTGAAAACACGGACGTCCTAGTATATCCAATGTTTCATATGTTTCTTCTGCTGCTTTATCTGTGATGTGATCATGTGATGTTCTGTGATAGATACTTTATATAGTATATATGATATATTATATAGACGTTACTTATGTTTTGCACCCGCACTAGCCTTGCCCTGCTCTGTCGTTAGTTACCTAACCTAACGGTGCACGAGGGGACATCGAGGCGAATGCGGATGGCATAAGTGTACGTCGTATTTATCTGTGATGTTTAGGTACTTAAATGATGGGACTTCATTAATGTGATTAATGAAAGAAAAGAAACCTAAGATGTTGTAGAATCAAATTTTAAATAAAACAGGTAGCTACAGTTCTTGCTTTGCACAGAGGTATATGTGATATATCCTGCACCTTATTCGATGAGGAAAGGACCGAGATCCCTTCACCGGGAATGACTCCTTTAGCAATAACTGGCAGATGCTACACACTCGGTTTGCTTTTGATTGCTTTTGACTTTTGCTTTGCACAGTGATATATATGATATATCCCGCACCTCATTCGACGAGGAAAGGACCGACGATCCCTTCACCGGGAGTGACCCCTTTAGCAAAACTGGAAAAGCCTCAAAATCACTCCGTTTCAAAACTTTATTTTGATTCTACAACGATATCATGTTCATTACGCAATAGTTTTCTGAAAAACCTGTCGTAGCCCTCCGTCATTTCAGATAAGTTGCATATAGTATTCGTGCTACATTTGTTGGCTTTCGTCAAGGTGTAGTGTGCGGTAGCTATGTGCTGCTTATCTGCAGCATATGATGCGACTGGATTAGGGTAGTCGTACGGCTTTGTTGGCTTTCGTCAAGGGTCGTGCGGGTGGGTTTAATTCAGTCAAGAAATGTACGGGTTGAACTTGACTAGCGGGCTGTGGTTTGTTGGCTTTCGTCAAGGTCATAGCATGCTAGGGGCAAAAACATTATCGGGAGTTTCAAGAGTTGAAATTTGCAACGAGATTGCATACCTTCTATGAGATAGTTGGATCCCGATACCCACTGCGAGTAAGAGTTACTCCTGGGAGAGTTTTGCACATTGCAATTAGCTGATCAAGTAGGTGTCTAGAAAGGTGTCAACGGGGTTACGCCTCTGGGAAAACGAGGTTTACATTAATTAGGTTCGTGCGAAAGCACGGGGGACCTCCCTCAAAGTACCGACACTGGCCTGGCTGAAAGATTGGCGAACTTGTAGTATGTAATTAATCCCAGCTAGTCTTTCCTTTTAGGGTTTGAAGGAAGATTTGATAAAAACCAGTGGGAGCCATCCTGATTAGATAAGATAATAACCAATCTGATCTTGCACGAGCATACGCTAAAGTGTTTTCTTCTCTCTCTCTCCAGGTAGCGACCATTTCATGCCCTAATGAAGATAATAATATTGATGTATTGACCGAACCCGCATGTTATACTGTGCTGGGGAACATTGGTTCCGTTCTTTCTTATAAGAGTTATAGGAATGAAAAGGACATAGGGGAATACCAGGATTCTCATGCCACCCGAATGAAGAAAGTACATGATGATGCATTTTCTTCGGGTGTGTTCGTTACAGAGAACTGTTTCTCCATTTGCTCCACGTCCTGGGTATTAGATACCGGGTCAGGATCCCATATATGTAATCAGTTACATGGGCTCAGGAAAGGTAGAGAACTTGGAGAAGGTGATAAAGACATTAGAGTTGGAAATGGTGCAATTGTTGCAGCTAAGACTGTCGGGGAATATCACCTTATATTACCAACTGGTAATACATTGGTTCTGAACGAATGCTATTACATGCCGAACCTGATATGCAACATTATATCGGTTTCTTTATTAAGTAAAGAGGGATATAATTTTGTATTACAGGATAATGTTATGAACATTTTACGTAACCAAAAGTTGGTTGGATCAGGCACGTTGTGCAATGGCATTTATGTTCTAAATCAATCAACAGTTCTGAGCATAACAAACACACACAAGAGGAAGAGTTCAGAACTGAACGAATCCTTCTTGTGGCATTGTAGACTGGGTCACATCAATACGACACGACTAGCTAAGTTGCATAAGGATGGATATTTGAAACCTTTCGAATTTTCATCTTATGACACTTGCCAGTCATGTCTCAAAGGCAAGATGACCAAAACTCCGTTTACGGGACACGGAGAAAGAGTTACCGAACTCTTGGGACTAATACATAGTGATGTATGTGGTCCCATGTCTACACATGCCAGGGATGGTTCTTCGTACTTCATTACATTCACTGACGATCTCTCAAGATACGGACATGTGTACTTAATAAGACACAAGTCTGAAACTTTTGAGAAATTTAGAGAATACAAACAAGAAGTCGAAAACCAAACCGGAAAAAGTATTAAAATCCTTCGATCTGATCGAGGAGGTGAATACTTGAGCAATGAATTCCTGGACTTCCTAAAAGAGAATGGGATTCTCTCTCAGCTGACTCCTCCATATACACCACAGCACAACGGTGTATCAGAACGGAGGAACCGCACCCTATTAGATATGGTGCGCTCTATGATGAGCACAGCCGAGTTACCTATTTCCTTCTGGGGGTATGCGCTTGAGACAGCCATACATCTATTAAATATGGTCCCCACCAAATCTGTGCCTACCACTCCATATGAGATATGGAAAGGGAAGAGACCATGTCTTAACTATGTTAAGATATGGGGTTGTCCAGCCTATGTCAAATAATAAAATCCGGACAAGCTCGAGGCACGGTCTGTTCTATGCAAATTTATAGGATATCCCAAGAATTCACAAGGGTATATCTTCTACCACCCTGAGGAACAAAGAGTGTTTGTTTCTCGGCATGCCATCTTTTTAGAAATGGAATTTCTTGAAAAAGAGATTTGTGGTCATGAGGTAGAACTGGAAGAAGTTCCAGCTACAAATGCTACAACAGAAGATCTGGTGGAACCAGAGGATTCAGTAGCTCCCAATGAACCCCAGCCTCTCCGCCGATCTAGTAGGGTTCCTCGCCAACCTGAGAGATACTACGGTTTTCTCATGGATGGTGGGAGCGAGGATTGCATCATGGAGGATGATGACCCAACTAGCTTCGAGCAGGCCATCACGAGTGGGGACTCAGTGAAATGGCTGGATGCTATGCGGTCCGAGATGGAATCCACGTACACCAACAAAGTATGGACTTTGGAAGTTGCTCCTGAAGGGGTAAAACCCATTGGGAGTAAGTGGATCTTCAAGAAAAAACTTGGTGTAGATGGGAAAGTGGAGACTTTCAAAGCTAGACTTGTTGCAAAAGGTTTTCGTCAAAGACCAGGTGTGGACTATGACGAAACCTTTTCTCCAGTGGCTATGCTTAAATCCATCCGGATCATGCTTGCCATCGCTGCATATCATGACTACGAAATCTGGCAAATGGATGTTAAGACCGCCTTTCTAAATGGTGATTTAGAAGAGTGCGTGTACATGACTCAGCCAGAGGGCTTCGTAGACAGTGGGAGCAGCGGGAAGGTATGCAAGCTGCTTAAATCCATTTATGGATTAAAGCAAGCATCGCGGAGTTGGAACATCTGCTTTGACGTCGTTATCAAAGAGTTTGATTTCGTCAAAAACCCAGATGAACCTTGTATTTACAAGAAGGTGGCAGAGAGTAAGGTTGTCTTCCTCGTATTGTACGTGGACGGCATACTCTTGATAGGAAATGATATTCCTATGCTGCAATCGGTCAAGCTCTTCTTATCACAAAGATTCTCAATGAAAGATCTTGGTGATGCCTCCAGCATATTGGGGATTAGGATCTATAGAGATAGATCCAAACGGATATTGGGATTGTCCCAATCCAGGTACATTGACACCATACTAAAGAGGTTTAGTATGGAAGAATCCAAGCGTGGGAACTTGCCCACGATCTCTGGAATCACTCTCTCCAAAGAGATGTCTCCCAAGACTGATTTGGAGAGAGCTCGCATGCAAGGGATACCCTATGCTTCGGCTGTAGGCTCTATCATGTACGCGATGCTATGTACCAGACCCGATGTTGCATACTCACTAAGTGTAGTGGAGCAGGTATCAAGCTGATCCTGGAGAGAGTCACTGGACAGCTGTGAAGAGCATTCTCAAGTACTTACGAAGGACTAAAGAGATGCTCTTGGTGTATGGTAACGGAGAACTCCAAGTGGAGTCCTTTACCGATTCGAGCTTCCAGAGTGATAAGGACGACTCTAAGTCGCAGTCGGGATTTGTCTTTACCCTTTACGGAGGGGCGGTTAGCTGGAAGAGTTCCAAGCAGGAAACCGTGGCAGACTCGACGATGGAGGCTGAATACATCGCTGCCAACGATGCTGCTAAAGAGGCTGTCTGGATCAAGAAGTTCATTACTGAACTTGGAGTGGTTCCATCCATTGAGCATCCAATACCTTTGTATTGCGATAACAATGGAGCGGTGGCTTTGGCCAAGGAACCTAGGTCCCATCAGCGATCCAGGCACATTCTGAGGCGGTATCACCTGATCCGGGAGATAGTTGATCGCCGGGAGATCGAGGTCAGGAGAGTTGACACGAAGAACAACACGGCGGATCCACTCACGAAGGCCATACCCCAGATACAGTTTGAGAGACTCTTCGGGATGCTCGGTATGCGATACTACAGCAGCTGGCCTTAGTGCAAGTGGGAGATTGTTAGTTGTATGTATGCCCTAGAGGCCAGTATTGTACAGATGATGTATATTATATTGGATGCTTGAACATATATAGAGATGACTTTCTTGCTCGATATGATAGTATGCTATCTGGTTACTCTTTATCTTAACATGTACACTAGTCTCTTTAAACTGTCTTATAGTTACATGTTGGTAAAGCCCTTAGGATGTGTACTTGACTGCCTGGACTATGATGCAGATCATACTAGTGGGGACATGGTAGTCCATAAGTACATCCTTCAAGGTCCCTAGTCGTAGGTGTATCGAGACGGGGCATCGATATACCAGAGTAGACTAGCGTATACGCTTCTCGACCCATGAGACGGGCGATGGATGATCCCATATCCATTGGTGTTTGACATCAGAGATGGTATACGGGTGCTCAGTGGAGACTGGATACACTGGACGGACTCGCCGAGAACTCCCAGATGGTATTATACCTCACGTCAGATGGCAGTTCTCAGGTGACACTTGTGCAGGTTAGTCTGTAGACCCGAGATCGTCATAGAGTCTTGTGTAATTCCCACTGTGCTTTGATCTCCACCTTACCACGTCCATGAGGGCGTGCAAAACGGTGGTCTTTGGGTACAGTCCCGAGTCACATGGAGGCAATGAGCGATAAGAGGGGTTTCTTCTCTCCCGGTATTGGGGGTTGATGTTGCGCTGTGCTCGATTGGCCGTAACAGGGAAGTCCCTGGCCAGGGCTGATCAGAGATTTGCTGGTAAGTGTTACCAGTAGTTTCTCGACCCGTTATGAGCCTCACATCGGCACGACTTATCGGTTATTGGGGTCTGACGTTTACCACCCCTAGACTTGATATGCGACGTATCAGACGAACAGACCGGACTGTACGGTAAGTGTTACTGGTTGGATTCACAGGAGTGTGAGCGGGCTAGCTCGTCGATCTTCTGATCATTCAATACCCGGATGGCCGTTACGTTTAGCAGACCGCTTGCGGCTTGTGGGTGCTTGATATGATCATCATCTGCTACCGGCGTATTGACGAGTCTTTAGAGTCCTACACAGAGGTTTCCTGGCTCAAGCGAAACGAAATAGGAGCGCATATGAGATATGTGCGGGACCGAGAATAATGCGTGTATGTGATACCGTATTTCATTCTCGCGATGAATGTTTCG